>CM022303.1:63029736-63494048 GCA_011799875.1 Thinopyrum elongatum
GAAAGGAAGGGGGAGGCCGACTCCCCCTTTTCCTTCTCTCCCCAAGGGCTGCGGCCTAGGAGGGGCGCGCCAGCCCCTTGTGGGCTGGTGTGTTCCCCCCTTTGGCCCATTAACCTCCCGGGGTGTCCGAAACCCCTTCCGGTGACTCGATTTCTACCTGGTACATCCCGAAACTCTTCCGGTGTCCAAATATCATCATCCTATATATCAATCTTTACCTCTAGACCATTCCGAAGCTCCTCGTCATGTCTGTGATCTCATCCGGGACTCCGAACAACATTCGGGCAGCAAATCATATAACTCATATAACACTATATCGTCAACGAACTTTAAGCGTGTAGACCCTACGGGTTCGAGAACTATGTAGACATGACCGAGACACCTCTCCGGTCAATAATCAATAGCGGAACCGGGATGCCCATATTGGTTCCTACATATTCTACGAAGACCTTTATCAGTCGAACCTTATGACAACATAAGTATCCCTTTGTCCAGCAGTATGTTACTTGCCCGAGATTCGATCGTCGGTATCTTCATACCTAGTTCAATCTCGTTACCGCAAGTCTCTTTAGTCGTTCAGTAATACATCATCTTGCAACTAACTCCTTAGTCACTTTGCTTGCAAGGCTTCTTATGATGTGTATTACCGAGAGGGCCCAGAGATGCCTCTCCGATACTCGGAGTGACAAGTCCTAATCTCGATCTATGCCAACTCAACAAACACCTTCGGAGATACCTATGGAGCATCTTTACGATCACCCAGTTACGTTGTGACGTTTGATAGCACACAAGGTATTCCTCAGGTATCCGGGAGTTGCATAATCTCATAGTCAAAGGAATAGGTATTTGTCATCAAGAAAGCAATAGCAATAAACTGAACGATCAATATGCTAAGCTAACGGATGGGTCTTGTCCATCACATCATTCTCCTAATGATGTGATCCTGTTATCAAATGACAACACATGTCTATGGTTAGGAAACCTTTAACCATCTTTGATCAACGAGCTAGTCTAGTAGAGGCTCACTAGGGACACGGTATTTGTTTATGTATTCACACATGTATTTAAGTTTCCGGTCAATACAATTCTAGCATGAATAATAAACCTTTATCATGAATAAGGAAATATAATAATAACAACTTTATTATTGCCTCTAGGGCATATTTCCATCAGTCTCCCACTTGCACTAGAGTCAATAATCTAGTTCACATCGCCATGTGATTAACACCCATAGTTCACATCGCCATGTGACTAACACCCAAAAAGTTTACTAGAGTCAATAATCTAGTTCACATCGCCATGTGATTAACACCCAAAGAGTACTAAGGTGTGATCATGTTTTGCTTGTGAGAGAGGTTTAGTCAACGGGTCTGCCACATTCAGATCCGTATGTATTTTGCACATTTCTATGTCTACAATGCTCTGCATGAAACTACTCTAGCTAATTGCTCCCACGTTCAATACGTATCCAGATTGAGACTCAGTGTCATCCGGATTTGTGTTAAATCTTGCATCGACGTAACCCTTTACAACGAACTCTTTATCACCTCCATAATCGAGAAACATTTCCTTAGTCCTCTTTAGGTACCTAAGGATAATTTTGACCGCTCTCCAGTGGTCCACTCCTGGATCACTATTATGCCCCCTTGCCAAACTCATGGCAAGGCACACAACTGGTCTGGTACATAGCATGGAATACTTTATAAAACCTATGGCTGAGGCATAGGGAATGACTTTCATTCTCTGTCTATCTTCTGCCGTGGTCGGGCTTTGAGTCTTACTCAACTTCACACCTTGCAACACAGGCAAGAACTCTTTCTTTGACTGATCTATTTTGAACTTCTTTAAAACTTTGTCAAGGTATGTGCTTTCTGAAAGTCCTATTAAGCGTCTTGATCTATCCCTATAGATCTTGATGCCCAATAAATAAGCAGCTTCACCAAGGTCTTTCATTGAAAAATTATTATTCAAGTATCCTTTTATGCTATCCAGAAATTCTATATCATTTCCAATCAATAATATGTCATCCACATATAATATCAGAAATGCTATAGAGCTCCCACTCACTTTCTTGTAAATACATGCTTCACCGTAAGTCTGTATAAAACCATATGCTTTGATCACCTCATCAAAGCGTATATTCTAACTCCGAGATGCTTGCACCAGTCCATAGATGGATCGCTGGAGCTTGCACACTTTGTTAGCACCTCTAGGATCGACAAAACCTTCTGGTTGCATCATATACAACTCTTATTTAAGAAATCCATTAAGGAATGCAGTTTTGACGTCCATTTGCCAGATTTCATAATCATAAAATGCGGCAATTACTAACATGATTTAGACAGACTTAAGCATCGCTACGGGTGAGAATGTCTCATCGTAGTCAACTCCTTAAACTTGTCGAAAACCTTTCGCAACAAGTCGAGCTTTGTAGATAGTGACATTACCATCAGTGTCAGTCTTCTTCTTGAAGATCCATTTATTATCAATGGCTTGCCGATCATCGGGAAAGTCCACCAAAGTCCACACTTTGTTCTCATACATGGATCCTATCTCAGATTTCATGGCCTCAAGCCATTTATCGGAATCTGGGCTCATCATAGCTTCTTCATGGTTCGTAGGTTTGCCATGATCTAATAAAATAACTTACAGGACAGGATTACCGTACCACTCTGGTGCGGATAGTGCTCTGGTTGACCTATGAGGATCAGTAGTAACTTGATCTGAAGTTTCATGATCATCATCATTAGCTTCCTCTCTAGTTGGTGTAGGCATCACGGGAACGGATTTCTCTTATGTGCTACTTTCCAATTCGAGAGAAGGTACAACTACCTCATCAAGTTCTACTTTCCTCCCACTCACTTCTTTTGAGAGAAACTCCTTCTCTAGAAAGGATCCATTCTTAGCAACAAATATCTTGCCTTCAAATCTGTGGTAGAAGGTGTACCCAATAGTTTCTTTAGGGTATCCTATGAAGACGCACTTCTCCGATTTAGGTTCGAGCTTATCAGGCTGAAGCCTTTTGACATAAGCATCGCATCAACAAACTTTAAGAAACGACAGCTTAGGTTTCTTGCCAAACCATAGTTCATACGGTGTCGTCTCAACGGATTTTGACGGTGCCCAATTTAACGTGAATGTGGTTGTCTCTAATGCATAACCCCAAAACGATAGTGGTAAATCGGTAAGAGACATCATATAACGCACCATATCCAATAAAGTACGGTTACGACGTTCGGACACACCATTATACTGTGGTGTTGTAGGTGGCGTGAGTTGTGAAACAATTCCACATTGTTTTAAATGAAGGCCAAACTCATAACTCAAATATTCGCCTCCGCGATCAGATCGTAGAAACTTTATTTTCTTGTTACGATGATTCTCCACTTCACTCTGAAATTCTTTAAACTTTTCAAATGTCTTAGACTTGTGTTTCATCAAGTAGATATACCCATACCTACTCAAATCATCTATGAAGGTCAGAAAATAACGATACCCGCCGCATGCTCCAACACTCATCAGACCGCATACATCGGTATGTAGTATTTCCAATAAGTCATTAGCTCGCTCCATTGTTCCGGAGAACAGAGTTTTAGTCATCTTGCCCATGAGGCATGGTTCGCAAGTATCAAATGATTCATAATCAAGTGATTCCAAAAGTCCATCCGCATGGAGTTTCTTCATGTGCTTTACACCAATATGACCCAAACGGCAGTGCCACAAGTATGTTGCACTATCATTATCAACTTTGCATCTTTTGACATCAATATTATGAATATGTGTATCACTATGATCGAGATTCAATAAACCATTCACATTGGGTGTATGACCATAGAAGGTTTTATTCATGTAAGTATAAAAACAATTATTCTCTGACTTAAATGAATAACCGTTGCAATAAACATGATCTAATCATATTCATGCTCAACGAAAACACCAAATAACATTTATTTAGGTTCAACACTAATCTCGAAGGTAGAGGGAGTGTGCGATGGTGATCGTATCAACCTTGGAATCACTTCCAACACACATCGTCACCTCGCCCTTAACTAGTCTCTGTTTATTCTGCAACTCTTGTTTCGAGTTACTAATCATAGCAACTGAACCAGTATCAAAATACCCAGGGGCTACTATGAACACTAGTAAGGTACACATCAATAACATGTATATCAAATATACCTTTGTTCACTTTGCCATCCTTCTTATCCGCCTAGTATTTGGGGCAGTTCCGCTTCCAGTGACCATTTTCTTTGCAGTTGGAGCACTCAGTTTCAGGCTTGGGTCTAGCTTTGGGCTTCTTCACAGGAGCGGCAACTTGCTTGCCATTCTTCTTGAAGTTCCCTTTCTTTCCCTTGCCCTTTTTCTTGAAACTAGTGGTCTTGTTAACCATCAACACTTGATACTCTTTCTTGATTTCTACCTCCACCGATTTCAGTATCGCGAAGAACTCGGGAATCGTTTTCGTCATCCCTTGCATATTATAGTTCATCACGAAGTTCTAGTAGCTTGGTGATAGTGACTGGAGAATTATGTCAATCACTATCTTATCTGGAAGATTAACTCCCATTTGATTCAAGTGATTGTGGTACCCAGACATTCTGAGCACATGCTCACTGGCTGAGATATTCTCCTCCATCTTGTAGGCAAAGTACTTGTCAGAGGTCTCATACCTCTCGACACGGGCATGAGTCTGAAATACCAATTTCTACTCTTGGAACATTTCATATGTTCCGTGGTGTTCAAAACATTTTTAAAGTCCCGGTTCTAAGCCGTAAAGCATGGCGCACTAAACTATTAAGTAGTCATCACATCGATCTTGCCAAACATTCATAATGTCTGCATCTGCTCCTGCAATAGGTCAGTCACCTAGCGGTGCATCAAGGACATAATTCTTCTGTGCAGCAATGAGGATAATCCTCAGATCACGGATCCAGTCCATTTTATTGCTACCATCATTTTCAACTTAGTTTTCTCTAGGAACATATCAAAAACAGGGGAGCTATATCGCGAGCTATAGATATGCAAAACTATTAAGACTAGGGATAATTAGATTTATGCCCCTAGTTGTGTCCCACTTGTCTGTTTTACCCCTAATTCCCAAAAGTCACCGGTTCTGTCCAAGTCACTTTGCTCCTCTTATGCTTTTGCCCTTTGACCGTTTGACCGTCAGTTTGAAAACTTCATAACTAATTCATACTAAATAAGAAAAATGCAAATAGGATACCAAAATGTTCGGAAAAACATCACCTATATGTGAGTGTCATTTGCATTCATGAAAAAGGTGTTGGAAAGTGCCCATCCGAGTTTTAGCTCTTATGCTACCACCACGAATAGTAAAATCTAAAAAAGTTCAAAAATTTTAAAAAAAAATTTGGTGGCAAAGAATGACAAATGTTTTAAGTGCCTGCCAAGTTTCATCATGGAATAACATTCGTGGGTGTCGCGGCAAAAAAAAACAATCAGCACTCCAAAATAGATTATTTTTTTGCCACGACTTCTACGAATGTCGTTCCCTGATGAAACTTGGCAAGCACTTTGAACATTTGTCGTTCTTTGCCACCATATATTTTTTGAATTTTTTTAGATTTTACTATTCATGGTTGTATCAAAAGGGCTAAAACTTGGATGTGCACTTTCCAACACTTTTTTCATGAATGCAAATGACACTGACATATAGGTGTTGTTTTTCTGAACATTTGGGTATCTTATTTGCATTTTTCTGATTTAGTACGAATTAGTTATGAAGTTTTCAAACTGACGGTGAAACAGTCAAAGGGCAAAAGCATAAGAGGAGCAAAGTGACTTGGACAGAACCGGTGACTTTTGGTAATTAGGGGTAAAACAGACGAGTGGGACACAACTAGGGGCATAAATCTAATTATCCCTAGTCTTAATAGTTTTGTATATCTATAGCTCGCGATATAGCTCCCCTATTTTTGATATGTTCCTAGTCTTAATAGTGACTTTTGGGAATTAGGGGTAAAACAGCCGCTGACTTTTGGGAATTAGGGGTAAAACAGACGAGTGGGACACAACTGGGGGCATAAATCTAATTATCCCTTAAGACTAAGTTCATGATAAATTAAGTTCAATTAATCAAATTACTAATAAACTCCCACTTAAATAAACATCCATCAATTTATCTAAGTGATACATGATCCAAATCAACTAACCCATGTCCGATCATCACGTGAGATGGGGTAGTCATCAATGGTGAACATCTCTATGTTGATCATATCTACTATCTGACTCACGTTCGACCTTTCGGTCTCCAGTGTTCTAAGACCATGTCTGTACATGCTAGGCTCGTCAAGTTTAACCCAAGTATTCTGCATGTGCAAAACTGTCTTACACTCATTGTATGTGAACGTAGAGTCTATCACACCCGATCATCACGAGGTGCTTCGAAATGATGAACTTTGGCAATGGTGCTTACTTGGGGAGAACACTTTTATCTTGAAATTTAGTGAAGGGATCATCTTATAATGCTACCGCCGTTCTAAGAAAAATAAGATGCATAAAGGATAAACATCACATGCAATCAAAATATGTGACATGATATGGCCATCATCATCTTGTGCTTTTGATCTCCATCTCCAAAGCATCGTCATGATCTCCATCGTCACTGGCTCGACACCTTGATCTCCATCGTTGCGTCGAGGTCGTCTTGCCAACTATTGCTAACGTATAGCGATAAAGTAAAGCAATTACATGGCGCTTGCATTTCATACAATAAAGAGACAACCCTAAGGCTCTTGCCGGTTGTCGATATTACAAACAATGATCATCTCATACATCAACGTATATCACATCACGTCTTGACCATATCACATCACAATATGCCATGCAAAAACAAGTTAGACGTCCTCTACTTTGTTGTTGCAAGTTTAACGTGGCCACTACGGGCTTCTAGCAAGAACCGTTCTTACCTATGCAAAAACCACAACGATGATTCATCAAGTTTGCTGTTTTAACCTTCTTTAAGGACCGGTCGTAGTCAAATTCGATTCAACTAAAGTAGGAGAAACAGACACCCGCCACCCACCTTTATGCAAAACCAGTTGCATGTCAGTCGGTGGAACTGGTCTCATGTGCGTGGACATGTAAGGTTGGTCCGGGCCGCTTCATCCCACAATACCACCGAATCAAAATAAGACGTTGGTGGTAAGCAGTATGACTATCACCGCCCACAACTCTTTGTGTTCTACTCGTGCATATCATCTACGCATAGACCTGGCTCTAATACCACTGTAGGGAAACATTGCATGGAAAACAAAAATGTTTCTACGCACACGCAAGATCTATCAAGGAGATGCATAGCAACGAGAGGGGAGAGTGTGTCTACGTACCCTCGTAGACCGTAAGCAGAAGCGTTTGTTAACGCGGTTGACGTAGTCAAACTTCTTCACGATCCAACCGATCAAGTACCGAACGTACGACACCTCCGCGTTCAGCACACGTTCAGCTCGGTGACATCCTTGCCTTCTTGATCCAGCAAGACGGCGAAATAGTTGATGGGTTCCGGCAGCATGACGGCGTGGTGACGGTGGTGGTGATGCTATCTCCGCAGGGCTTCCCCTAAGCACAACAAAAATTTGACCGAGGGTGTAAACGGTGGAGGGGGGTGCCGCACACGGCTGAGAAATTGTCGTGGTTATGTGTGGCGCCCCCCTCCCACATATATATAGGTGGGGAGGGGGGGAGAAGGGAGAGGCCAAGGGGCGCCCCAAGTAGGCCCGAATCCTACTTGGGCTCTTTCCCTAGCCGCGCCCCCCCTTACCATATTTGCCGGAGGGGGGGAAGGAAAGGGGGAGAGAGGAAAGGAAGGGGGAGGCCGACTCCCCCTTTTCCTTCTCTCCCCAAGGGCTGCGGCCTAGGAGGGGCGTGCCAGCCCCTTGTGGGCTGGTGTTTTCCCCCCCTTTGGCCCATATGGCCCATTAACCTCCTGGGGTGTCCGGAACCCCTTCCGGTGAACCCTATTTCTACCCGGTACATCCCGAAACTCTTCCGGTGTCCAAATATCATCGTCCTATATATCAATCTTTACCTCCGGACCATTCCGGAGCTCCTCGTCATGTCCGTGATCTCATCTAGGACTCCGAACAACATTGGTTCACCAAATCATATAACTCATATAACACTATATCGTCAACGAACTTTAAGCGTGCGGACCCTACGGGTTCGAGAACTATTTAGACATGACCAAGACACCTCTCCATTCAATAACCAATAGCGAAACTTGGATGCCCATATTGGTTCCTACATATTCTACGAAGATCTTTATCGGTCAAACCTTATGACAACATACGTAATTCCCTTTGTCCATCGGTATGTTACTTGCCGAGATTCGATCGTCGGTATCTTCATACCTAGTTCAATCTCGTTACCGCAAGTATCTTTACTCATTCAGTAATACATCATCTTGCAACTAACTCCTTAGTCACTTTGCTTGCAAGGCTTCTTATGATGTGTATTACCGAGAGGGCCCAGAGATACCTCTCCGATACTCAGAGTGACAAATCCTAATCTCGATCTATGCCAACTCAACAAACACCTTCGGAGATACCTGTGGAGCATCTTTATGACCACCCAGTTATGTTGTGACGTTTGATAGCACACAAGGTATTCCTCCGGTATCCGGGAGTTGCATAATCTCATAGTCGAAGGAATATGTATTTGTCATCAAGAAAGCAATAGCAATAAACTGAACGATCAATATGCTAAGCTAACGGATGGGTCTTGTCCATCACATCATTCTCCTAATGATGTGATCCCGTTATAAAATGACAACACATGTCTTTGGTTAGGAAACCTTTAACCATCTTTGATCAACGAGCTAGTCTAGTAGAGGCTCACTAGGGACACGGTATTTGTTTATGTATTCACACATGTATTTAAGTTTCCAGTCAATACAATTCTAGCATGAATAATAAACCTTTATCGTCAATAAGAAAATATAATAATAACAACTTTATTATTGCCTCTAGGGCATATTTCCATCACCCCCATCTTGTTATCCTTAATAGCAATGATACATGCGTGTCTTGCTGCCCCTTCTGTCACTGGGAAAGAACACCACACGATCGAACCCATCACAAAGCACCTCTTCCCATGGCAAGAAAAATCAATCTAGTTAGCCTAACTAAACCAAAGATTCGAAGAAGAAATACGAGGCTATAAGTAATCATGCATAAAAGAGATCAAAGACCTCAAGTAACATTCATGGATATAGATCTGATCATAAACTGAAAGTTCATCAGATCCCAACAAACACACTACAAAAAGAGTTACATCAAATAGATTTCCAAGAGACCATTGTATTTAGAATAAAAAAGAGAGAAGAAGCCATCTAGCTACTACCTACGGACCCGTAGGTCTACAATGAACTACTCACACATCATCGGAGAGGCACAAATGAGGATGATGAACCCCTCCGTGATGGTGTCTAGATTGGATCTCGTGGTTCTGGAACTTGCGGCGGTTGGAATTGTGTTTCGTCGACTCCCCTAGGGTTTCTGGAATATTTGGGTATTTATAGGGCGAAGAGGTGGTGCGGGAGGCCACCGAGGTGGGCAGAACCCACCAGGGTGCGCCTGGGCCCCCAGGTGCGCCCAGGTGGGTTGTGCCCCCCTCGGGGCACCCCTCTGGTACTTCTTTGGCCCAAGTTATTCCTTCTAGTCCGTAAAAATTCTCCAAAAAGTTTTGCTGCGTTTGGAGTCCGTTTGGTACTGATATTCTGCAAAGTAAAAAACAAAAAACAGCAACTGGCGCTGGGCACTATGTCAATAGGTTAGTCCCAAAAAATGATATAAAGTTGCTATAAAATAATTGTAAAACATCCAAGAATGATAATATAACAACATGGAACAAGCAAAAATTATAGATACATTGGAGACGTACCAGCATCCCCAAGCTTAATTTCTACTCGTCCTCGAGTAGGTAAATGATAAAAATAGATTTTTTGACGTGGAATGCTGCCTAACATGTTCATCACATATTCGTTTCTTTTGTAGCATGGACATATGGAATTTTATATGGTTCGAAGATATAGTCTAGTTTTGACATGAAGATTTCAATACTCAAGCATATCAACAAGCAACCATGTCTTTCACAATATCAACACTAAAGAAAGTTATCCCTAGCCCATCATGCTCAATCATTGATCCATTCATGAAACACACTCGCATATTAGCTATACCCAATGCTCAAGTATGATCATAGTGCCCCTTAGTTGGTGCTTTATAAGAGAAGATGGAGACTCAGATAAAAATAAAAAATGCATAAAGTAAATAGATAGGCCCTTCGTAGAGGGAAGTAGGGATTTGTAGAGGTGCCAGAGCTCAAAGCTTAAATTGAGAGATATTTTTTTTTGAGAGGCAAACTTTTCCCATCAACGAAAACGACCGAGTAATTCCCAACACTTTCCATGCTAGACATATCATAGGCGGTTCCCAAATAGAAAATAAAGTTTATTCCTTTTTCCACCATTCTTTCACAATCCATGGCTAGCCGTATCCACGGGTGCCCTCCATACCAACACTTTCCAAGGAATTTATTATTTGACAACATAAAGTAAATTTCTTTTTCATTTCAGACTGGGCATCCCTATTACCGCCGCACTCTTGTGCAATGAGAAGTGAATAAACACTCATCTTGAGAATAACACATCTAGCATGGAAAATATTGGTCACCCCCTGCCGCTTCATGAGCGGTACGGGCACACAAAAAGGAAATTTATTTTGAAAATTTGAGATGGCACATACAAATTTGTTTAGAATGGCACGGGAATACCGCATATAGGTAGGCATGGTGGACTCATATGGCAAAATTGGGTTTAAAGATTTTGGATGCACAAGTAGTATTTCTACTTAGTACAAGCGGAGGCTAGCAAAAAGATTGAGAAGCAACCAACCAAGAAACGAAAAATCACATAAGCGAGCATTAAGCATAACTATCACCGAATAATGCACCACAAGTAGGATGTAATTTCATTGCAAAACTATTGACTTTCATGCTTGCATAGGGAATTACAAACCTTAACACCAATATTCTTACTAAAGCATAATTACTCACCAATATGACTCACATATCACTATCATCATATCTCAAAACAATTACAAAGAATCAAGTTTATTTTGTCTAATGATCTTCATGAAAGTTTTTATTATATCCCTCTTGAATATCTATCACTTTGGGACTAGTTTCATATGTTGCATTTGCTTTTGACAAGCTCAAACAAATCTAAGTGAAGAACATGAGCATAAATTTTTTCGTCTCTCAAAATAATATAAGCGAAGCATGAGAGAATTTCTTCAAAAATTTACTAACTCTTAGAAAAATCTAAGTGAAGCATGAGAGAATTTCTTCAAAAATATTAAAGCACACCGTGCTCAAAAAGATATAAGTGAAGCACTAGAGCAATTCCATAGCTCAAAAAATTGAAGTGAAGCATATAGAGCAATTTTAACAAAAAATAGCATAATTTTGGCTCTCTCAAATAGGTGTGTCAAGCAAGGATACTTGTGACAAACTAAAAAGAAAAACAAGCAAAGACTCATATAATACAAGACGCTCCAAGCAAAACTCATGATATGTGACGAATAAAAATATAGCTCCAAGTAAAATACCGATGGTTGTTAGAACAAAGAGGGAATGCCTTCCGGGGCATCCCCAAGCTTAGTTGCTTGGTTCTCCTTGAATATTAACTTGGGGTGCCATGGGGCATCCCCAAGCTTAGGCTTTTCTTAGTCCTTATTCCTTCATCCATCGTGATCTCACCCAAAACTTGAAAACTTCAATCACACAAAACTTAACAAAACATTCGTGAGATCCGTTAGTATAAGAAAACCAATCTTTACTTTAAGTACTGTAGAAAACCCATTCAAATTTTGTTATTGCATTATATATACTGTATTCTAACTTTGCCATGGCTTATACCCCCCGATACAATCCATAGATTCATCAAAATAAGCACACAATGCAAAGAAAACAGAATCTATCAAAAACAGAACAGTCTGTAAAGATACGAATTGTTATCATACTTATGTAACTCCAAAACTTCTGAAAAATTAGGACAACAGAGGAAATTTGTATATCAATCTTGTGTAAACAATTCAGAATTTTTTGTCTCTTTTGTGAATTTAGACAATTATATTACTAGGCACGAAAGTTTCTGTTTTTCTACAGGATCAAATCAACTATCACCAAAGCTATCCCAAAGGCTTTACTTGGCACAAACACAAATTAAAACATAAAAAACACAATCATAACAGAGGCATAATTGTGCAAACACTCAAGAACAGAAAGAAAAAGGCAAAAATAAAATTTATTCATTGGGTTGCCTCCCAACAAGCGCTATCGTTTTATGCCCCTAGCTAGGCTTAATGCATAGATTCAAGTATTGTCATCTATAGTTTTCGCAACTTTTGTAAGGGCCTTTTCAAACCCGGGAGGCTCTTTATGCTTCCCAAGATTTTCCAAAAAAGATGCCATCTTGAGATCTAAAATATCCAAACGCTTATTGCAAAGAGTAATCAAAGTATTCATGCGATTGAGGTTCCCACTGATATGTTTAAGAGGTTCGTTGTATTTTTGCAACTCAACCAAATGTTTATGCAAATCGGTTAACTTGTATAAATTTTGAGCCCCTTCTTGAGTAAAATAAATCCCATTTTTGGTTGGTGTAATTCCCATCCCTCTAGGATCTCATAAGCGGTATTAGCATCAAGTTCAATAAAGTTCCCTTTAGCGGCAAAATCCAAAAGTTGTCTATGATGTAAAGCTAATCCTATGTAGAAATTTTGAAGAAAAATCTTTGCATCCCCTTTTAGATTGCAAATAAGGTAAGATTCCATTAGCCTATACCACTACTGCAGGATGGTCCAAATGCGACAGTCCAATCAGAGACCCTTCGATGAAACTATGTGCGATGCATCAATCACAAACGGTGATGTAATAAAACCATAAAAAAGATGAAAAACGTTTGCGATGACGGTGACATCAAACATGGTTCATATTGGAGTTGCATGTGCAATGCGTGGCAAATGGTTAATCCAGCAGAACTGTTTGCGATGAGGCAGAATAACAGAAACGGGCAGGCAGATGAGGGTGTGTGCGATATACGACATACAATTCACTAGGATGAACTGTGTGTGATTAGACAACACAATACAAACGGTTCAACTGAACAAGATGTGTGTGATACGTGACAAACAGGTCTGTAATCAGAAATGTGTGCGAAGACTAATAATAACACAGACGATTGCTGCTAATAAGCCATGTAATTTGCTCTGTCTACAGAAGAATAACACACACACACACACACACACACACACACACATATATATATAACTGAAATAAACATCCAATTACATAAGTGACTATACAGATCATTCGCACACACCTCAATAAACAATTGTTTCTAAACTAGGAGAAACGATCGTCTAGTCATCTACTTCTTGTGATGGTCCCGCCACTGCTCTGTGGCTCGATCCCTCGTCTGGGGCGGGAAGAAGACACTTCCTCATGTCAACGATCCGCATGTACATCTCGTAGCTTGTGTACGCTTCCTTGGCCGCGTACTTGACGTGTTGTTCATCCAGTCTCTCATGCCAGACACTGTGCCAGGCGTTCTTGTCCTTCTTGCTCTCATCCTTCATTTTCATGTAGTAGGGCTCGATGATGGCCGAGGTGAGGTCAACCAGGGAGTTCTGTTTGTTGTTGTCGCTGCCCCAGACCTTGTAGTGGTCCTGGATGTTGACAAGATTCTGGCATTTCAAGCCCGAAACCTTGAGCGCTTTTAGATCATTGGTGGTGTCCACCGTAGCGAAACTATAGTCGGAGTTGTTGATAAACCTGGAGAAACGCTCGCAAGGCCTTGTGGCTAGGTGGTAGTGGTAGACGAGGACGTCATGTCGCATGCACAACTGGGCGACGACAACCTCCTGATCGTGCCCGGCACGACTGATGGTGTACTCGAGGTCGAAGCCGACCACTTGGTACTTGTCCTAGGCAAGCAACTGCTCCATAGTTTGGATGGAGCTCTCCACCGAGACCAGCTCATTCATGTACACCACCGAGAGGGCCTCCCCCCTCACATCGGTGTCCACTACGTGATGCGTGGTGAACTGCCCGCCGTTGTCATCATCGGCCACTGGGAGTGCCATTGGAGCCACGGGGAACGCCATTGGAACCGCTGGATGTCCTTTCTGTATGTGTCGTCGTGGGTGTGCTTATTGTGTCATGTGGCGCGAGAGATGAAGGTAAATGGCCTCAGGAATAAATGGGGGCCAGGCGGCCTGGATTCTCGGCGCGTCTGCATGGCAGTTTTTGCAGCGGGTAACTGCATCGTGGCACCACGCCCAGCGCAACCGCATGCACACGAACGTGCGTGATCGTGCGCCGGCCCCAAACACTGGCAGCATGCGTGGAGGGACGAGGACAGAGTGCCTTGAGGGACGCGAGAGCAGAGCCCGCGCGGCGGGACACGAGCAGAGCGTGCCGCGGCCGCCTCAACCGCAAGCAACCACACGCATAGAGCAGTTGAACACGCAGGAAATGGTCGGACTACAAGCCGGCCGACAGTTGCGTCGCTGCATAGAGAGTGGCCGTGTGCTACTACCGTCGTCTTGCTCTACTAGTCAGCTTTATATTATGTGCCATATTTTGACCTTAAATTTAACGAACAAAATGTTAATGCATGTTACAAAAATTATATAATTGGAAACTATGTTCAAATACGAATCCAACGATATAATCTCTGGCGACATGCATTCGTATTTTATTTGTTAAATCTCTTGTCAAAATTTGGCACAAAAATACATAGACGACTTATAAACCAGGACAGGGGTAGTAGGTAATTTAATCGCAAATGTTTTTATTTTATTAACCGTATGTGTATGTGTCCTTTCGTCCGCCTGTTGCACGTCTTGTCACCCCGCTGCCGCAGACGGCTTAGAGCGCAAGCTTGAGCAGCGCGCGGGGGCGTTCTTTTGGCCAAACGGTGATGAGCCCATTCCTGCGCAACTGCGCCGGTCCCCGCGCAAGCTTCCCGCCCGACTCGGTGAAATCCCCCAAAATCCCAATGCTTACCGGCCTGCTATATAAACCCTCACGGCCGACGAGTCCTGCATCGCATTTTCCCCTCCCTCCCTATAGCTTATCTCGTCTGCTTCTCCCACAATCGCCAATGGCACCGGTCCGTCGTCGTCGCTTAGCCACTCCGCCGTCATCAGAGGACAGCTCCAGCTGGGAGGCTACACCGCGGCGGCGGCACAGTCCCCAGCGTAGTGGAGTGCACGTGGCGTCCCTGTTGGGTGTACGCGGAGCACCCACCACACGCTCCGCCGCCGCTGCCCGTCGGCAGCTGTTGCCGGCTGCCATTGCCGCCACCCCACCATCTGCCACCGTGGCCACCACACCACCGTCGAAAGCCGGGGCCATCGCCCACTACGCTGCCGTGGCCCGAAGGCGGGAGGTGGCCGTCGTGGCCGCCACCCCACTGCCGGCCACCGTGGCTATCACCCGCTCCGCCGCCGCGGCCCGAAGGCAGGAGGTGGTGGTCGTGGCCACCACCCCATCATCGGCCGCCGTGGCCGCCAGCCCTTCATTGACCGCCGGGGTCATCACCCGCTCTGCCACCGCCGCTCGAAGGCGGGAGGCGGAGGTGGAGGCCTGCACATACATCAGCGACCTTGCGCGCTACATCGAGTTCCCATGGGAGGAGGAGGAGTGCCTCGTCGTGCACGCAAAGAGCCTTACCGCCGCCGTGGCCGCAGCACACGCCGCCGCAGAGGCGAGGAATCAGGAGATCTACGAGAAGAACCACCGCTTCGAGAGGGGTCATCTGGAGCGGCAGAGGGCGTTCGAGGTGAGCATCGCTGAAGGTGCAGCAGCGGCAGGCACCGTATTGCAGTTGTCCAGCTCGTCGGTAGGCAGAGGAGAGGCTGCCAGAAGTAGTACAAAGCCCCTCCGTAGTAGTAGTATTTAGGGGCTATTTGGTTCAGTTCATCTGACTATAGATGTGGTGGAACTGTACAACGTACTTAAAATTAGCTAGTATATATAGTTGAACTAGCTATTTCAGTACGTGGTTGGCAACAATTGGGGAAAAGTTTGGTCGGTTCAGCTGTCGAGTTGAACTGTTTGTATAAAGAACAACTGCTTAATCTATGAATGAAATCTATGCTTAATTACTGAATTTTAGTTGCAAAAATTAGATAGTGCTAGTGATTTTTAGCTGCATATTTTGACAAATCGCAGTGTTACAAGGTTGACAAATGGCAATGTTACTAGATCAATAAATGTCAATCTTTCCTGTTTCACAAATGGCAGTATACCCAATATGACAGATGCAAATCTTACCAAATTGTCTGTACGTGGTTGCACATGGGTCATCCAAAACAACCGTTTGCGTTGAAGGGATGCACAAATCCTGCTCGGCACATTTTCTCTTGGCATAGCGCCGAAGTCTGGCTTTGCATACCGTATTCAATCTGAACCGTTTGCGTTGAAGAGATACACAAATCCTACGCTGCAAATTTTCCCTTGACTTACTGGGGAAGACCATAGCTCTCACTTTGCATACAGTTGTTCTATCTAAAACGTTTGCCATCAAGAGCTGCACAAATCCTGCTCGTCACATTTTCCCTTGGCTTCCTGGGGAAGCTGTTGGTTTGCATACGGGTGTTCTAACTAAAACGTTTGCGATGAGTGTTTTATATTTAAAAACCATTGATGTTTTTTTAAAATAAAATAGTTTGATAAGTCTGTATATTAAGAGAGAAAAACGCAAGTTCGTTCAAACCATATCTTTCATTCATTCACACTGCGAATTTATATTCATATGATCGAGATACAGTATTAAACCCAAAAAAACTATTTCCGGCGGCGGCGGAGGCGGCGTGCCACACCGGCGTTGTCGTTGTCATCCTCCGGGACGCCGTTGTTGAAGTCTTTAAGGCAGCACAGAATGTTTTTCACTTGGAAATCAAACATCATGTCGTCGCGCGATCGACGGGCAGGGTGCGGGAGGGCGGCAACTGGCGGCGCTGCGAGGTAGCGGTCAACGGCGGCGTCCCATGCCACAGAGGGGAGCGCGCACACGGGCACGGGCGCGGCGGGTGCAGGCAAACGCATGGGGACCGGCACCCCGGTGGGTGCAGGGGCACGCACGGGCACGGGCATGGGCGCTGACGCTGGCATGTACACGAGCTCGCGCGGGTGCGCGGAGACCTCGCTGACACCCACGGCTTCCAGTTCTACGATAGTGCTCGATGACCAGCCCGTCATTGCTACGGGGATGGTCGCTGGCGCGGGCACGGGGATGGGAGCTGGGACGGGTGTGGGGACAGCAACCTCCAAGGCCAGCTCGTTCAGGGCCATGTCCATGAGGCGCCATTCCTCCTTATTTTCTATCTCCTCCGGCTCGGAGTCGACTTCACCAAACTTGAAGACTAGTGGCAGATGATCCTTCTGTGCCATGGCATTTGTGGAGGTCTGCGGGAGGGAGGGGAATGGGAGGCGAATAGTAAGGCCGCCCGTATTAAACAGCGGCTCGAGCGCCATTAATGGAGAGGATGCGAGCAAGGCGGGCGGCCATGGAAGTCAAAGGGCTCGCTTCCCAGTGAGCCTACGCAGCGTACAGCTCGCATGCTTCCTGGTGAGCCTACGCATTGGAGGACAGCTTGCACGCCTCTCTGTCAGCCTGCGCACCGGACTGCGCTTGCACGCCTCCTGTTCAGTCAAGCAGCTGTCCGCACGGCACCTCCTATAGCCATTACAAGAGAGACATGTGGCGTCACGTGAATGGTTAACAGAACACATATGATTTAAATTATACAAACATTTGAGATGTTAAAGTGGCAGCTATTTGTTTCAAAATGCCTTTGTTGGCTGTTATTCGAGTGAGCCTTCTCTCAAAATGGACACGAAAAATACCACAGCATGTCGGGTGCCATTCCATGATAGCATGCCAAGTTTCCTGAATTTCAAATGACTTTTGGATTTACTAGGATTTAAAAACAAAGTATCTCAACATTTTGCCGGCAATCAACAATGCCCTGGTGTTTGAAATTCATTCCCATTTCTTGCATGGGACCTAAGCATGCACCCAAGGACACACATTTGATATGTCAACCCATTTTTCTGCACTAGAGCATGTGCATGTAGTTCAAATTTGAATTATGCACATAAAATGCCTGGAAAACCCAGTTAATGTATAAAAATGTTCAAGCGAACCCCGAAAAATCCCAAAAATTGACACAACACTCCTGTCGTTCTATGTTGACACTAGAAAAATTTTGAAAGCAAGAAGAGGCAACAGATATCGTTTCGTCCCCAAAGGTGGCACGTTCCCTACCGAAACCATCAGGCTTGTTGTGAGAAGCTTTGGTTTGCGAGAAGCTTATACCCAAACCTGCCCCAAATGGGACAATTTTTTTATCACAGCATGTTGATGCCGCTCCATGATAGCATGTCAAGTTTCATGAATTTCAGACGAGTTTTGGATTTACTAGAATTTAAAAATCATGTATCTCAATGTTTGCGGCAGAGCGACGGTGGCAAGGTGTTTGACATTCATTCCCATTTCTTGCATGGGACCTAAGCATGCAACCAAGGACACATATTTGATTTTACAACCAATTTACGTGCACTGGAGCATGTGCATGTAGTTCAAATTTGAATTATGCACATAAATGCATAGAAAACTCAGTTAATGTATAAAAATGTCCAAACAAACCCCGAAAAATTCCTAAAATTAACACAACACTCATGTTATTCTATGTTGACACTAGCAAAAAAAATTGAAATCAAGAAGAGGCAACGGATATCATTTCATCCCCAAAGGTGGCACGTTCTCTACCGAAACCATCAGGCTTGTTGTGAGAAGCTCTAGTTTATGAGAAGCTTATACCCAAACCTACCCCAAATGGGACAATTTTTTTACCACAACATGTTGATGCGGCTCCATGATAGCATGTCAAGTTTCATGAGCTTCAGACGAGTTTTGGATTTACTAGAATTTAAAAACCATGTATGTCAATGTTTGCGGCCGAGCGACGGTGGCAAGGTGTTTGACATTCATTCCCATTTCTTGCATGGGACCTAAGCATGCAACCAAGGACACATATTTGATTTTTCAACCAATTTACGTGCACTGGAGCTTGTGCCTGTATTTCAAATTTGAATTATGCACATAAATACATAGAAAACTCAGTTAATGTATAAAAATGTCCAAACGAACCCCGAAAATTTCCTAAAATTAACACAACACTCATGTTGTTCTATGTTGACACTGGAAAAAAAGTTGAAATCAAGATGAGAAAATGGATACCGTTTCGTACAGAAAGGTGAAATGTTCCCTACCGTAACCATGAGGCTTGTTGTGAGAAGGTCTGGTTTGTGAGAAGCTTATACCCCAACCTGCCCCAAATGGGACAATATTTTTACCACGGCATGTTGATTCCGTTCCATGCTAGCATGTCAAGCTTCATAAATTTCAGACGCGTTTTTGATTTACTAGAATTTAAAAACCATCTCAATGTTAGCGGCCGAGCGACGGTGGCAAGGTGTTTGACATTCATTCTCATTTCTTGCATGGGACTTAAGCATGCAATCAAGGACGCACATTTCAATTTTGAACCCATTTATATGCACTGGAGCATGTGCATGTAGTTCAAATTTGAATTATGCACATAAATGCATAGAAAACTCAGTTAATGTATAAAAATGTCCGAGCGAACCCCGAAAAATCCCAAAAATTGACACAACACTCCTGTTGTGAAATTTTTTGAAAGTAAGAAGAGGCAATAGATATCGTTTCGTCCCCCAAGGTGGCACGTTCCCTACCGAAACCATCAGGCTTGTTGTGAAAGAAGCTCTGGTTTGCGAGAAGCTTATACCCAAACCTGCCCCAAATGGGACAATATTTTTACCACGGCATGTCGATGCCGTTCCATGATATCATGTCATGTTTCATGAATTTCAGACGAGTTTTCGATTTACTAGAATTTTAAAACCATGTATCTCAATGTTAGCGGCTGAGCGACAGTGTCAAGGTGTTTGACATTCATTCTCATTTTTTGCATGTGACCTAAGCTTGCAACCAAGGACACATATTTGATTTTTCAACCCGTTTTTATGCACTGGAGCATGTGCATGTAGTTCAATTTTGAATTATGCACATAAATGCCTACAAAACTCAGTTAACGTATAAAAATGTCCAAACGATTCCTGAAAAATTCCAAAATTTAACACGACATTTCTGTTGTTCTATGTTGACACCAGGAAAAAATAGAAAGCAAGAAGAGGCGACGAATTTTGTTTTGTCCACAAAGGTGACATGTTTCCCTAACGAAACCATGAGTCTTCTTGTGAGAAGCTCTGGTTTGTGAGAAGTTTATACCATAACCTGCCCCAAATGGGACAATATTTTTTACCCCAACATGTTGATGCCATTCCATGATAGCATGCCAATGTTCATGAATTTCAGACGGGTTTTGGATTTACTAGAATTACAACAACAAGTACCTCAACATTTGCCGGAGAGCCACGGTGCTGTGGTGTTTGAAATTCATCCCCATTTCTTGCATGGGACATAAGCATAAACCCGTGGACGATTATATGATTTTACAACCCATGTTGGTGCACCAGAGCATGTGCATGTAGTTTAATTTTGAATTGCGCACCTGAAATGGCTAGAAAACCTAGTTAATGTATAAAAATGTCCAAACGAACCCTGAATAATTTAAATTTTTTTATGACACACCTATAGTTGCATGTTCACTGTAGATAAAAGTTCTAGCAATTCAAACACCCTCCATTGCCGCTGTGACCCCATTATGTAATTCAAATCACGATGAAAAATCAAGTAGATCGCACACAGTTTATTATCACCAACCGTGTGAGATGAAGTACAAAATATCTTAGAGCACCGTCGGAGTATAGTACGCCTATGGCTTACGCGAGAAGGTGCATCGGCTACAGTCCACAGCCGGCGTGTCAAGCACACTAGCTCGCTCCCCAAATATCATTTCGCTGTTCAATCGTCGCCGGTGAAAGATGGGGACGTGGACCCGCGTCGTGAGGGCAACTTCGGCGGCCCACTCCGGTGAGAGCGCGGCCGCAACCGCCATGCACGTGCTAACAAGGTGCATGAGCGCAACCGCAATCTGCGACCGGGCAGCCAAGGCAGCCCAAATGGCCGTTGTTGCTTCTCAGGTGGTGATAGCAACATCTGCCTCGGGGATAGCAATTGGCGAGAGCGGCACATCAGCTGTCCGTTCCACAGCGGCGGCCTTAGCCCTGATGGAGGCCGCCCATGCCCAGCTCGTGGCGGTCACCGCACAAATCGAATGAAGCTTCTCCGACAGCGGTCGGCAAACCATGGCCGAAGAGTTGGCAATCGCCCAGAGTATTCGAGCAGCCGTCCGTTCCTCAGCCGCATACCTTGCCACGATGGAGCCCGTCCAAGCCCAGATCGTGGCTGCCCACGCCCAGCTCATGGCGGCCTTTTCCAAAGAGATGGCGGATGTGGATGGCGAGTTGCTTGCCGAGTATGGTGTGATCGATGCCATGGAGCCCCTTCCCCAGGAGACCGTCGGGCGCGAGCTGGACATGGAGGAGGCGGTGGAGATCGATGAGCACCAGCCGTAGTAGTACTCTTTGTTTTGTTTAATTAAGAGCGCCGGTCTTTAATTTGTTAGTATAATATTTAGGTCAGCTAGCTCTGTTTAATTGCTGAACTTGCTCGATTAAGAAGTGTGGGTGTGCTGTAGTTTCCTTTGTGTACCCAAATTATGCAATGACGTGGATGACCACTGTAACCAGGGAAATTCGAACCAAAATTTTTGACGTTCAAACTCATCACACACGGGTTAAGCTATATGAATCGTTTGTGATGTTCACATATCGTACACAGTGCTGAATAAGGGACCATGTCTGATGACACTTTGCGCGCCAGTTTTTTCGCTGCACCGATTCAATTTTTTTGGCTTCCGCGGAAATATCTACCTCCCCGCCCCCTCCCCCATACCAAAAGCCACATTTCCCCTGTTTCCGCCTTCCTTTCCAAGTTGAAACCTTCAATCCTTGCTTGCAGCGCCGCCTCCTCGCTGGCGACTCTCCTTCATGCTGCTCCACCTCGTCTATCCAGGCAGGTAATCCACACTCGACCCCCATCCTCCTCCTCCTTCCACATCCCACATGCCACGACCGCCGGCGCAACACCTTCCACCCAAATCACCGACCCCTCCCCCAAATAAGCGCCGCCCTAAGCCATGGTGCACATAGTATAGTCAGGAGCTCAAGGAGCATTTCGCAGTGGAGAAGTAATTCATGGCCGCACGCACGGATGAGGTCGCGATGGCTGCCATTCGTGCCAACCCCCAGATCTTGGAGGAGCACCTCACCGTCGAGGCCACCGTTAAGGCCTCGCACGCCAACGCCGCAACGCGGTTGGCTGCTTTAAATGACAGTTCGTGGCATTTTCTCGAGGCCACCTTCGGTGCCTTCGAAGAAGACTATGATGTGTTTTCTCAGCGTGCACATGCTTACCTCAACTCGAGAGCCAACAGGTTGGTGCCCGGAGCAGTTCAGGCAACTCACCACTATGACGAGGGTACCCATGATGTGGAGGCCTCGCCCTCTTCCATGTCCAAGGAGCCAATCATCATCGATATCTCCGACGATGAGGAGTAGCTTGTCTTATTAGCTCACTATAAGGAACCATGTTCAGTTTGCTAGCTACACCGATTAAGCATGCTCGGTTTACCCGTTGCATGTGCTGCTCCTGCCTTTCCTTAACAAATTCTAGTGAATTGTGCTATCTACTTTTACCATGCAATACGTTGCTCTAGTGTATATGTTCTATATGTCGTGCAATGTGGTGCTCACTTATTAACTTTTTGGTTAATTAGTTGTCGTCTTCAGTTAACTGTTTGGTTCAATTCTGCAAATGTGATGTTCAATTCTTCAGGCTGCAATTTTGTATTGTCTTCCATGTGAGAAATAAATCGAATTTATCTTTACAAAATACATGAGAAACAAATACAATTGCTATATTTCCATGTTGTCAAGCATACTTGGTTTGGTTAACTGTCTGATCTTCTAGTATGTTATACATTGTGCAATGTGGTGCTCAGTTAACGTTTGGTTCATTTGTTGTGGTGTTTAGTTAACTGTTTGGTTCAATTCTGCAATGCGATGTTCAATTGTTGTGGGTTCATTATGTTATTGTATACCATGTGAGAAATAAATCGAATTTGGCTATACTAAATACATGAGAAACAAATACAATTGCTATATTTCCAAGTTGTTAAGCATGCTTGGTTTGGTTAACTATCTGATCTTCTATTAGGAGTATGTTATATTGTGCAATGTGGTGCTCAGTTACTGTTTGGTTCATTTGTTGTGGTGTTTAGTTAACTGCTTGGTTCAATTTTGCAATGCGATGTCCAATTGTCGTAGGTAGAATTTTGTATTGTTGTGCATGTGAGGAATAAATTGAATTTGGCTGCACTTCATACATGAGAAACATATAAAACTGCTATATTTCCTAGTTCTTAATCATGCTTGGTTTGGATAAATGGGTTTTCCATGTGGCTTGAATTAATCTGATGAATCTGCAATGTGCTTATTTTTCATCAACATATTTTACTGATAGCATGCGAACCCTCACTAAACCTGATGACTAACTACCTTATATGTGTTGCAGGGAAACAATGGGAAGCACTGAGGTTTACAATCGAGGTTTGCACATGCATGGTCCTTTGTCTAATAGCACATTATTGTGCAATTGCAGGAACCATTCTAATATTTAGGTTTTTTAACAATTTGGTCTTGCACATGTAGGTCATGCTGTTAGAGGTTTTGACCCACTGTTCGACCCTTTTTGCATATGGGGAAATGAGTTGTCCATGAATATCAGTCAAGTCAAGAAACTCAGAAAGATTGTTAGGATAAAGAAATTAGTGACAAAAAACAACAAGATCATTGTCTGCGCAATGAAGAAGACGTCAGTTCACTACAAGATGGTACTAACTATTATACCTTGCCTTTTTCTATTCCTTTGCCCCATTTCGAATATAGAGAAGATATTTATGCACATCCTTGTTTTCAGGTCTTTCCAAAGCAGTTCACTGATGATTACTTCTCAAACCACCTGTATGGTCAGGAGGCGAGGAAGGTTTTCATACATCACCCATGGTTCAATATTGAAGTCTTCCTGAAGAGGATGAAGGATGGACGGTCAATTATCCACAGGCACTAGCCTAAAGTTGCAAGGACCTTCAACATCATTGAAGGCTCAATATTCACCTTCCGCTTCAGCAGTTTTTCAAATGATATGCATTTGTCTATGTACCGTCTATGATGCTAATTTTGAAAGGTTATAGATGTTGCATGTGAAACTTGGTGGTGGTGCAGTTGTGTAATGGGGTAGCTGATTGCTGAAGCTATATGATGTTGTACTCTGATGTATTTCAATTATGAAATCCTGCTTCCTTAATATGGAAATGAAATATATTGTGTGCTTAATATGAAATGTCAATTAGATTAATAAATGGATTATTAATAATTGGGCAATTAGCCTGCTAATTGGGTTTTTCTATTGCAAATGGTTATTGAGAAAACACCGTGGGCGAAGACCTCAGGCAACACACACAGTTTCTAGGAATAAACCGTATTGGATCAATGAACAATCACACATGACATCCTCGTGAAAACTGTTTGCATTAGGCCACCTTGCGCAAACGTTTACCACATAAAAAGTGTGTTTGATGGACAACCTTTGCCACACCGTGTGTGATGCATTGAATAACGCAAACGATAAAATTGTTAATATCATGTGCAATGGCAACGCTATCACAAACGATTTAATGGGGAAAATTGTGTGTGATGTACCTGCGAACGGAAACGTTTTCCTTGGAGTGACTGTGTGGGATGTATATACGAACGGAAACGTACTTCTTGGATTAACTGTGTGGAATGTACTTACTAACGGAGACGTATTCCTTGGTTGACTGTGTGGAATGTACATACGAACGGAAACGTTTAGCGGGGACTGACTTACTGGGATGTACTTACGACCGGAAATGATTTGGCCTGTATAAATGTATTTGTTTGAGCACAACTGTACGTATAATCGTATTTGATCGCTCGCCGGTCGCACACGGCCTCATTTTGCCGAGTGTGTGTGCCAGCAGGGCATATCCCCGACAGTTTTTCGGTCGTGTGGGAAGGACCCCCTATCGTAGTCACTAACTTGGTGACGGTTCGAAACGCCGTCGCGGAAAGGGGTTAAAAACCATTTGTATAGCACCTCGCTGTACCAGTGCAAGCATCTTTCAAGTTTTCTCCTTGTTTCTGCTTGAAGTATAAAACTTCAAAATCTGGTGACAAAGGAGGAGTAGTCATGCTAGCCATAGTGACAAAGTAGGCAAACAAGATCACACACAAGAAGATAGATCTAACGACAAAAAGCGAACGAAAAAGAGGGCGAATAAAACGGCAAATTTTGTGAAGTGGGGGAGATGAAAACGAGAGGCAAATGGAAAATAATGTAAATTACAAGGAGATGAGATTTGTGATTAGGAACCTGATAGATGTTGATGATGTCTCCCCGGCAACGGCGCCAGAAATTCCTTTTGATGTCGCTTGAACTATGTCGGTATTTCCCCAAAGAGGAAGGGATGATGCAGCACAGCTACGGTAGGTATTTCCCTCAGTTATGAAACCAAGGTATCAATCCAGTAGGAGAACCAAGCAACACTATGTAAACGGTACCTTCACACAAATAACAAATACTTGCAACCCAAGGATTAGGAAGGGGTTGTCAATCCCTCTACGTGTAACAGTGCCAGAAATTGTCAAGTTGACGGGATAAAAATTGTATAGATTGGATAGATAGTTCTTGATAAAACGCGAAATAAAATAAATAGCAAAAAAGTGCAGGAAGGTATTTTTGGGTTTTAGGTTTAATAGATCTGAAAATAAAAGCGAATAAAAATAAATCTCGAAGCAAATATGATAAAGAATAGATCCGGGGGCCGTAGATTTCACTAGTGGCTTTTCTCAAGAAAATAGCACACGGTGGGTAAACAAATTACTGTTGGGCAATTGATAGAACGTTAAATAATTATGACGATATCCAGGCAATGATCATTATATAGGCATCACGTTCAAGATTAGTAGACCGACTCCTGCCTGCATCTACTACTATTACTCCACACATCAACTGCTATCCAGCATGCATCTAGTGTATCAAGTTCATGGAGAAACGTAGTAATGCAATAAGAACGATAACATGATGTAGACGAGATCTATTCATGTAGGAATAGCCCCCATGTTGTTATCATTAATAGCAATGATACATGCGTGTCTTCCTGCCCTTTCTGTCACTAGGAAAGAACACCGCACGATCGAACCCATCACAAAGCACCGCTTCCCATGGCAAGAAAAATCGATCTAGTTGGCCTAACTAAACCAAAGATTCGAAGTAATCATGCATAAAAGAGATCAAAGAACTCAAATAACTCTCATGGATATAGATCTGATCATAAACTCAAAGTTCATCAGATCTCAACAAACACACTGTAAAAAGAGTTACATCAAATAGATCTCCAAGAGACCATTGTATTAAGAATCAAAAAGAGAGAAGAAGCCATCTAGCTACTGCCTACGGACCCGTAGGTCTACAATGAACTACTCACACATCATCGGAGAGGCACCAATGAGGATGATGAACCCCTCCGTGATGGTGTGTAGATTGGATCTCGTGGTTCTGGAACTTGCGGTGACTGGAATTGTGTTTCGTTAACTTCCCTAGGGTTTCTGGAATATTTCTGTATTTATAGGGCGAAGAGGCAATGCGGGCACCGAGGTGGGCACAACCCACCAGGGCGCGGCTGGGCCCCCAGGCACGCCCAGGTGGGTTGTGCCCCCCTCGGGGCACCCCCCTGGTACTTCTTTGGCCCAAGTTGTTCCTTATGGTCCAAAAAATTCTCCAAAAAGTTTCGCTGCATTTGGACTCCGTTTGGTACTGATATTCTGCAAAGTAAAAAACAAGCAAAAAATAGCAACTGGCACTGGGCACTATGTCAATAGGTTAGTCCCAAAAAATGATATAAAGTTGCTATAAAATGATTGTAAAACATCCAATAATGATAATATAACAGCATGGAACAAGCAAAAATTATAGATACGTTGGAGACGTATCAGAAGCCCAGTGCTCTAAGGATGTAATTTATGAGTGAATGTTATGCTGTTCATCCGAACAAGTTGAAACGTCTCGTGCTTTATAATGCAACCTGTTGGGCTGATTTGCTATGCTCTGCTTAATTATTTTGACTCCTGTGCGGCCATTTGAAACTGAAAGTTACCAGTCGTCGGCTTCGAACCCCATGTAGATACTACAAAATGTGTTTCTTCCTTGGCACTTTAGCCCTTAGCCGACGTCTCGGTACCCGGAGGCGGAAGTGTGTAGGAGAAACAAGGAAATTAGACTATGCGGCTTTAATGCTTTTACTTAGCTATATGAGACTGACTGTGGGAGCTAGTGACAAGCCCCCACTATTTTCGTGATGTTCGGTTGTGATACGTCTCCAAAGTATCTATAATTTTTGATTGTTCCATGCTATTATATTATCTGTTTTGGATGTTTTATATGCATTAATATGCTATTTTCTATTATTTTTGGGACTAACTTATTAACCTAGTGCCCAGTGCCAGTTTCTATTTTTTCCTTGTTTTTGAGTTTTACAGAAAAGGAATATCAAACGGAGTCCAAATGGAATAAAAATTTACGATAATTTTACTTGGACCAGAAGACACACGTAGGACTTGGGGAAGTCAGAAGACTCCCGAGGGCTCCACCAGCCATCAGGGCGTGTCCTGGGGGGGGGGGGGCGCCCCCTGGCTTGTGGGCCCCACGGGAGTCCTCCAACCCTAATCTTTGGGCTATAAATTCAGAAATATTCCAAAATGACCAGAAGCGTCCACAAAAATACTTTTTCTCCACTGTAACCTTCTGTACCCGTGAGATCCCATCTTGGGGCCTTTTCCGGCATCCTGCCGGAGGGGGATTCGATCACGGAGGGCTTCTACATCAACTCTATTACCCTTCCGATGAAGCGTGAGTAGTTTACCACAGACCTACGGGTCCATAGCTAGTAGCTAGATGGGTTCTTCTCTCTCTTTGATTCTCAATACCATGTTCTCCTCGATGTTCTTGGAGATGTATCGAATGTAATATTCTTTTGCGGTGTGTTTGTTGAGATCCGATGAATTGTGGATTTATGATCAGATTATCTATGAATATTATTTGAATCTTCTCTGAATTCTTATATGCATGATTTCAAATCTTTGTATTTCTCTTAGAATTAACGGTTTGGTTTGGCCAACTAGATTGGTTCTTCTTGCATTTTGAGAGGTGCTTAGTTTTGGGTTCAATCTTGCGGTGTCATCACCTAGTGTCAAAGTAGGGGTAGCGAGGCACGTATTTGTATTGTTGCCATCAAGGGTAAAAAGATGAGGTTTTCATCATATTGCTTGAGTTTATCCCTCTAAATCATGTCATCTTACTTAAGGCGTTACTCCGTTCTTTATGAACTTAATACTCTAGATGCATGCTGGATAGCGGTCGATGTTTGGAGTAATAGTAGTAGATGCAGAATCGTTTCGGTCTACTTGACACGGACATGATGCCTATATGCATGATCACTGCCTTGGATATCATCATAACTTTGCGCTTTTCTATCAATTGCTCGACTGTAATTTGTTCACCCACTGTATTATTTGCCTTCAAGAGAGAAGCCTCTAGTGAAACCTATGGCCCCCGGGTCTATTTTCTATCATATATTTTCAGATCTATAAACCAAAAATACCTTACTGCAATTTATTTACTTTTATTTTGTTTTACGATTTAGTAATCTTTTATATCTATCTCTATCAGATCTCATCCTTGCAAGTGACCGTGAAGGGATTGACAACCCCTTTATCGCGTTGGGTGCAAGTGTTTGATTGTTTGTGCAGGTGCGTAGATTGGGGACTTGCTTGTATCTCCTACTGGATTTGATACCTTGGTTCTTAACTGAGGGAAATACTTATCTCTACTTTGCTGCATCACCCTTTCCTCTTCAAGGGAAAAACCAACGCAAGCTCACGAAGTAGCAGGAAGAATTTCCAGCGCCGTTGCCGGGGAGATCTACATCAAGCCTACCAAGTACCTACCATAAACTCTCATCTCTTGCATTACATTATTTGCCATTTGCCTCTCATTTTCCTCTCCCCCACTTCTAAAATGATTTTTAGAAAAATACAAAAAGATTTGCCTTTTTATTCGCCCTTTTCCCGTTCATCTTTTTGTTTGCTTTTTGGTTGCTCGAGCGCTAGTTCGTTTGTTTTGCTATCATGGCTAGTCATTCTGCCATTGTTAGTACCCCGGAAAGTGAGGTTCTCAATTTTAAGCAAAAGGAATGAGAAAATTTAAAAGATGGTTGGTATAGAATTTGCAATGCTCAAAATAGATCTACTCGTAAGCAATCTATTACCGTTATCCTCCGTAATTTTTATGTGGGTGTTACCCCTTGGAATAGATATGTTCTAGATACCATCACTGGGGGAAATATCTTTGGGAGCCATACTTTGGATGCTTATAATGCTATGATAGATTTGGTAGGCTCACCACCACTCATGGTTAATGAAACAATTCTAACTTTGGAACATGTGATGCAAAGGCTTGATATTATTGAGAATAAAATTGCTATCGTAGAGCTTGTTGAAAATTTGGATAAAAAGATTCATAATCGTATCACTCAATATGGATCTAAGATAGGAGTTACTTTAAAGAATCTAAGGGAAAAGGAACCCATAGTTAATGAAAAGTAGATCAAGATTCTACTAGAATTGGCAAGCTGGAAGATATTATTACCGAGATGGGATCCGCTTTTACCTCTGTTAAAACGACTCCAAATTTTCCTCCTACTAAAGTTACTAAGTTTATTTATGTTCCTAAAAATAATGGTGAATCTTCTAGTAAAGGAAATGAAGATCTTAAGATGATAAGTGTTCACCCTAGCTTTATTAATATTATTAAGGAACCAATTGCCACGAGTGAATTTCTTGATTTCTTGCCTAGGAGTGTGATTATTGATAAAACCAAGGAATCTCCTAAGGGTTATAAGTGTGGAATTGAGGAGTTGCATACCAAAGATGACAATACCTAGATCTATGTTTTATGCCTAGCTAGGGGCATTAAACAATAGCGCTTGTTTGGAGGAAACCCAATTTTATTTTTATGTTTTATGTTTTTGGTTCTGTTTTTCAATAAATACACATTATTACCTCTGTAGTAATTGTGTTTTGGTGTTTTAATTAGTGTTTGAGCCAAGTAAGACCTTTGGGATGGCTTACGGTGATAGTTGATTTGATCTTGCTGAAAAAACAGAAACTTTTGGGTCCAGTAACAGAATTGTTTGAATTCACTTGAGAGCAGAAAAACCCTGTATTGTTTACACAAGATTTATGTACAAATTTCCTCTGTTGTACTAATTTTTCAATATTAAACTTTTGTTTTGAATCTTATGGATCTGGATATTCATGCCACAATAAAGAAAATTACATGGATAAATATGTTAGGTAGCATTCCTCATAAAAAAATCTATTTTTATCATTTACCTACACGAGGATGAGCAGGAATTAAGCTTGGGGATGCTTGATACGTCTCCAACGTATCTATAATTTTTGATTGTTCCATGCTATTATATTATCTGTTTTGGATGTTTTATATGCATTAATATGCTATTTTATATTATTTTTGGGACTAACTTATTAACCTAGAGCCAAGTGCCAGTTTCTGTTTTTTCCTTGTTTTTGAGTTTTACAGAAACGGAATATCAAACGGAGTCCCAACGGAATAAAACTTTACGATGATTTTTCTTGCACCAGAAGACACACGTAGGACTTCGAGAGGAAGTCAGAAGAGTCCCGAGGGCTCCACAACCCCTCAGAGCGCGCCCTAGGGGGGCGCGCCCCCTAGCTTGTGGGCCCCACGGGAGACCTCCAACCCTAATCTTTGTCCTATAAATTCAGAAATATTCTCAAACGACCAGAAGCGTCCAAAAAAATACTTTTCCGCCGCCATAACCTTCTGTACCCGTGAGATCCCATCTTGGGGCCTTTTCCGGCATCCTGCCGGAGGGGGATTCGATCACGGAGGGCTTCTACATCAACTCTATTGCCCTTCCGATGAAGCGTGAGTAGTTTACCATAGACCTACGGGTCCATAGCTAGTAGCTAGATGGCTTCATCTCTCTCTTTGGTTCTCAATACCATGTTCTCCTCGATGTTCTTGGAGATCTATCCGATGTAATATTCTTTTGCGGTGTGTTTGTCGAGATCTGATGAATTGTGGATTTATGATCAAATTATCTATGAATATTATTTGAATCTTCTCTGAATTCTTATATGCATGATTTGATATCTTTGTATTTCTCTTCAAATTATCGGTTTGGTTTGGCCAACTAGATTGGTTCTTCTTGCAATGGGAGAGGTGCTTAGTTTTGGGTTCAATCTTGCGGTGTCCTCACCCAGTGACAATGTAGGGGTAGCGAGGCACCCATTTGTATTGTTGCCATCAAGGGTAAAAAGATGGGGTTTTCATCATATTTCTTGAGTTTATCCCTCTACATCATGTCATCTTACTTAAGTCGTTACTCCGTTCTTTATGAACTTAATACTCTAGATGCATGCTGGATAGCGGTTGATGTATGGAGTAATAGTAGTAGATGCAGAATCGTTTCGGTCTACTTGACACGGACGTCATGCCTATATGCATAATCATTGCCTTGGATATCGTCATAACTTTGCGCTTTTCTATCAATTGCTCAACAGTAATTTGTTCACCCATCGTATTATTTGCCTTCAAGAGAGAAGCCTCTAGTGAAACCTATGGCCCCCGGGTCTATTTTCCATCATATATTTTCATATCTATAAACCAAAAATACCTTGCTGCAATTTATTTACTTTTATTTTGTTTTACATTTTAGTAATCTTTTATATCTATCTAAATCAGATCTCATCCTTGCAAGTGACCATGAAGGGATTGACAACCCCTTTATCGCGTTGGGTGCAAGTGTTTGATTGTTTGTGCAGGTGCATAGATTGGGGACTTGCTTGTATCTCCTACTGGATTTGATACCATGGTTCTTAACTGAGGGATATACTTATCTGTACTGTGCTGCATCACCCTTTCCTCTTCAAAGGAAAAACCAACGCAAGCTCAAGAAGTAGCAGGTTGTGCCGAGGATAACACCTTCATCACTTGGCTTCTATGACAGCCGCCCTTCGTATCACATGGAATAACCTCCATCAATTTTTAGTTTGACACTTATCACCAGATCGACGACCAGTTCTCGCTTATTTTGACAGTCAGTTTTCGGCTTTCTGCACTGAGGTACTTAATGAGACGAGCTAGAAGAACAATCACAGTGGTTCTCCCTTTACCCTCTTAGCCGAACAATGTGAAACGTAAGAGGGCAAGCACAGGAGCCGGGCAACCCAACCATTGACCATAGACATAATTCGGAGCTGATTCATATAATGCAATATCCGAGACGCCGAGCACGTAAGAGAGAGATGGTGCCAGAATGATGCTTGGGGAAAATTTCATAGTCGAGCCCCCGGTTTATTAGCCGATCACATCTGAGTAAACATGTATCGAACGAGTTTGTTTCGACATAGAAAGACGGAAAGAGATATGCAACATAAACGACTGCAAAGGGACCATAATGATGGTCTTTATTTCTGATGAATGTGTGACGTCCAACCGTACAATTCAAACTGCCGAAGCAACTATTAAAAATACTTTATAGAAAGAAAGACAAAGGAAAGGTTTACACATGGCCTCTATGAGTGGTTTGACGTCCCTACTGCACCCTACTGCACGTCTGCGCGTTCACTCTGGGGGAGGGTTTCATAGTCCGGAAAAACAAAGATCGGTGGACGAGCCCTTGAGGGGGGGGGGGGGGGTGTCGGTGTCAAAACCGGCGGATCTCGGGTAGGGGGTCCCGAGCTGTGGGTCTAGTATCAATGGGGAACAAGGGACGATGAACACAACATTTACCCAGGTTTGGGCCCTCTCAAAGAGGTAAATCCCTATGTCCTGCTTGATTGTATTTGATGTATGATATGGTTACAGAGTAGATCTACCTCGAGATTAGGCGAGGTAAACCCAAAGTGGATGAGGTGATGCATGTAGCTCTAGCCCTAAAGCCCTAAACCCTCTGGTTTATATGGACACCAGTAGGGTTAGGGTTACAAGCGATAGGTTACAATCAAGGAAAGATCACACTAATCTTGACTTGGAGGGCACACCACGACCCCGAAGATCTCCTGTCTGTTCATGGGTCCGCACTCTAGCTTGGCCCCATAGTGGCCCATCAGTCCGGCCCGTATGTAATGGGTCGACGGCCCTAGGACCCCTTAGTCCAGGACTCTCTCAGTAGCCCCTGAACTAGCCTCCAACGCTAGGGATCATATCTGGCGTCTGCACATATCATGGTCTTTGGCTTGCGAGGCGAGTTCTTCATTTTGTCCTGTACATATTCGGAGTTTGGGTGGTGTTCGGAATCTAAAGCGTCTACTTTACTGAGCCTTGAAGGCCAAAGTGCTCGAGTGCGCAGAGTGCCCACGCCTGACAACCTTTAGCGAAGGGTCGCGGCCGGTCATAACGTCGAGCGGCTGCCAGTTCTCGATGCGCGGCTCGAGGCCGCTCCTCCATTGGCACGTCTCATCAAAGCAGAGATCGTGCCCCGTTTTTTAGGGGATATGATCAATGATTTCGATTTCCCCACCCGCGCATAACGTCGCGAGTATATCGGGAAGTGGAGAAGCCCACGACGTGAAAAGGGGAATGCGTGGCTCCTCCGTGGCTTATAAAGAGGGGAATCAGCTACAGTTAACACCACGCCTTCTTCCACCTCCCGCCGTTGTCCTTCCAATCTCCAGAGCTCCAGTGCCCTTTCTTGCTACTCCGCGGCGATTCCCGTCCATCTCCTTCCTAGCCATATCCATGGCCAAATCCAGAGTTAATGACAAGTGGGAAGGTTTCGGCATCACCAACAATGACACTGAAGAGCTAAAGCGGGCCGGCTACCTGCCAGCAAACATCGCTCACTAGTCCCTCGAGAAGGGCCAGGTCATCCCCACGCCCAAGCCAGGCGAGAGGGTGGTTTTCCTCCCCTATTTCATTTAGGGGTTACAATTCCCGCTGCACCCCTATGTGCGGGGATTGATGTTCTTCTATGTACTAGATTTTCGCGATCTAGCTCCCAATTCACTCCTCCACATCTCCACCTTCATCATTGCCTACGAGGCCCTTCTGCGAGATCCAGCCGCACTTCGGCCTGTGGCTGAAGGTGTTCAATGTTAAGCCGAAGGTGGTCGGCGGCACCCAGGCGGACTGCGGCGGGGCGATGATCAGCAAGCTTACCCGAGTCCAATGGCCAGAGGGTACGTTTATCGACACCGTCAAGGTTTGGCAAAAGCAGTGGTTTTATAACAAAGCCACGGGAGGCAACCTGGACAGCAGCCCCCGAGTTTAGATCCCGACCGCCAGCGAGGCTGACATCGTGGACCAAGAAAGGTCTTGATTGGGGATCTGCCGATGAGGTGAAGAAGCTACAGAAGCTTGTGTCCAATGTGATGGAGACCCGAGCCAAACTGACCAACATAGTTCAGATAATGCTTCGGTGCCATCTCCTCCCCTGTCAGCAGAGGGCGAGTCCGATGTGGACTTACAAGTCTGAAGACCCGGCCATCATGCAACACCTTTTCGGCACCACCCACGACAAGGTGTGGGGTCTGCTGTTCAAGCCCCAGAAGGGGTGGCCAGCTGAAAAAGAAGACATCGGTCTTGACGCCGCAAATCCTCCGAGAAAGGTAACTAGTCCTTTGTCCGATGTGTATTCGGGCGCTCATACTGCCCAGAGTTTGGTCTAAGTCCCATTTTGCTGCCTTAACTGGGCTGGCTTGAGAAGGCCAAGAAGATCAGCAGTCCGGCTCCGCTGCCCGAAGAGCCTCGGTCAGCTCAACTGAAGGAGCTGCTGGTCAAGGCGCTGTACAAGGTGTCATTAAAGAAGGGGAAGAAGAAGGCGGATCCGCCGGAGGCCCGGGGAGGTCTCCGCTTGAGGGAGCGTCCGGACTCCAAGGCCGAAGATGCAGCAGCCCCGTTTGCCCAAGACAGGGAGGAGGATGAAGATGAGGGGGAAAGTACCTCCTCTCATTCCAAGAAGAGGGCGGCGTCCGAAGACGTCGAGGAAGAATAGCCTCCTCGGGCCCTGAAGAGGCATTGCAGGCCCAAGGTGGTCCTTCCCGATAGCTCGGACTCCGATGAGGAATCCACGACATCCAAAGAGGCCCCGAAGAAGGACCGCATGGTCAAGCCCCCCGCTGCAAGGTACGAGCTTCAACATTCCTTGGTTTAGTTTTACAAATCCCCTACTGACGGAAACTGATTATATGACATCACAGCCCACCGCGCGGTCTCCCTACCTAGCAGACCTCAGAGGGGACTTCTCCAACCGCCGACTTGGCAGATAGCGGATTAGCATCGCGTTCCGTGCCTCCCCTGGTCCCCAAAGAGACCGCGGAGGTGCTGTCCCGAAGGACCTCTCCCCATCTGATCACGGGGGAGGGGGTCGATGCGACCATGGCTGAGGCTGATGCCTTAGTCGCCAAAGACCAGGAGGGTGTGTCCCTCCTGGCGAACAAGGGAGGAGTGTCCGGACTACCCGAGCCCTCCCAGCTAGCCGCACCCGAGCCCCTAAGGCCCTCAACGGTGCCGATCCCAGCTTTCAACGAAGGAGAGGTTGAGGTGGTGGTCTGGCCAGACGCGCTGGAGGAGTTGGTGAACATGTTTGTCATCATGGACGAACACCGCACCCTTATGGGTGTGGTTGGGTCCATCCACGCCGGACTGAATGATGCCGTCCAAGGCCTCCTGACGGGCTTCGAGGTGAGTCAAGTAGAGTTCTTTCCCCAATTTTTTTTAACTTGTTTAGACAAGGTTTGGACAGGCCGTATATATAACAGCCCCCAAGACTCTGTAATGGTGGCGATAACCTTACAAAGGGTCTAATAACTGTAGGCCGGTAATTACAACGTCATGATTGATTTAACATCGCAGGCATCTTCCTTGGTTGCAGCTGCGAATGCCGTCGCGCTGGAGGAGATGGATCGGAAGCTTGAGCGCTCCGATGAAGAGGTTGACCTCGTCCACAAACGGCTTGATGAGGCACGAGGTAAGCTTCTATCGACATGCGAAGTTACCTCTGCCGGACACTCGCGTTCCGAATTGTGTGCTTGGCCCCTGATGGTTGGTGACTGCAGCTATCACGGCGGAGGTTGAGGGCCTCAAGGCGGCACTGAAGAAGGCCGAGGCCGAGGCGGCGCAAAGAAGGCGGATGCTAAAACGGCTGTGGCCGAGCTTGAGAAGGCGAAGACCGCCAGCAAAAAGCACGAGGCTCGAGTGGCTAAAGTGTAGGTGGAGCTCAAGGATGCCGTCACAACATGTGAGGCCCTTGAGCAGAAGCAAAAAGAGTAGTCCTCCAAGCTGTCCAAGGTGGAGAAGGAGCTCAAGGAGGCGAGGACCAAAGTGCGGGGTGCCCGTGAAGAACTCCACCAAGTGAGGCAGACCGCAGATGGTAAGCCATACTTACTGTAGAGTGTTTTTGGCGGTAGCAGGTTCGCCTTGCTAACGCGGGTCTGGCGCTCCGCAGGCGTCTTTGCCAAGCTTCCCAGGAGTGTGGCGGATACGATGGAGCACTACGCCAAGCAGGAGGAGAACTCCGATCGGCGGCCCTTCTAGGCGCGGTTACAGGCGTCCGAGCATCCTCCCCTCCTCCTCAGAGCTGATTCCGAGTAGCTACTTTGGTCTGGTGCAGAAGCTGCATGACGCATCACCCCGGATTGATGTCGTGAAGCGCTCTGCATGCCTTGAGGGAGCTAGACTGGCCTTTGCGAAGACGATGGTACATTAGCCCAAGATCAAGCCAATGGATATGGCTGCTGGCCCTCCGTCGGCTGGGAAAGAGCATCGCCGCCACGAACAATACTTTGCACAAGTTATGGATGGTGCTCGGGCGATAGAGGGCTAGTGCTCTAAGGATGTAATCTTTGAATGATCGTATTAAATTTTCAACTGAACCTTTTGTTTTGTAATGCGGCTCATTGAGATATTATTATGTTTTAATTTTGACAACTGTGCGGTCGTTTATTAATCTAAAAGTTGCCAGTCGTCCGCTTCAGCCCCCAAGTAAATGGTACGAGGGGTGGCTCACCTCCGCAATGTTACCCTTAGCCGACGTCTCGGCGCCCGAAGGCGGTAGTGCATGAGAGGGACTAGGCAATCGGACTATTCGGCTATATTGCTTTCACTTAGCCATAGGAACTTGACGGTGGGAGCTAGTGAGTAGCCCCCCTGTATTTTTGTCATGTTCGTGGGGCCTAAGTATGCCTTAGTAATCATGTGGTTTGTGATAAGACGAAACCTACGTATGACACGGATAAATCGCCAACGATTTCTTAGTTTAACACTTGTCGTCGGATCGCTGACCGGTTCTCGCTTACTATGACGGTCAGTTTTCGGCTTTCTCCCCTGAGGTGCTTGACTAGACCAGCCAGAAGCACAATCGCAGGGGTTCTCCCTTTACCTTCTTAGCCGAACGTGCGGAACATAAGAGGGCAAGCACAAGAGCCGGGAAACCCAACTATTGACCGAAGACATAGTTCAGAACTGATGCATATAATGCAATATCCGAGACGCCGAACACAACGAGAAGTTGAGCCGGACTTGGTACATGGAGCTTGATAGAAAAATCAAGCCTTCGGTTGATTAACTGAGTTGTATTTATTGTGTGCATGCCTAGCTGTTCGAAGAGCGGAAAAAAGGAAAGAAAAAAATGAGAGAAGAGGGCTAGACAATGCAGATGCCCGAACACCGTAAAAGGCATTTTTATTTTCCATAAGCTCTGGACGTCCATCCGTACAATTTGAACTGCTGAGGCATTTATAATAAGGACAAAAAAGAAAATTTTACAGAGGAAGGTTTACACAGGGCCTTGATGTGTGGGTCGAACCCTCAACTGTGCCGTGCTGCACGTCTGCGCCTTTCGTTCTGCGAGGTGGAGGGGAGTGAATTGGACATCCATTTATAACACTGCGTGCTTGCGAGGGGTGCCTTCAATAGGGACCTTGAGATGTAGTCCTGCCGTCATGCCTTGACACTGAGCGAGTCCGGAGTCCTGCCCGTTGTCGTCCGAGGAGGTGGCAAAGCCATAGTTCGGTTGAGCCAAACGCATGGTGTTATAAGCCCCCACGGCCGCCCATGGTATCTTGAGCGCGAAGTTGTGCTGACGAGGCACGTAAAGCGTGGTGAAGGCGGGCGTGACGTGGGGAGCGTATCCCTATTTGCAGCGTACGTAGGCGGTTTCCATGATAGGGGTCGGGATCGAGCCTGTTTAAGTGTATCTTTTGCCTTTACGGCGGGCTGATATCTCGGACTATTGGCGACGGATTGGTCTTTGGCTACCAGGGCCGCAGTGTGTTCCTAAGTCCGGAGTGAGCGCTTCGTGTTACCGTTGATCGTTATGACGCCCGTAGGACCAAGCATCTTCAGCTTGAGGTTTGCGTAATGCGGGATGACATTGAATTTGGCGAACGCCATTCGCCCGAGGACGGCGTGATAGCCACTGCGGAATGGGGCTATATCGAAGATCAAGTCTTCGCTACAGAAATTATTTGGTGAGCCGAATATCACTTCCAAAGTTACCGTGCCTGAGCATCAGGCTTCTACGCTCGGGATAACCCCCTTGAAGGTGGTGTTGCTGGGTTTGATCCTTGATGGATTGATCCCCATTTTCCTTACTGTGTCTACGTAGATTAGATTGAGGCTACTGCCCCCGTCCATTAGGCCTCATGTGAGGTGGTACTCATCGATAATCGGGTCCAATACCAGGGCCGCCGATCCTCCATGACGGATACTGGTCGGATGGTCCTTGCAGTCTAAGGTGATCGGGCAAGCCGACCACGGGTTGAACTTCGGCGCTACGGGCTCGACGGCGTACACATCCCGCAGTGCGCGCTTCCTTTCCTTCTTTGGTATATGGGTGGCGTAGATCATGTTCACCATCTTGACCTTAGAAGGGAAGGGTTTTTGGCCTCCACTATTCGTCCTGCGGGGCTCATCATCATCCTCGCTTTGTGGGCTTTTGCCCGAGTCTTCGGCTGTAAGCTTGCCGGCCTGCTTTATCACCCTACAATTGCGGTTGGTGTGGTTGGTAGGATTTTCGGCGGTGTCATGAATCTGGCAGGGCCTGTCCAGGATTGCGTCCAGCCTAGTTGGGCCGCCCTGGTTGCCTTTAGAAGGCTTTTCCCGTGACCCGGACTTCGGGTTACTAAATCCGGCATTGACTGCTGTTTCATCAACTTCGCCGTCGTTATGGCGTCGTTTGTTTTTGTTCCTTCGTGGCTTCCCAGTCCTGTCCCGAACTTCAGAGGTGCCGGGGGTGTCGGGGTTGGTGCTCCTACGAGCCAACCAACTATCCTCTCCGGCGCTGAAGCGGGTCATCAGGGAGGTGAGCGCCGCCATTGTCTTCGGCTTGTCCTGGCTGAGCTGGTGTGCTAGCCATTCGTACCGAATACTGTGCCTAAAGGCGGCTATGGCTTTGGTGTCCGGACAGTCAATCATTTGGTTTTTCTTGGTGAAAAACCGGTTCCAGAATTGCCAGGTCGACTCGCCGGGCTGCTGGATTACATGGCTGAAGTCATCGCCATCCGGGAGCCGGACTTAAGTGCCCTGAAAGTTAGCCCGGAAGGCTTCCTCGAGCTCCTCCCAACATCCTATGGAGTCTTCGGGGAGGTTGTTTAACCAGTGTCGAGCCGGGCCCTTGAGCTTCAATGGTAAGTACTTGATGGCATGAAGGTCGTCCCGTCGTGCCATGTGAATGTGCAACAGGAAATCTTCGATCCAAACAGCCGGATCTGTTGTTCCGTTGTAGGGCTCAATATTTACAGGTTTAAAACCTTCAGGGAACTGGTGCTGCGTCACTCTATCTGTGAAGCAGAGAGGATGAGCGGCGCTCGTGATTCGGGCTACGTCACGTCGAAGATCATCTGTCATCCGGGCTCGTTGCAGCTCCCGAGTTCTATCATTTTGGTCTAGCCAGGATTTATATACGTCCCGTCTAGCGGGGGGATCATCTCTGGGTCCGTAAATGGACCTTGTCCGACTTGCTCGAGCATCCAAGTCGCGTCGTAGGTCGTATTCATAGACTGGCCGTGCTGGCTCCTTGCCTTGACGACGGGGTGGGTTGGGAGGCGGTTCGGGTTTATCAGCTATCCTGTCCCATCCTCGAGGGGGGCGGTTCGGCTGGTCCGCCTGAGCGTGCCTTGCAGGCTCTGGCTCTATGGCCTCGTCATCAAATTGCGGCAGTAGCCTTCGCATAGGGTAGCTCTTGGTCTGCCGTGTGTGGCCGTACTCCTCTTCGGCGACTAGGACCTTGGTCCACCTATCGTTGAGGGTATCCTGTTCGGCCTTTATCTTCTGCCGCTGTTTCTTCAGGCTTCTTGCAGTGGCAATTAGCTGCCGTTTACACCGCTCTTGATCCAGCGTTCTTCGGGCAAGATGAAATCCTCGTCGCCCAGACTAACCTCCTATTCGGAAGGGGGGAGGTAATTGCTATCTTCGGAGTCATCGAGGTATTCGAGATCCAGTGGGTCCTCATGCTCCTCGTGGTCATTTTGTGGCTGTTCGTCGCCGCCGGGATCGCCGAGGTCGTCCGCATTGTCCGGGGTGGCATTCTCTCCAGTGTCCATGTTTCTTGCGTGGCTTCGACGCGCCTTGGAGCGGCCGCGCTGTCTGCGGCATTTCGGTGGCTCGTCACTGTATGGATCTTCTAGGGTTTCGTTTTGATGTAAAACCAATATTTTTTATCTGGTATGTCTCGTTGCTAGCATAGTTTATCTCAAGGTCTCATTGGAGATCCAACATAGTTCAAAATATTATCTGACATTCAGTGGTATGGTACAATTATTCTTCTAAATGTATATTTGTTCTCCAATTGTTTGGTTTGTCGCAAGTTTGTAACTACATCTGATCTTTCTAGAAAAAAAATGGGGCTTGCTCTTGAGACCACTACTCATGCATAAGTTTATCTCATCAGGGTGGCACGTAGGCTGTACTCAACAATTCCATCTATAGTCCTACTAAGCATGAGACGTCAATTATTTAATGTTTGTGATGCATGTACGAAAGCATAGGTTTATGAATAATCAGAGACATAGTATGAACCATTCGAAAAATTTCATATTCATTAAGTTCATCATTAGTAGTTCGATAGAATTGATATGTCTATGTTAATCGACCCATATTTTCCTATTAATCTACAATAGATTTGGACATCTCACATAAATCCTGTTTCACAGATTTCATAATAATAACAAGGGATACCACGGTAGCTCATAGTTTGGCTCGGTTAGGAGAAAACATAATTTGGGTTTGCTGACCTGCCGTGGAACATGGCTTTGCGTGATTATAATGAACCTTTTTATCGATCTATGAAGCTCTCCGCATTAAAAAAAAATAACAACTAATAATAACCAGTACATATTGAGGAAAATGTGGCTTGTGCCGTGGGAACGAATCTGACAGTAGAGATAGGGGGTACGTAGGAGAGGGCAGAGTCCTAGCTACGGCGAGGTTGTACACTCGGTTTTTACGAGTTCAGGCCCCTCTCGGAGGAGGTAACAGCCCTACGTCTCGGTGCCGCGGAGGCTTGTTGATTGCAGTGTGTAGTTACAAGGGTTGCGAACCCTTGTGCCTGAGGGGAGGGGTGGCTTATATAGAGTGCGCCGACCCCTTGCCTTCCTCAGTTACACAAGGGTTGAATGAGAGAATAATGGCACGAACGTTACTGGTAACGCCTGCATTTAATGAACCTTAAGGCTATGGAGTGAATGCCTGACCATTACCATTCAGAGGTGACTCTAGGCTTTCTGTCCTTCGAGTGAATCCTTGTCTTCCGAGTGAATAACGACGGTCGAGTGGAATTGAGGTATCCGAGTGGATCCATCGTCGAGTGGATTGCATCCTGTGATGATTCCAGTCGGTATCCTCTTTCTATCTTTGTAGGCCTTGGCCTCTTGTGTAGTGTCCTTGGGTAGGGCCCATAGGTCAGGTCTAGGCCCCTACCCTAGGTACATGTCATCATCATTAGCCCCCGAATGGATCGAGGACTGAGTGAAGAAGGATTGAAGTTGACTTCAACCCGACTCAATGTATCTGCAATACCTTCTTGGAGGTTCGACAACATGTTAGCAGTCTGACCCTTCGTCAGTCGCCTCGATCGATTCTGGCTTCTGGATTTTTCGAGTGAAATATGTAACATCATGTTGAGCAGATTGGATCTGACTATCTTTGGCGTGATCGACTGATTCGCTGGACCCAGATTTCACGGGATTCGAAATTTGGAGAAGCACGTGGGTCGGGGCGTGGCGCGGTAAGCGGGGCAAGTGGAGAGGGACTCCTCGATCCTCGTGCCACCTTTTTCGCCACGTATCGAGCTAGCGCCGGTTGCGGGATGTGCTGAGATTGCGCGGGCCCACGAGTTAGTCACTCGGACGCGCGGATATATAAGGCGACGCGGCCGATGAGTGCAACAGTGTCCACCATTCCCCCTTTCCCTGTCGCCTCCCTGCCTCGCCCTCTCCAGTGCAGCGCCGCTCGGCTCATGCCTGTCAACCATTGCAGCAATGACGAAGGACAAGACGAAGGCCTTGGAGCGCGTGAAGAAGACAACGGCCAAGGGCAAGAAGGCAGCAAGGGGTCGACCTCGCGATCTACTCTGCCGCCGGGCTGGATCCAAGGGGATTGGATCCGCTCGTCGGTCTCGAACAAAGATCTGGAGGGGCTCGCTGCCGACGGCCTGATAGCGCCTGGGTCCTGGAGGCTACCAGAAGGGGTGATTGAGCCCGCGCCGTTCGACGATGAGTGGGTTCTCCTCATGACCCATGTGGAAAGAGGTTTCTCCCTGCCTCCGCATCCATTCTTTCGCGGGTTCTTGAATTTCTTTGGTGCTCAGATCCATCACTTTCCTCCAAACACCATCTCGTACCTTGCTGCATTTGTTTCGATGTGTGAAAACTTCCTTGGGTGCCATACTCATTGGGGCCTATTCAAGCATATCTTCACTTGTCTATCTCAGTCGGTGAAGAAAGCCAATCCGACTGACGAGAGGACCCATGTGATCCAAATGTGTGGAGGTCTAGGAATCCAAATGAGGGGTAGGAGCTCTTTCGCTCCCATGACTTTTCCTGAATCTGTTAGGGGGTGGCAGTCGACCTGGTTTTACTGCAAGGATGTCCCAACTCCGGGTCAGTCGACTGGTCTTCCCCCTTTCTCTCTGGAGAGACTCCGCACTCCTTGTTCATTGACTGTAGAAGAAGAGGAGAAGGGTGAGGTGGGCATCCTAGTTGATGCAGTCGTTGCGCTGGTCCAGGGCGGAGTGACAGGCATGGATTTGCTGGAGGTGTTTCCGAGTCGACGCATCCAGCCCTTGCAAGCCCGCGACCACCCCATGTGGCTGTACTCAAGTACAGAGGACACCGCTCGGACCCACCTGGAGGAGGTCAAAGAGGAGACGGTGGCGCAGTGGCTTCGGAGCATCACTGGGAACAAGGACAACCCGCGCGGAGCAAAACGGATCTTGCCGTTCGACGCTGAGCACCCTCCAGGAGAGGTCTGACATAACTTGTCGAGTGTTTCATCTTTTACTTTTCAATATGCAGCTGTACTGGAATCCGACTGGTCTTTACAATCTGTGCCTTACAGGTATTCACGAAGATGTACTCACCTGTGCCGAACAGAGAACAGCACCTCGGGGGAGCAGAAAGTGATGGCAGGAGCGCCGATATCGAGTACGCCGACGACAGTGAAGATGACAGTGACGACTCTGACGACAGTGAAGAAATCGAGTCCCCACCACGCACCGAGTGCCGTACCAAGCAATCACAAGATCCTACGGCTGACCAAGGCAAGGCCACGCTGTCGAGTGCGAGGACCCAGAAGCGCACTCGGATGTCAACTCCTGATCCGACTGAGAAGACTCCTAAGCAGGCCAAGGTCGTTCCACCTAAGCCTCGGAAGGCTTTGCCCCGGATCAAGGTTACAGTGCCTATCACTTCAACGTAAGTGCTCTTGCCGTAGACCATTCCACCTTCTGACTTGTCCTCGCAGACCTTCAGGTTTTTGTTAACCGAATGAAATCTGGGACCTTCAGGGCCGCTACCTCCAGGACATCTCTAATGGAGAAAGACAATGAGCAGGCTGACGTGGATACAGCGGACGCGGCCACTTCTCGAGCAGGTATGATTGGCTCATACCTTGTCAATTGTCTTGATGGTCGATTGAGATCTTACTGTCGAGTGACTACAGTGCCAGCAGACGTTATTCAACTTCCTGATGACGATGAGGAGGAGCCTCCAAGGAGCGCAGGAGGAAGAGGCAGGGCTTCGGCCACCTCACGAAGCCTCAATAGGAGAGTGCCTTCAAGCCAGACGTCTCACCCGCTGGCTGAACCTGTTCTTCAAGGGCTAGGTGGTTCGTCTCGTGTTGGGGTTTCTTTTACTGACCCTCTGTTGACTGCCCAGCCTTCAGTGCCGACCGCCCAAGCCTCAGGTCCAACTGGGCAACCACCAACGCTGATCCCTCCAGCTGCATCACCAACTCCCGCGTCGACTGCGTTCGCTTTGCATCATGTCCCGGAGGACCAAATAGGAGCTGCCAAGGAGGCTATGATCCAAGCTGCTCCGATGATCCAGCGACTGAAGGAGGTGTACAAATCCAGCAAGGCTGCTTATGATGCCAGTTCTGCCCTTCAGACCAATGTTTGAGTAAGTACGAGTGTAAGTTGATTTCCGATTGGATTTTCTTCATCTTGAATCTGTACACCCACTGGGTGTTTTCTTTTGCTGTGTAGTTCTTCTACTCGAGTTAGTCAGGCCGTGTCGAGCGGGGTGTTTGGTCCAGTGGGGGCACGCTGAGTGCACCCACTGGGTGTAGTCCCCGAGACCCTTGTGGAATGTTTGATTCGGCGGGGGTCTTAGAATATGTTTGTTTGTAGCTCTTCACTCTGATCTAGTGGGGGCACGCTGAGTGCACCCACTGGGTGTAGTCCCCGAGACCACTGTCAACTGCAGGCAGTCGGCAAGGGTCTGAGAACATGTTTTTTTTGCTCTATCACTCGGGTCGGGCAAACCGTACCAAGTGGGAAATTGATCCAGTGGGGGCACGCTGAGTGCACCCACTGGGTGTAGTCCCCGAAACCGCCATCGACTGTGGGCAGTTGGCGGGGGTCTGAGAACAGTTTTTGACAATAGCAATCTGTACTTGCTCCTCTCCATTTGGAAGTAGAGGAAATACTTTTGAGAGTCTTTCTCTTTGTCGACTGAATTGTCCTCCCCCCCCCTTTTTTTGTTGATCTCAGAAATCTTGTGAACTTGGGACTCAGTACGCTGCCCTGGAGAAGGAGAAGAACCAACTCCAACTAGATCTGGAACTTGCCAAGAAGAACTTGAAGGATGCTCAGGATGAAGTGAAGACCATGGGAGGTAACATTTTGCTGACTGTATGCTTTGTAATTTCTCCTTTTTCATCCTTTGAACCGAGTGAATCCACTCGAACAGATGTGCGTAGTGAAAACCACCAATTCCAAGCACGACTGACGAATGTTATTTCTTTAGACACTATGAAGCAGGCGCTGGAGAGGAAGGACAATAAGAGAAGACTAAAGCCGCCGTGAGGAAGCTGGCTTCAGTTGGTAAGCTTGATGAGGAGAGTGCCACTCTGAAGACTGTTGTTGATGAGGTGAAAAAGGAAGCTGCGCAGCCGAGGGAGGAGAAAGTTGTCCTGACTGACAAGGTGGACCAACTCACTCGGAAGAGGGACGAGCTGGAGGTTTACTTGGGGGGCCTTGCAAAGAAGATGTACATCATGCTTGAAGGTATCCTCCTTCATCTGAGTGAATCCAAAAAACTTCTACATAATGTTTCTGCTGACTCATACTTTCCCTCCTTGCGCAGAGTTCTGTCAGAATTTTGAGCAGGAAACTGAATGAATTGAACCAGGCCTGGACCCCACAAAGTCACTCGTCAAAGATGAAGCTGCAATGAATGTACTGTGACTTGAAGCTCGTCTCGACAGCGTCTTGGGGTATATTGCTCGACTGAAGGTTGCACTGATACGGATAGCCCAATAGCTGTGGCCAGAGGATGTACTTCAGAATGACCTCGAGTCACTGATGACTCGGCTCAATGAAATCCCTAGTCGAGTGCAAGCTTGGAAGAAGTCATCTGCTCATTATGGAGCTGACGTCGCTCTCTCACTCGTCCGAGTCCATTGCAGGGACGACAAAGAAGAAAAGCTGAAGGCCCTCCAGGTGGTGAACACGAAGAAACTCCAGTTTCAATCCTTCATGGAGACTTTTATTGAGGCAGCCACTCGCATAGCTGACGGCATCGACCTGGATACCTTCGTCGAGCCAGCGAGTCCTCCTCCTGCCGAGTAAGGAAAACTTAATGATCCGAATTAATTTGCCTCGGAATGCCGGGTGATCCTGTAACCGTTAAACTGTTTTGGGCTTGACGTCCGAGTACTTTTGCTTGCAGTTCTGAACTCGATGGATTTATCCGAATGTTTGCTTTCTAGTTTATTGCCGGTTTTATTTGAACGGATTTTTTAACTTAGGCAAAACTGGTTCGCGGCTAAGCCCCTGAGTGAGAGGGTTACTCTCACTCGGAGTAGTTTTTTAACTTAGGCAAAACTGGTTCGCGGCTAAGCCCCCGAGTGAGAGGGATGCTCTCACTCGGAGTAGTTTTTTAACTTAGGCGAAACTAGATCGCGGCTAAGCCCCCGAGTGAGAGGGATGCTCTCACTCGGAGTAGTTTTTTAACTTAGGCGAAACTGGTTCGCGACTAAGCCCCCGAGTGAGAGGGATGCTCTCACTCGGAGTAGTTTTTTCACTTAGGCGAAACTGGTTCGCGGCTAAGCCCCCGAGTGAGAGGGATGCTCTCACTCGGAGTAGTTTTTTAACTTAGGCGAAACTAGTTCGCGGCTAAGCCCCCGAGTGAGAGGGATGCTCTCACTCGGAGTAGTTTTTGAACTTAGGCGAAACTGGTTCGCGGCTAAGCCCTCGAGTGAGAGGGGTGCTCTCACTCGAAGTAGTTTTTTAACTTAGGCGAAACTGATTCGCTGCTAAGCCCCCGAGTGAGAGGGATGCTCTCACTCAGAGTAGTTTTTTAACTTAGGCGAAACTGGTTCGCGGCTAAGCCCCCGAGTGAGAGGGATGCTCTCACTCGGAGTAGTTTTTTAACTTAGGCAAAACTGTTTCGCGGCTAAGCCCCCGAGTGAGAGGGATGCTCTCACTCGGAGTAGTTTTTTAACTTAGGCCAAACTGGTTCACGGCTAAGCCCCCGAGTGAGAGGGATGCTTTCACTCGGAGTAGTTTTTTAACTTAGGCGAAACTGGTTCGCGGCTAAGGCCCCGAGTGAGAGGGATGCTCTCACTCGGAGTAGTTTTTTAGCTTAGGCGAAACTGGTTCGCGGCTAAGGCCCTGAGTGAGAGGGATGCTCTCACTCGGAGTAGTTTTTTAACTTAGGCGAAACTGGCTCGCAGCTGAGCCCCCGAGTGAGAGGGATGCTCTCACTTGGAGTAGTTTTTTAACTTAGGCGAAACTGGTTCGCGGCTAAGCCCCCGAGTGGGAGGGATGCTCTCACTCGGAGTAATTTTTTAACTTAGGCAAAACAGGTTCCTCAGCAAAGTCACCCACTGGGGGTTTTGAATACATGCTTATGCGAGAACAATCATTATGAGACTACAGGAGTCATGTCTCGATAAACAATCTAAAAAAGTACTCTTATTACATCCTGACTGTCAAGTATAAAAATGATGAACAAGATCTGCGTTCCAGGAGCATGGCTCGTCTTTCTTTTGACTCAGGTTGTAAAGATGATAAGCCCCATTGTGAAGCACATTGGTGACGACAAAGATCCACTCGGAGCACTAGGTCTCCGTCTTGAAGTGCTCGACCCTTGATGTTTCTTGAATGGAATCGACGAAGATCCTGCTTATAAACAGTCGACCGAATCAAAGCCATCTCTTGTTCTTCCTCCAGAATGTCAACGGCATCTTGGCGTGCTTGTTCGGCTTCAGCCTCAGAATAAAGTTCCACTCGGGGTGCATTGTGAAACAGATCAGTAGGAAGCACGGAACACTTTTGCCCTTGTTTTGGACTCTAATTTGCATGATTTGAATGGAACTAACCCGGACTGACACTGTTTTCAGCAGAATTGCCATGGTGTTATTTTTGTGCGGAAATAAAAGTTTTCGGAATGACCTGAAACTTCACGGAGATTATTTTTGGAATAACTAAAAAATATTGGCGAAAGAATCAACCGAAGGGGACCCACACCCTGTCCACAAGGGTGGAGGGCGCGCCCTTTGGTCTTGTGGGTCCCACGAGGCTCCACCGACCACAACTCCATCTCCATATATTCATGTTCGGGGAGAAAAAAATTAGAGAGAAGGATTCATCATGTTTTACGATACGGAGCTGCCGCCACCTCCTGTTCTTCCTCGGGAGGGCAGATCTGGAGTCCGTTCGGGGCTCCGAAGAGGGGAAATCGTCGCCATCGTCATCATCAACCATCCTCCATCACCAATTTCAAGATGCTCACCGCCGTGCATGAGTAATCCCATCGTAGGCTTGCTGGACGGTGATGGGTTGGATGAGATTTACCATGTAATCGAGTTAGTTTTGTTAGGGTTTGATCCCTAGTATCCACTATGTTCTAAGATTGATGTTGCTATGACTTTGCTATGCCTAATGAGTGTCACTAGGGCCCGAGTGCCATGAATTTAGATCTGAACCCTTTATGTTTTCATGAATATATTTGTGTTCTTGATCCAATCTTGCAAGTTATAGTCACCTACTAAGTGTTATGATCTAGCATCCCTGGAGTGACAACAGTCGGGACACTTCCCAGTGATGACCATAGTTTGAGGAGTTCATGTATTCACTAAGTGCTCATGCTTTGGTCCGGTACTCTATTAAAAGAAGGCCTTAATATCCCTTAGTTTCCATTAGGACCATGCTGCCACGGGAGGGTAGGACAAAAGATGTCATGCAAGTTCCTTTCCATAAGCACGTATGACTATATTTGGAATACATGCCTACATTATATTGATGAATTGGAGCTAGTTCTGTGTCACCCTAGGTTATAACTGTTGCATGATGAATGCCATCCGACATAATTATCCATCATTGATCCATTGCCTACGAGCTTTTCACATATTGATCTTTGCTAAGTTACTTTTCCGTTGCCACTGTTACAATTGCTACAAAACTGCTACTGTTACTTTTGCCACCGTTACCGTTACTTCCATACTACTTTGCTACTAAATACTTTGCTGCAGATATTAAGTCTTTTAGGTGTGGTTGAATTGACAACTCAGCTGCTAATACTTGAGAATATTCTTTGGCTCCCCTTGTGTCGAATCAATAAATTTGGGTTGAATACTCTACCCTCGAAAACTGTTGCGATCCCCTATACTTGTGGGTTATCAAGACCTTTTTCTAGCGCCGTTGCCGGGGAGCATAGCTCTATTCTCTGAGTCACTTGGGAATTATATCTGTTGATCACTATGAGGAATTTGAAAGATACTAGAACCAAGATTTCCCCTTAACTACGATGGGTGGTAAGGAACTGCCATGTAGCTCTGCACTTGTTTCACCTTCTGTTTTTAGTAAGCTTGCAACACCTACACTTGCTAGTAATTCTGATATGTCGCATGTAATTGATGAAGCCAGTTCTGCTATGCATAATGCTTATGATGATACTACTGCTTTGCTTGATTATACTGTGCCACTGGGTGAATTTCTTGATGAACAACTTGCTAGGGTTAGAGAGAATGAAATTACCGAAACCGATGATATTATTGAAACTGAAGATTATGATTCTCCCCCTAAAAATGAATTGCATGTTGTACCTGAGGGTTATATATTATGGATGAGGAAACTGCTAGAGACTTTCTTGCTTGTAATGATAGAGATGATCTTAAGAAACTGCTAACTAAGCTGAAAGAAAAATCTTTGAATGCTAGAATGCAATATGACCCTAAGTTTGCTACTTCACCTATCTTTGTTACCGATAAGGATTATGAATTCTCTGTCGATCCTGAGTTAATTACTTTGGTTGAATCTGATCCTTTCTCTGGTTATGAATCTGAAACTGTTGTGGCACATCTTACTAAATTGAATGATATAGCCACCCTATTTGCTCATGAGGAAATTTTTTGCTATTACTATATTCTTAAATTGTTTCCTTTCTCATTAAAGGGTGATGCTAAGATATGGTTTAATTCTCTTGGTCCTGGTTGTGTGTGTAGTCCCTAGGATATGATATATTACTTCTCTCAAAAATATTTTCCTGCTCATAAGAAACAAGCTGCCTTACAGGAAATATTTAACTTTGTGCAAATTGAAGAAGAGAGTCTCCCACAAGCTTGGGGGAGGCTTCTCCAATTACTTAATGCTTTGCCTGATCATCCTCTCAAGAAAAATAAAATACTTGATATCTTTTATAATGGACTAACCGATGCTTCCAGAGACCACCTGGATAGTTGTGCTGGTTGTGTTTTCAGGGAACGAACTGCTGAGCAAGCTGAATTGCTATTGAATAATATACTGAGTAATGATAATGATTGGACACTTCCTAAACCAACTCCTAAGCCAACTCCGAAGAAAAGAGGTATCCTATTTCTCAGTCCTGAAGATATGCAAGAGGCAAAGAAATCTATGAAAGAATAAGGTATTAAAGCTGATGATAATGATTGGACACTTCCTAAACCAACTCCTAAGCCAACTCCAAAGAAAAGAGGTATCCTATTTCTCAGTCCTGAAGATATGCAAGAGGCAAAGAAATCTATGAAAGAAAAAGGTATTAAAGTTGAAGATGTTAAGAATTTACCGCCTATTGAAGAAATACATGGTCTTGATAACCCGACACAGGTAGTAGAGGTAAACTCTCTTTATAGATTTGATGAAGGTGATATTCCTCATAATAAGTCTGCTAGTCAATGCTTGGATGAGTTTGATAATTTTATTGTTAAACAAGAAAATTTCAATGCTTATGTTAGTAGACAATTGAAACGTAACGCTTACATGCTTGACCACTTTGGTGATTATATGAGTAGAACTGTTAATGATCTTAAGCATATTAGTAAACATGCTTCCATGCTTACAACTCAAGTAGAACAAGTACTTAAGGCACAAGATGATTTGCTTAATGAGTTGAATAGTAAGAATAATGATAATGCTGTTAGGGTTATGACTAGAGGTGGTAAAATGACTCAGAAACCTTTGTATTCTGAAGGCCATCCTAAGAGAGTTGAGCAAGATTCTCAGATAGTTAATACTGATGCACCTTGTCCTAATAAAAAGAAAAAGAAAAATGATAGGACTTTGCATGCTTCTAGTGAACCTATTATAGATACACCTGAGAATCCCAATGATATTTCTATTTCTGATGCTGAGACACAATCTGGTGATGAACATGAACCTAGTGATAATGTCAATGATGTGGTTCATGTTGATGCTCAACCTAGTAATGATAATGATGTTGAAATTGAACCTGCTGTTGATCTTGATAACCCATAATCAAAGAATCAACGTTATGACAAGAGAGACTTTGTTGCTAGGAAACATGGTAGAGAAAGAGAACCATGGGTTCAGAAATCCATGCCCTTTCCTCCTAAGCCATCCAAGAAAAGGATGATGAGGATTTTGAGCACTTTGCTGAAATGATTAGACCTATCTTTTTGCATATGCGTTTGTCTGATATGCTTAAAATGCCTCCTTATGCTAAGTATATGAAAGATATTGTTACAAATAAAAGAAAGATACCTGAAGCTGAAATTTCCACCATGCTTGCTAAGTATACTTTTAAGGGTGGAATACCAAAGAAACTTGGAGATACAGGAATACCAACTATACCATGGTCCATTAAAACAAACTATGTTAAAACTGCTTTATGTGATCTTGGAGCCGGTGTTAGTGTTATGACTTTCTCTTTATATCATAGACTTGAATTGAATAAGTTGACACCTACTGAAATCTCCTTGCAAATGGCTGATAAATCAACTGCTATACCCATCGGTATTTGTGAGGATGTGCCTATTGTGGTTGCAAACGTTACTATCTTAACGGACTTTGTTATTCTTGATATTCCCGAGGACGACAGTATGTCGATCATCCTTGGTAGACCCTTTTTGAATACTGCAGGGGTTGTTATTGATTGCAACAAAGGCAATGTCACTTTTCATGTTAATGGTAATGAGCATATGGTACACTTTCCGAAGAAACAACCTCAAGTTCATAGTATCAATTCTATTGGAAAAATTTCAACTATTACTATCGGAGGTTTTGAATTCCCTCTTCCTACTATCAAAAAGAAATATGATATTCTGATTGTTGGGGTCATGCATATCCCCGTTGAGGTAACCTAGTGTTATTCGAAAATTCTCCGGTTTCATGTTATTCGGAAGAAGTTTGTTAATAAGACTTGATCAACCTTGTTAACGGATTCCTTTTGATGAGCATGAGATGGATGAATCTATAAGGCACAACCTTCTGTACCCACCTTTTACTTTCTGTTATTTAGATTAAATAAAGAAAAAATAGTCTTTTCTGTCTGTTTTCTGAATTATCGGTGAAATAAAAAAATGTCCCGAAAATAAAAGTTCTCCAAATGCCCTGAAAATTTAGTATGATTTTTTATAGAATATTTGAGAATTTCTGGCACTGAACATGCACCAGGGTGATGCACCAGTGGGCCACAAGGGTGGTGGGCGTGCCCCCATGTCTTGTGGGTCCCACGTGGGTCCCCTCCACTTATTCCAGTACCCATCCACTTCATCTTCCTCCAGAAAAAATCATCCCATAGCTCAAACCTGTGTTCTTGCTCATTTTGCTGCCATTTTCGATCTCCTTGCTCAAAGCTCCATTTGCAAAACTGCTTTGGGGGATTGTTCTTTGGTATGTGACTCCTCCAATGGTCCAATTAGTTTTTGTTCTAGTGCTTTATTTATTGCAAATTTTTGCTGCTGTGGTGACCTTGTTCTTGAGCTTGCATGTCAAATTTATATGGTCCAAAGTAGTTTTGATGCATGATATGGCCTCTAGACACTTGTAGGAGTAGTTGCTATCAATTTTGTTGAGTTTGGTTCACTTTTTTTTTTGAGTCACTAAAAATTTCAGAAATTTTTCAGAGGGAGAAAAATGTCTAGGAAAATGTACCAAGGTGGTTCTTCGAGGAAGCAAGCACCGAGGCTCGCGATACGTGAGCAGGACCTCGAACCACCAAGGGAAGCTCAAGTGCAGCCTTGTGAAGGGCCGTCGGAGGAATTTATGGTTCATGCAAGCTTCAAGGATGAGTTTGATGCGTATGTAAAAGGGAGATATTTTATAACCCGAGAGGAGGCGAACGAGTATGAGAGAGAGATGGAGGCCGCCCGCCTCCAAGAAGCAGCTCACCAAGCGGTAGCTGCCGCGGCATAGTACAATCCCAACTATGATTTCAGATACAATCCGGGCCAGTCATGGCCTTAGACCAACTTAGGCCAAAAGCCTAAGCTTGGGGGAGTAGGTATTTCTCACCGACATTACATTCATGTTCACACACTCATTTTAGTTGTCGGTGTTCATACTTTTTCATTGTATTATCCATGCTAGTTTATTTTATTTTTCTCTCTTTTTTCTTGTGTGTTTGAAAAACATTGTTGAAAACCAAAAAAATTTAGTGTAGCTCCTATTTAGTTTACTTTCCATGTTCACTTAGTAGTAGTATTAAAAGAAAACCCAAAAAGATTCTCGTTCTTCTTTTGCTTGTTGGGAGCTTTCCCGTGGTCGCTGCTGATCCACTCGGAGCACTAGGTCTCCGTCTTGAAGTGCTCGACCCTTGATGTTTCTTGCATGGAATCGACAAAGATCCTGCTTATAAACAGTCGACCGAATCAAAGCCATCTCTCGTTCTTCCTCCAGAAGGTCAACAGCATCTTAGCGTGCTTGTTCGGCTTCAGCCTCAGAATAAAGTTCCACTCGGGGTGCATTGTGAAACAGATCACTAGGAAGCACGGAACACTTTTGCAAACACTTTTGCCCTTGTTTTGGACTCTAATTTGCATGATTTGAATGGAACTAACCCGGACTGACACTGTTTTCAGCAGAATTGCCATGGTGTTATTTTTGTGCAGAAATAAAAGTTTTTCGGAATGACCTGAAACTTCACGGAGATTATTTTTGGAATAACTAAAAAATATTGGCGAAATAATCAACTGATGGGGACCCACACCCTGTCCACAAGGGTGGAGGGCGCGCCCTTTGGTCTTGTGGGTCCCACGAGGCTCCACCGACCACAACTCCAACTCCATATATTCATGTTCGGGGACAAAAAATTAGAGAGAAGGATTCATCGCGTTTTACGATACGGAGCTGCCGCCACCTACTGTTCTTCCTCGGGAGGGCAGATCTGGAGTCCGTTCGGGGCTCCGAAGAGGGGAAATCGTCGCCATCATCATCATCAACCATCCTCCATCACCAATTTCAAGATGCTCACCGCCGTGCGTGAGTAATCCCATCGTAGGCTTGCTGGACGGTGATGGGTTGGATGAGATTTACCATGTAATCGAGTTAGTTTTGTTAGGGTTTGATCCCTAGTATCCACTATGTTCTAAGATTGATGTTGCTATGACTTTGCTATGCCTAATGCTTGTCAGTAGGGCCCGAGTGCCATGAATTTAGATCTGAACCCTTTATGTTTTCATGAATATATTTGTGTTCTTGATCCAATCTTGCAAGTTATAGTCACCTACTACGTGTTATGATCCAGCATCCCCGGAGTGACAACAGTCGGGACACTTCCCAGTGATGACCATAGTTTGAGGAGTTCATGTATTCACTAAGTGCTAATGCTTTGGTCCGGTACTCTATTAAAAGGAGGCCTTAATATCCCTTAGTTTCCATTAGGACCATGCTGCCACGGGAGGGTAGGAGAAAAGATGTCATGCAAGTTCCTTTCCATAAGCATGTATGACTATATTTGGAATACATGCCTACATTATATTGATGAATTGGAGCTAGTTCTGTGTCACCCTAGGTTATAACTGTTGCATGATGAATGCCATCCGACATAATTATCCATCATTGATCCATTGCCTACGAGCTTTTCACATATTGATCTTTGCTAAGTTACTTTTCCGTTGCCACTGTTACAATTGCTACAAAACTACTACTGTTACTTTTGCCATCGTTACCGTTACTTCCATACTACTTTGCTACTAAATACTTTGCTGTAGATATTAAGTCTTTTAGGTGTGGTTGAATTGACAACTCAGCTGCTAATACTTGAGAATATTCTTTGGCTCCCCTTGTGTCGAATCAATAAATTTGGGTTGAATACTCTACCCTCGAAAACTGTTGCGATCCCCTATACTTGTGGGTTATCAAGACCTTTTTCTGGCGCCGTTGCCGGGGAGCATAGCTCTATTCTCTGAGTCACTTGGGAATTATATCTGTTGATCACTATGAGGAATTTGAAAGATACTAGAACCAAGATTTCCCCTCAACTACGAGGGGTGGTAAGGAACTGCCATCTAGCTCTGCACTTGTTTCACCTTCTGTTTTTAGTAAGCTTGCGACACCTACACTTGCTAGTAATTCTGATATGTCGCAAGTAATTGATGAAGCCACTTCCGCTATGCATAATGCTTATGATGATACTACTGCTTTGCTTGATAATACTGTGCCACTGGGTGAATTTCTTGATGAACAACTTGCTAGGGTTAGAGAGAATGAAATTACTGAAACCGATGATATTATTGAAACTGAAGATTATGATTCTCCCCCTAAAAATGAATTGCCTGTTGTACCTGAGGGTTATATATTATGGATGAGGAAACTGCTAGAGACTTTCTTGCTTGTAATGATAGAGATGATCTTAAGAAACTGCTAACTAAGCTGAATGAAAAATCTTTGAAACCTAGAATGCAATATGACCCTAAGTTTGCTACTTCACCTATCTTTGTTACTGATAAGGATTATGAATTCTCTGTCGATCCTGAGTTAATTACTTTGGTTGAATCTGATCCTTTCTCTGGTTATGAATCTGAAACTGTTGTGGCACATCTTACTAAATTGAATGATATAGCCACCCTATTTGCTCATGAGGAAAAAATTTGCTATTACTATATTCTTAAATTGTTTCCTTTCTCATTAAAGGGTGATGCTAAGATATGGTTTAATTCTCTTGGTCCTGGTTGTGTGCGTAGTCCCTAGGATATGATATATTACTTCTCTCAAAAATATTTTCCTGCTCATAAGAAACAAGCTGCCTTACAGGAAATATTTAACTTTGTGCAAATTGAAGAAGAGAGTCTCCCACAAGCTTGGGGGAGGCTTCTCCAATTACTTAATGCTTTTCCTGATCATCCTCTCAAGAAAAATAAAATACTTGATATCTTTTATAATGGACTAACCGATGCTTCCAGAGACCACCTGGATAGTTGTGCTGGTTGTGTTTTCAGGGAACGAACTGCTGAGCAAGCTGAATTGCTATTGAATAATATACTGAGTAATGATAATGATTGGACACTTCCTAAACCAACTCCTAAGCCAACTCCGAAGTAAAGAGGTATCCTATTTCTCGGTCCTGAAGATATGCAAGAGGCAAAGAAATCTATGAAAGAATAAGGTATTAAAGCTGATGATAATGATTGGACACTTCCTGAACCAACTCCTAAGCCAACTCCAAAGAAAAGAGGTATCCTATTTCTCAGTCCTGAAGATATGCAAGAGGCAAAGAAATCTATGAAAGAAAAAGGTATTAAAGCTGAAGATGTTAAGAATTTACCGCCTATTGAAGAAATACATGGTCTTGATAACCCGACACAGGTAGTAGAGGTAAACTCTCTTTATAGATTTGATGAAGGTGATATTCCTCATAATAAGTCTGCTAGTCAATGCTTGGATGAGTTTGATAATTTTATTGTTAAACAAGAAAATTTCAATGCTTATGTTAGTAGACAATTGAAACGTAACGCTTACATGCTTGACCACTTTGGTGAATATATGAGTAGAACTGTTAATGATCTTAAGCTTATTATTAAACATGCTTCCATGCTTACAACTCAAGTAGAACAAGTACTTAAGGCACAAGATGATTTGCTTAATGAGTTGAATAGTAAGAATAATGATAATGCTGTTAGGGTTATGACTAGAGGTGGTAAAATGACTTAGGAACCTTTGTATTCTGAAGGCCATCCTAAGAGAGTTGAGTAAGATTCTCAGATAGTTAATACTGATGCACCTTGTCCTAATAAAAAGAAAAAGAAAACTGATAGGACTTTGCATGCTTCTAGTGAACCTATTATAGATACACATGAGAATCCCAATGATATTTCTATTTCTGATGCTGAGACACATTCTGGTGTTGAACATGAACCTAGTGATAATGTCAATGATGTGGTTCATGTTGATGCTCAACCTAGTAATGATAATGATGTTGAAATTGCACCTGCTGTTGATCTTGATAACCCACAATCAAAGAATCAATGTTATGATAAGAGAGACTTTGTTGCTAGGAAACATGGTAGAGAAAGAGAACCATGGGTTCAGAAATCCATGCCCTTTCCTCCTAAGCCATCCAAGAAAAGGATGATGAGGATTTTGAGCGCTTTGCTGAAATGATTAGACCTATCTTTTTGCGTATGCGTTTGTCTGATATTCTTAAAATGCCTCCTTATGGTAAGTATATGAAAGATATTGTTACAAATAAAAGAAAGATACCTGAAGCTGAAATTTCCACCATGCTTGCTAATTATACTTTTAAGGGTGGAATACCAAAGAAACATGGAGATACAGGAATACCAACTATACCATGCTCCATTAAAACAAACTATGTTAAAACTCCTTTATGTGATCTTGGAGCCGGTGTTAGTGTTATGCCTTTCTCTTTGTATCATAGACTTGAATTGAATAAGTTGACACCTACTGAAATCTCCTTGCAAATGGCTGATAAATCAACTGCTATACCCATCGGTATTTGTGAGGATGTGCCTGTTGTGGTTGCAAACGTTACTATCTTAACGGACTTTGTTATTCTTGATATTCCCGAGGACGACAGTTTGTCGATCATCCTTGGTAGACCCTTTTTGAATACTGCAGGGGTTGTTATTGATTGCAACAAAGGCAATGTCACTTTTCATGTTAATGGTAATAAGCATACGGTACACTTTCTGAAGAAACAACCTCAAGTTCATAGTATCAATTCTATTGGAAAAATTTCAACTATTACTATCGGAGGTTTTGAATTCCCTCTTCCTACTGTCAAAAAGAAATATGATATTCTGATTGTTGGGGTCATGCATATCCCCATTGAGGTAACCTAGTGTTATTCTAAAATTCTCCGGTTTCATGTTATTCGGAAGAAGTTTGTTAATAAGACTTGATCAACCTTGTTAACGGATTCCTTTTGATGAGCATGAGATGGATGAATCTATAAGGCACAACCTTCTGTACCCACATTTTACTTTCTGTTATTTAGATTAAATAAAGAAAAAATAGTCTTTTCTATCTGTTTTCTAAATTATCCGTGAAATAAAAAAATGTCCCGAAAATAAAAGTTCTCCAAATGCCCTGAAAATTTAGTATGATTTTTTATAGAATATTTGAGAATTTCTGGCACTGAACATGCACCAGGGGGATGCAACAGTGGGCCACAAGGGTGGAGGGCGTGCCCCCCTGTCTTGTGGGTCCCACGTGGGTCCCTCCACTTATTCCAGTACCCATCCACTTCATCTTCCTCCAGAAAAAATCATCCCATAGCTCAAACCTGAGTTCTTGCTCATTTTGCTGCCATTTTTGATCTCCTTGCTCAAAGCTCCATTTGCAAAACTGCTTTGGGGGATTGTTCTTCGGTATGTGACTCCTCCAATGGTCCAATTAGTTTTTGTTCTAGTGCTTTATTTATTGGAAATTTTTGCTGCTGTGGTGACCTTGTTCTTGAGCTTGCATGTCAAATTTATATGGTCCAAAGTAGTTTTGATGCATGATATGGCCTCTAGACACTTGTAGGAGTAGTTGCTATCAATTTTGTTGAGTTTGGTTCACTTTTTTTTTGAGTCACTAAAAATTTCAGAAATTTTTCAGAGGAAGAAAAATGTCTAGAAAAATATACCAAGGTGGTTCTTCGAGGAAGCAAGCACCGAGGCTCGTGATACGTGAGCAGGACCTTGACCCACCAAGGGAAGCTCAAGTGCGGCCTTGTGAAGGGCCGTCGGAGGAATTTATGGTTCATGCAAGCTTCAAGGATGAATTTGATGCGTATGTAAAAGGGAGATATTTTATAACCCGAGAGGAGGCAAACGAGTATGAGAGAGAGATGGAGGCCGCCCGCCTCCAAGAAGCAGCTCACCAAGCGGTAGCTGCCGCGGCACAGTACAATCCCAACTATGATTTCAGATACAATCCGGGCCAGTCATGGCCTTAGACCAACTTAGGCCAAAAGCCTAAGCTTGGGGGAGTACGTATTTCTCACCGACATTACATTCATGTTCACACACTCATTTTAGTTGTCGGTGTTCATACTTTTTCATTGTATTATCCATGCTAGTTTATTTTACTTTTCTCGCTTTTTTCTTGTGAGTTTGAAAAACATTGTTGAAAACCAAAAAAATTTAGTGTAGCTCCTATTTAGTTTACTTTCCATGTTCACTTAGTAGTAGTATTAAAAGAAAACCCAAAAAGATTTCTCGTTCTTCTTTTGCTTGTTGGGAGCTTTCCCGTGTAAATAGTTTTTCTCGTTCCGGTTTTACTTTCTTCAGAAAAAAAAACTCCAAAAACATTTCAGTGTGTTTCTTTGAAATTCTTTTCTTTTCTTTGGGGGTCGTGAGGAGAAGATCACGATGAAAATGTTGAGTGGCTCTCATATGCGTTATTGTTGATCTAACAAAGAGCCCATATTACGTTGTCTTCTCCTTTGAAATAATTGTTTGCAGATTCCAGCTTAGTCCAATGCACGTGCCCTATTATTATTATTATTCACACCGTTCGGTTGTGCAAGTGAAAGGCAATAATGACGATATATGATGAAATGATTGAGATGAGGAAAAGCTGGTATGAACTCGACCTATCTTGTTTTTGTAAATATGATTAGTTCATCGTTCTTGATTTAGCTCATTATGAATGAAACATGTTTGCAATGATAATTAGAGATTATAGTTACTCATGCCATGCTTAATTAGCTAGGAGTTTATAATGGTTTACCTTGCATGCCAACATGCTTTTCAAATGGTTGTGATGTAGTATGATAGGTTGGTATCCTCCTTTGAATGATTCATGTGGCTTGACTTGGCACATGTTCACGGATGTAGTTGAAACAAAATCAACATAGCGTCCACGATATTTATGTTCATGGTGATTTATATCCTACTCATGCTTGCACTCAATGTTGGTTAATCTCAATGCATGTTTATGACTGTTCTCGCTCTCTAGTTAGTCGCTCCCCAGTCTTTTTCTAGCCTTCACTTGTACTAAGCGGGAATACTGCTTGTGCATCCACTTCCATAAACCCAAAGTTGTTCCATATGAGTCCACCATACCTTCCTATATGCGGTATTTACCTGCCATTCCAAGTAAATTTGCATGTGCCAAACTCTAAACCTTCAAATGATAATCTGTTTTGTATGCCCAAATCACTCATGTGGCGACTGGGGGCTGTCAGTATCTTCCATGCTAGGTGGGTTATTCTCATGATGAGTGGACTCCGCTCATCATTCACGAGAAAATGGCTGGCAGCCGGGATGCCCAGTCCCATGCTCAAATCAAATTAAAACATAATTGCAAACAAAACTCCCCAAGGATTGTTGTTAGTTGGACGGTACCCGTTGTTTCGGACCAGCCGTGGAGTGTGCTTGTTGGTGGTGGGGGAGTATAAACTTTACCATTCTGTTTGGGAACCGCCTATAATGTATGTAGCATGGAAGATACCGAGATCTCTTGGTTGTTATGTTGACAATGAAAGCATACCGCTCAAAATATTATTTATCTCTATTTTAAAAAACTCGAGCTCTGGCACCTCTGCAAATCCCTGCTTCCCTCTGTGAAGGGCCTATCTATTTACTTTTATTGTTGAGTCATCATTCTCTTATAAAAAGCACCAGTTAGAGAGCACCACTGTCATTTGTATGCTTTGTTATTAATTGATATTGAGTATGACTGCGACTGGGTCTCTTTTACCATGAATTACAATGTCTAGTCAGTCCTGGATCTTCAGGGGTGCTCTGCATTTATGTTTTGCTGTCTCAGAAAGGGCTAGCGAGATACCATCTTGTTATATCATATCATGATTGTTTTGGAAAAGTGTTGTTATCCGAGATTTATTATTATTACTCGCTAGTTGATTATGCCATTGATATGAGTAAATGTGAGACCTAAATGTTATTGTGAATATGGTTACTTCATAACCTTTGCTGAAAACTTGAATGCTGGCTTTACATATTTGCAACAACAAGATCAAACAGAGTTTGTAAAAGTTTTTCTTTATCACTTTCAGTTTGTCAACTGAATTGCTTGAGGACAAGCAATGGGTTAAGCTTGGGGGAGTTGATACGTCTCCATCGTATATATTTTTCCACACTCTTTTGCCCTTGTTTTGGACTCTAATTTGCATGATTTGAATGGAACTAACCCAGACTTACGCTGTTTTCAGCAGAATTGCCATGGTGTTATTTTTGTGCAGAAATAAAAGTTCTCGGAATGACCTGAAACTTCACGGAGATTATTTTTGGAATAAATAAAAAATATTGGCGAAAGAATCAACCGAAGGGGACCCACACCCTCTGGTCTTGTGGGTCCCACGAGGCTCCACCGACCTCAACTCCAATTCCATATATTCATGTTCAGGGAGGAAAAAAATCAGAGAGAAGGATTCAGCGCGTTTTACGATACGGAGCCGCCGCCACCTCCTATTCTTCCTCGGGAGGGCAGATCTGGAGTCCGTTCGGGGCTCCAGAGAGGGGAAATCATCGCCGTCATCATCATCAACCATCCTCCATCACCAATTTCTTGATGCTCACCGCCGTGCATGAGTAATCCCATCGTAGGCTTGCTAGACGGTGATGGGTTGGATGAGATTTACCATGTAATTGAGTTAGTTTTGTTAGGGTTTGATCCCTAGTATCCACTATGTTCTAAGATTGATGTTGCTATGACTTTGCTATGCCTAATGCTTGTCACTAGGGCCTGAGTGCCATGAATTCAGATCTGAACCCTTTATGTTTTCATGAATATATTTGTGTTCTTGATCCGATCTTGCAAGTTATAGTCACCTACTACGTGTTATGATCCGGCAACCCCGGAGTGACAATAGTCGGGACACTTCCCGGTGATGACCGTAGTTTGAGGAGTTCATGTATTCACTAAGTGCTAATGCTTTGGTTCGGTACTCTATTAAAAGGAGGCCTTAATATCCCTTAGTTTCCATTAGGACCCCGCTGCCACGGGAGGGTAGCACAAAAGATGTCATGCTAGTTCTTTTCCATAAGCACGTATGACTATATTTGGAATATATGCCTACATTATATTGATGAATTGGAGCTAGTTCTGTGTCACCCTAGGTTATAACTGTTGCATGATGAATGCCATCCGACATAATTATCCATCATTGATCCATTGGCTACGAGCTTTTCACATATTGATCTTTGCTAAGTTACTTTTCCATTGCCACTATTACAATTGCTACAAAACTGCTATTGTTACTTTTGCCACCGTTACCGTTACTTCCATACTACTTTGCTACTAAATACTTTGCTGCAGATATTAAGTCTTTCAGGTGTGGTTGAATTGACAACTCAACTGCTAATACTTGAGAATATTCTTTGGCTCCCCTTGTGTCGAATCAATAAATTTGGGTTGAATACTCTACCCTCAAAAACTGTTGCGATCCCCTATACTTGTGGGTTATCATCCCATACACCATGATGAAAGGGGTTCAGTTAGTGGATCGATTAGGGGTCGTCCTCAATCCCCACAGAACAGATGGCAGTTCAGTCACCCAAGCTCCAGCTGCGTGTTCAAGGTCGCGCATGAGTCGAGGTTTCAGCCCTTGGAGAATCAGACCATTTGCTCTTTTAGCTTGCCCATTCGACTGCGGATGCGCAACGGATGCGTAATCTACCCGAGTGCCCTGGGAAGCGCAGAACGCTCTGCATTCTTCCGAATCGAAGTTTGAGCCATTGTCTGTGATAATACTGTGCGGAACACCATATCGGAATATCAGCTCTTTTATAAACTTGATGGCTGTGTGTGAGTCTAGGTTCTTGATAGGCTTCGCTTCAATCCACTTGGTGCACTTGTCGACTGCGACAAGTAAATGAGTGAAGCCACTTCTCCCATTTCTGAGTGGCCCAATCATGTCTAAACCACACACAGCAAACGGCCAGACGAGTGGAATGGTCTTCAGAGCGGATGCAGGTTTATGGGATATGTTTGCGTAGAACTGGCATCCCTCGCACTTCTGAACAATTTCCTCTGCAGCTTCATTGGCACGCGGCCAGTAAAATCCTGCTCGGTATGCTTTGGCCACAATTTTCCGAGAGGACACATGATGACCACAGGTCCCCGAGTGAATCTCGTCCAGAATTAGTCGACCTTCTTCTGGGGAAATGCATCGTTGTGCGACGCCGGTGACACTCTCTCTATAAAGCTGCCCATTGATTACTGTGAATGCTTTGGATCTGCAGACAATCTGTCTTGCTTCAACTTCATCTTCTGGAAGTTCCTTCCTGAGCAGATATGCGATGTATGGCACTGTCCAGTCGGGGGTGATTACCTGAATCTCCATCACCAAGTCAATAACAGTAGGTATCTCGATTTCAGTCGGATCAGTAGGACTTTTCACCTGAGGACGCTCTTCAATGAAAGGATCTTCCTGTACTAACGGAAAATGGAGGTGTTCTAAAAACACGTTGCTGGGGATGGGCTTCCGAGTGGAACCTATCTTTGCCAGATCGTTAGCTGCTTGATTTTTGAGTCAGGGAATGTGGTGAAGCTCCAATCCCTCGAACTTTTTCTCTAATTTCATCACTGCATTGCAGTATCTAGTCATGGCAGGGTTCCTAACGTCCCACTCCTTCATCACCTGATTGACCACCAAATCTGAGTCACCATAGACCATCAGGCGACGGACGCCGAGTGAGATGGCCATACGCAACCCATAGAGGAGTGCTTCATACTCAGCTTCATTATTGGAGGAATCAAAGTGAATCTGGAGGACATAACTGAGTTTATCACCTCTTGGGGACACCAGGACCACTCCGGCACCAGAACCATTTAACATCTTAGACCCATCAAAGAACATAGTCTAGTGTTCCGAGTGAACTTGAGTCGGCTGTTGCTGTTCAATCCACTCGGCCAAGAAATCTGCGAGCGCTTGAGATTTGATCACCTTCTTCGTTTCAAACTTGATATCCAAAGGGAGAAGTTCAATTGCCCACTTGGCCACTCGATCAGTTGCCTCTCGATTGTTCATGATGTCATACAATGGAGCATCACTGATGACTGAAACCGAGTGGTCTTGGAAATAATGTGCAACTTTCTTCGCAGTCAAGTAAATTCCATAAACAAGCTTCTGTTAATGTGGATACCTATGCTTGGATGGAGTCAAGACTTCAGAGATATAGTACACTGGACCTTGAACTTTATAGGCTTTGCCTTCTTCTTCACGCTCCACTGTGAGCACTGTGCTGACAACCTGACCAGTGGCTGCGATGTATAATAGTAGAGGCTCTTTGCTGTTTGGAGCAGCCAGAACCGGCTGGGTGGAGTGCAGGGCTTTGAGTTCCACAAACCCTGCTTCGGCTTCGGGAGTCCACTCGAACGTGTCAGACTTTTTCATCAGTCGGTAAAGAGGCAGTGCCTTTTCACCGAGACAAGAAATGAACCGACTCACTGCAGCGAGACAACCTGTGAGCTTCTAGACATCATGCACATGCACAGGGTGTTTCATTCGGAGAATTGCACCGATCTTCTCGGGATTGGCATCTATCCCTCGTTCGAAAATGAGAAAACCGAGTAACTTTCCTTCGGTTACTCCGAATGTGCACTTGGACGGATTCAACTTAATGTCGTATCTTCTCAGATTGGCAAAGGTTTCAGCGAGGTCAGTCAGCAGGTCGGAACCTTTGCGTGACTTAACCACAATATCATCCATATACGCCTCCACATTCCGACCGATCGAGTGAGCAGGCACTTCTGAATCATGCGCATGAATGTGGCGCCAGTGTTTTTGAGACAGAATGGCATGGTGACATAGCAAAAACACCCGAACGGGGTGATGAAGGCCGTTTTTATTTCATCTAGCCCATACAGTCAGATCTGATGGTATCCGGAATATGCATCAAGAAAAAATAAACGCTCACACCCCGCAGTCGAGTTGACTATTTGATCAATGCGAGGGAGCGGAAAATGATCTTTCGGGCAGGCTTGATTGATATGCTTGAAGTCAATTCACATGCGGAGTGAATTATCCTTCTTGGGGACAATGACGACGTTAGTGAGCCACTTGGAGTGGTATATCTCATGTATGAACTCAGCTGCCAGGAGCCGAGCCACTTCCTCGCCAATCGCCTTCCTCTTCTCCGTGGCGGAACGACGGAGATGCTCTTTGACAGGTTTGGCTTTCGAGTCGACATGCAAACAGTGCTTAGCCATCCCCCTGGGTATAACTGGCATGTCTGATGGTTTCCATGTGAAGATGTCCCAGTTCTCACAGAGGAACTGGATGAGCACGGCTTCCTATTTGCTGTCGAGTGTCGTTGAAATGTGGGTCAGAGCAGCTGTGGGATATTCCGGGTGAATGTGAACTGGTTTCGTCTCGCCAGTCGACTAAAATGCGGACTCAGAAGCAGGCTTCTTGGAGCGGAGAAAATCACTCGGATCAGCATTTTTCTTGTACTCTTCCAGCTCTACCACCACCATTTGCTCGTCAGCGATCTTGGAACCCTTCTGGAGGCATTCCTCTGCTCTCTGTCTATTTCCCAGTGACCGTGATCACACCTTTGGGTCCGGGCATCTTCAGTTTGAGATACACGTAACATGGATGGGCCATGAAACGAGCATATATCGGTCTGCCCAGAATAGCATGATAGGCACTGTGAAAATCTACCACTTCAAACATCAACTTTTCCTTGCGAAAATTCTTTGAATCACCGAAAACCACCTCCAAAGCAATCTTCCCGAGTGATTTCGCCTTCTTCCCTGGGATGACTCCGTGCAACTGCATGTTGCTCTCACTGAGTCGGGACATCAGAATGCCCATCCCTTGGAGGGTTTCAGCATACAGAATGTTCAAACCACTGCCACCATCCATGAGAACTTTACGCAGTCGAGTGCCTCCAACGACTGGGTCGACCACCAAAGCCTGCCGCCCGGGGGTAGCAACGTGAGCTGGGTGATCCGACTGGTCGAGGGTGATGGGAGTCTTTGACCACTTGAGGTATGTTGTAGTTGCCGGAGCAACCATGTTCACCTTTGTGTTGATGACTTTCAGTCGACTTTTGCTCTCAACGTCAGCAAAAATCACCAGGGTTGCATTGACCTTTGGGTAATCATCTTCCTTTTCTTCATCTTCCTCTTTATCAGAGCCCTCCTCACTCTGCTAACCTTCACGGAACTGCTGGATGAGGAATCTGCACTGTCGAGTGGTGTGTTTGGGCAAAATCAAGTTGCCCTCTTCATCTTTCTTCGTGTGGATGGCACACGGTAAATCTAGGACATCCTGGCCCGACTGGTCCTTGATCTTCTTGGGTATCCATGGTCCCTTGGGCTTTCCCTTAAACTTTCCTTGGGTATTCACCACTGCAGCTTCAGCCTGGCCTGCGGCTTCAGCTTTGCGTTTCTGTTTCCGACTGGGATTTTCGCCCCCAGCGTCGGGGTCGACTGTCTTGCCTTTGCCACTACGGAGTCGGTCTACTTCTTCGCCATTCGCATACAGAGTGGCTATCTCCATCATCCGATTCAGAGTCATGGCCCCGGAGCGACCAAATTTCAGTGTGAGCTCTCTATACCGTACGCCTTCCTTGAAAGCGCAGACCGCTTGGTACTCCGAAACATTCTCCACCAGATGGTGAAGATTAGTCCAACGATGGATGTAATCTCTCAAAGTTTCATTCGGCTTTTGGACACAATGTTGCAACTCAGATAGCCCAGCTGGACGCTTGCAAGTATCTTCAAATGTCTTGATAAACACCCGGGCCAAGTCTTCCCAACAGTAAATGCTAGCAGGGGCCAACTGATTCAACCAGGACCTAGCTGAACCTTCAAGCATCAAGGGCAGGTGCTTCATGGCTACTTCATCATTGCCTCCACTAATCTGCACTGCCACTTGGTAATCCTCCAACCATGTGTCTGGCTTTGACTCGCCAGTAAACTTGCTCACTTCTGCAGCCAATCTGAAGTTGGGAGGAATCTCAGCAGCTCGAATGGCTCTGCTGAAACACTCAGGCCCAGAGACAAACACTCTGCTCCCACTCGGATAATCTCTGTCCAAACCTTCTCTGTTAGCTCTCCCTCTGTCAACCAGGCCCTGCACGAGGACTGACCTTGCATCAAACCCGGGCTCTCGGGGGTCGACTGGAATCCTCCGCTCGTCGCCGTACGGGCGCCTGTCATCATACCGTTGGGGCGCGTACGAACCACCTCTCGGGGAGGGGGGGCATGGTCACTCGACGGCGGTCATCGTGGTGGTGTCGAGGGTCAAACTGCCCGTGGCCTCGACCCAGGTACTGGTCCTGGCGATAACCATGATCTTCACACCGTAGAGGCGATCTTGGGCTGTGCGCCGACTGAACTGTGTCTGCCATGACAGACCCGCCGTGAATCCTATTGCGCGACTGTGAAACAGCCGAGTTCTGTTCTTCGGCCGCCCTGAGCAGTGCCCGAATCTGCTATAAACCTCTACCATCCTCGGAACGGGATGGCTGGATCGAATCTGCAATACGCGCAGCTGCTGCAACATTTTGGATTGGAGTACGGTATACCTGATACTCATCCTGAGGTCCAGTCGGAAACAATTGCCGCAGCCATCGACTAGAACTTGGAATATGTCTGCAGGCGCGGTCGTCGAGTGCTTGCTAAAGATTCTCCAGGCGCGCACGCTCAGCCAGAGTGGCTACGCGCGCAGCCTCCAAGGCCTGAGCTTCTGGGGTCTCCCCAACGATGGGGGTCTGGAGAGCTTGATCATTTCTGCGCTGCAGCTCTTCCCTCTGTTCCGCAGTGAGGGCTTGAGGATAGTACTCGTCGTTGTCACGCGATGGACCGCCGCTACCGCCCCCGCCACGGGGAAATCCTGGCGGGCTGCGCTGGGGACCAACCATGAGGACTTCCGCCGCGGGGTCGTTGCTTTCGCACTCGGAGAGAGTATCCGACTGACCAGTCGACAGATCGAACAAACCATAAAGGGACTCATTGGGCTCGATTGCCGCGATTTGAGGTGTGGCCGACTGACGGGCCACCGCGTGCTTCACCCATCGCTGGAACCGCGAGCGACCGGATCGCTTGCGGCGATGGGCAGAGGGAAGCGAAGACGCCGCAGGAGCCGACCGATATTGAGTCGACGGCTGCCGCAGGAGGACGCCGCAGGCACTCGCACGGAAGTGCGCCGTCCCGTGAATGGGGAGCGCCTCGACATCGAGGGGGGCCTCTTGGAGCCAAGCCAAATCGTTGGCGATGAAGGTGAGTGCGCCGAGACGGATCTCGCGACCCAAAGACAATCCACCGCCGGAAACCATGTTGACGAAGATCGAAGATTGCAACCTCACCGGAAGTCGCTTAGACGCTTGCCCCACGGTGGGCGCCAACTGTCGTGGGAATGAATCTGACAGTAGAGATAGGGGGTACGTAGGAGAGGGCAGAGTCCGAGCTACGGCGAGGTTGTACACATGGTTTTTACGAGTTCAGGCCCCTCTCGAAGGAGGTAACAGCCCTATGTCTCGGTGCCGCGGAGGCTTGTTGATTGGAGTGTGTAGTTATAGGGGGTGCGAACCCTTGTGCCCGAGGGGAGGGGTGGCTTATATAGAGTGCGCCGACCCGTTGCCTTCCTCAGTTACACAAGGGTTCAATGAGAGAATAATGGCATGAACATTACTGGTAACGCCTGCATTTAATGAACCTTAAGGCTACGGAGTGAATGCCCGACCGTTACCATTCAGAGGTGACTCTAGGCCTTCTGTCCTTCGAGTGAATCCTTGTCTTCCGAGTGAATAACGACGGTCGAGTGGAATTGGGGTATCCGAGTGGATCCATCGTCGAGTGGATTGCATCATGTGATGATTCCAGTCGGTATCCTCTTTCTATCTTTGTAGGCCTTGGCCTCTTGTGTAGTGTCCTTGGGTAGGGCCCGTTGGTCAGGTCTAGGCCCCTACCCTAGGTACATGTCATCACCAGGTTGTGCTGTTGTATTTGCAGCACTTTGATTGTTTTGTATCTTTCCATTTCAAAGAATATGGATGTCTATTTGAGGATATGTTTCAGATTGGGTATTTAACATGCAAGCCAACATATAAACTATATGGTTATTTATTAATAATCCTATAGTAGATTTTAAGTTCAACCTCATATATATTCGATCGGTGAACATTTTTTTTAGTTCTGCATATTAACACAGTAAATGAACATCTTATATCTTATATTTACTAATTGAAGGCACCATACGAAGCTCCACGTTAATCTTTGAGGTTAAGAAATTTTGACCATCTGATTAATCTTTGATTTCCCTGCAGCCGTTTGATGAAACAGGAGACCAAATCTCACATCCCACGTACCTGAGTCCTCCTCTCTCAGTTTCCAAAGGAAAAACTTGCCACGTACGGGAGTCCTCCTTTCTATGGACTCTCAGTTTCCCTTAAAAATAACTTCTCGCGTACGTAAGTCCTCCTACCCATGGTCTCTCTCAGTTTCCCTAAAATTTAAAACTGAGCGTCAATCTCCTTCTAAGATTTGACATACGCCAGAGAGGTCCTAACCCTTATTCTCTCTCTGTTTCCATGCTATAGAAAATCTGAGCGTCGTCTCCTCCAGTTTGACTACGGAACTGGGAAAATGTATCCGATTGAATTAGCAAGCGCATGATGGAGAAGCCCCCTCTGCCCCCGCAAGGCCTCTGCTGCATCATATAGTTTTTTTCGCTATGCAGCTCCATAGCAGGTGGCAACAATGGTCGAAGTTTCTGTCATCTACGTCAAATTTGCACAGCCGTACTTAGCGTTGGCCGGAACATGTACTCTGCACTAAAACAAGTTTCATAGATCTCAGTTAAGCAACACAATATTTTCTATGCCGTCGGATTCATGTATAGTGATTCAATCTGGAAAAGTTGGGATCATATATTCTTTTAGCTAGGGACAATGGAATTGAGCTGTAGGAGCATTGGTCGTGCAGAAATTTTAGGGACCTTCTAGGATTTCGTTTTGAGCAATAATTATTTAATATTAGTTCTACCTGATATGCTTCATTGCTAGCATGGTTAATCTCGAGCTCTTATGGGTGTTCCATCACAGTTCAACATAGTATGAGATGTTGAGTGGTATGGTATGGTACAAATATTGTTGTCCAGTGCTTCTCAAAATAAAAGTTGTTTTCCAATATTTGGATTTGTTATAAGTTTGTAACTACATCTGACCTTTTAGATAATTTTAGTGCATACAGACCACTGCTCATGCCTTTGTTTATCTCATCATGGGGCATGTAGGCTGTACTCAACCATTCCATCTTTAGTCCTGCTAGCAGGAGGCCTCAATTATTTATGGTGTCTGATTCATGGACAAAAGCTTAGGATGAAGATTAATCAGCGTCACAGTATGAAGCATTCCCATTTTTCCATATTCATTAAGTTTATAATCAGTAATTCGGTATAGTTGATACTGCTATGTTAATCTAATTTCTACATGTGACATAAAATCCTATTTCGCACTAACCATAACAATAACAAGGTAGCTCATGGTTTGGCGTTGCTCGGGCAATGCAGTGTAGCAGATATCGGATATCCTGCAGAAGAGAAGCAGTGCCACAACCTGCTAGGAGAACCATAGGAGTTATAGAATCAAGGCAAGGGAGCAACCAAACTAATGGATGGGTATCTGTACAACCAACTGTAGCTAGCGGTGCAGATAATGGTTGCAAGCCTGCCAGAAAGATCCCTATTGCGCCTCTGGCTGCTGCGGTGGCGTGAGAAGGAAAGTAAGGAACAACATCTACAAAGGATTGCACGGGACGATGGAAAATGGTTTATGGGAAACGTGCAGATGCCTATGCAAGTTCAAGTTGGTCGCCCAGCAGCACACTACTGTCTCAACTAAACAGGTAAGCACATAACAGATAGAACACTAGAGAAGGATTCAACTTGTGTGACATTCATAGGACGATGTTCACTAACTGTCCGTTTATTGCTTTGACAGAGGTGTTGATGCCAAATATATTTTGTGAAACCATTAAGGCGAGGAGCACGTGAAACTTATATAAGGAGAAGCGACCGAAGTCCCATAGTCTATTCCCACGAGCAGGCGACCCAAACCCTCGGCCAGGGAAAGGACCAAGAAAAATGCTACAAGAGGTGTTCATGCCAAATATGCCTCTGAACGATAGGGTAAGAGTTGTAGCTAATGTTCTTTCTTCCCAGTTTTGTTATAGAAAGCTTGATGTAACAGCACCTAAAATGCTACGGGCAGTACCTAATGCGATCGATTTATGGAATTTAGTTGTTGTAGTACCTGGTTATGACAACAAGAAGAAAAAATAACAGAAGAATTGTTTGCAAGGATACGTAGATCTTTCTGCTATCATGGTTATTAAGATATGATTTATTTTTAACATACACTATATAGAGTACAGAAGGTTGTTTTCCATATACTGCAAATCATGAGTTTTATAGCAGTCTATTAGTACATCAGAGTAGATATCTCTTATCTTATCTTGAATTTTTATTACAATAACACTTGGATGGCCAAGAAGCAATTGTCAAGCTTGCAAAGAAGTGACTAAATTACAATTTTCAGTAGCACCTTGATAATTTCCTCTTTTGATATTCTGGCAAGTGGCAACACGATGACACTGTACAAGCTACACACAGTTGTATTACACGTGTGTATACCTTGAACATTAGCTTGCTAGGTAATATGTATGCATGTTTAGGATTTTGCGACTACACTAGAATGCTTATAGAACTTGGTTTCAGAAAAATAATATTTCTGTAACTTCCCTCTACCAAATAACGATTTGATTCTTTAAATAGTCCATAGATTTCTTATTTCCTGAATACAATCTTATAACTTTTTAGGACTTCCGTCATAGTTTTAAGCAGCGCGCTATCTCGGAGCTATAACGCCGCCATAGCGTTTGGAGGTGCTCGTGCTAAACGGACCGTGTAGAATTTAGGGCCAAATCAAGAATGCCATAGACAGCTATTTAAAACTATGCCTCGGGAACTTGAGTACTTGCATCTAACTTCAGTGCTACTGTTTATGCAATAACATGGCTAAGACAAGATGTAGTAGTATTTTTTTTCGGATTACAATCGCAAGAGAAGTGAGCAGGCATATTCGATGACGACCGACCAATAGTAGCACAATAAAGTATTTTCACAATGTCAAATAGTTTTAACCCCACATATTTAATTTATCCTTCACTTGGAATGTCATTTCATTTCTGTTTTGAACTCAAAACATGTGACATTGTTTACTTCCTTCAACTATCTTTATGTGCAAAACATGTACTGTGCCTTAAGTGGATATGCTCAGATGGATGCAATTTTTTTCTTTCTGTTTCTATCTTATTTCTGTGAGATAACACGCATAGGATATCAGTGCGAATAAGTTTGAAAACTAGAGGGTATGTGTACTGCCAATGTGTACGACTCATTAAAAATGAAAGCCATGGGATAAATACATTGCTGGATACATGGTGTTTATCATCCAAATATTTGTCTCCCATCATTATGATTTAAAGAAATATGTCAAGGGTTTTTCTCCCCAAAATTTTCTCTTCACCAATTGATAACTGTTTGTGATTTTTGTTCATTGTCCTTCCATATTATTGCAATGAAAGTATGATATGTTCAATGATTTTCCCTGCAATATAATTCTTATCTGCTCACTCGATCGTGCCTATTTTATAGCTGTTAGTAATCAGTATGGAATAAAGGCAACCGTTTTTATATACTTGAGAAGCTAACCTATCTTACAAAGCTATCTTCAAAATATAAATATATATGTTAATTTATCTTTACAAATAGCATAAAAACACTCTCCATTGTAAATAGTTTTACTAGAATAATGTTGTGTGGTTTTTTTCATTTACAATTTTGGGTTATTAGATGCAAAGATATGTACCTTGTCTTAAACCCGAGCCCGTGCGTCTGCACGGGTTGATGACTAGTTACTATCTAATGACAGTACAAAAAGAGTAGCAAGATAGTAGCAAACCATGTACCTTCGTAATGAACAACTCATAGTGCCACCATTTGGATATACCGGTTTGGAAGAAAACATGCTCATAATGTTGAACCATTTGGACTTTTTGTGCAGTTCCACTAAAATCGAGCATCCCTGTTTGCACAGATATTGAAAGTGTGATTACTATAAAAGTGGCACTAGTTGAAGCATAGACTCACAAATATAAGCATTCCAATTTCTTAATGGGAAAAGGTAGCAAGACTGTTTCTAACCACCTTTTTAAAGAAATAAATAAGGCAACGACGGCTGACGTCAGCAAGGCAAACATAGTATTTTCTGAAAGATTGAGCCATTCCTGACCTGTCTTCTTCTTTTAAGCATATTTTGTACAGTTCAATTAAAATAAAATGCCATCACCACCTTGACAACTCAATGACATTGTACAAAAAGCAATGACTTACCATTACATTATGATGTCAGGTATGTGATCGACAGGCATTAGAGACAAACATGCAGACCTCCTCCGATAACATAATGAACATTAATTTTAACAAAGGTGTGACTAGCTTTACCGGCATAATTTGAGTGAACTCTACACCCTCTGTTCCTTAATATAAGACATTTTCACAGTTTAATTTAAAGTACCCGAACGTCTAGTATTTAGAAAACCAGGTAGTAGTTTTCTTGAGCACATATCTGGGAAAGCTTACCACACCTTATATATGTCCATACGCTAATGCAACGCTATTCGAATAGTACAAATATACACTAATCCAGTGGCTAGTGTAATAGTAGAGTAGTTTTTTTATTACGGGGTACAATACAATGGTTTTACTAAATAGATTTCCATAAGCGAGCATTGGAAGATTTCTATAAGCATTAACTATACAAAATGTAAAGGTAACAAGTTTCAGCATTGGTATACTAGGTGTGCAACATCATTAAACCAAATACAAAAGTCTGAAGGTAACTAGCATTATTTACTAATGACAGTATAAAAAAAATTACAAACCATGTACCTTCAAGGTAAATATCATTTAGAACTCGAGGGGACTTGAAAAATTGCTATCCCATTCTTGATAATCAATCAAACATAAAAACTTGATCAACCGAATCAAGAAAATAGCCGGAGGAGGAGGTGCCCACTCTTGACCTTTTCTCTTCTCTTCATAATTTTTTGTGCAGTTTAAGCAAAATAAAATGACATTAGCGCCTTAGCATTTTAGTGACACTATACAAAAAAATTGACTTATCTCATGAAAGTGAGGAATGTAATCTATAAGCATTAACAGTGCAAAAATCTGAAGGTAGTAACAAGTTTCATCGTTGGTATACTTGCTGTGCAACAGCATTAGAATGCCTTAGCTGAAAAATCTTTAATACATTCACAATCAACAGCTAACCCTGAAATAATCCAGTGACATTAAATGGCATTGCTTAAATTTATCGGTGGCATTAGACTGAGTGCGGCATTAGTTAAATGTGGCATCACTTTAGCAGTAGCATTGCTTGACTTTACCACTGGCGTTATACTAACAGCAAAAAAGTGGCAATAAGAGCATGGGAGGCCCATTCGGACAGTGGGCGCACTAGTACGATGTACCTCCGCGGACGCATAGAGTGGTGAGGGAGGGATGGTTGCCAAGAGCAACAAATATACAGACAGCATATGTGGATTACGTCCCATTTTCGTTCTCTTTAGCCACCTTTTTCCTATGTGAGGACAACAAACCGATCGACCTAGTCATTCTCTATTGCGTTGTCATGCCTTTCTACCTTTTTCAACCAAGAGACACGAGACTCGTTCCTTAGCTACTAATTTTCCCCTTTTCAACCTAGATGTGGGTTCGATGCCTAGTCTCTTCGATAGTACTTTCTTCCTTCCTTTCCTTATTCAACCCAGACATGGATTAGTCTGCATGAACGAGGGTTTCCTTTACCCGCAAAAAAGAAGAAGTAGGGTTTCCTTTAATAGTGCAAATTAAGGTTTTCGTCTGCGTGACCAGCAGAGCAGAGGATAGCAAATTGGGGAGATGGTGGAGTGGAAAAAGATCCACATGCAGCGACGTGGCAGATGGGGCAATAGAACAAGGGTATGGTTCGAAAAGAGGTAGCATATCTGAGGGTCAGCGGGAAGTGGCTTCGCTCGTGGTCGTCGTCCTCCGCACACACTACGGCAGCGAGGTTGGGGACGGAGGCCATCCCTCGCGGGCGCTAGTTCTGGGAGGACGGCCTTGTCATCAGTGCGTGACCTCGCTCGCCGACGACGAGTGCGTCAACACTGCACGTCCTTTTCTTCCCCGACGGATATGTGACCACAGGTGAGGAGGGAGAGAGAGGGGCACCGCTGTCTTTTTTAGATCTGGAGAGAGGGTGATAGTGTGAGAAGCAAGTGGGCAGCCCTTAGCAAGCAAGCGCTGAAGCTCCAGCCTATATATCTTTTTAGATACTAGTACTAGAGGTGGAGTAGTGGTAGAGTAGTTTATATTTTCTCTGCATACAGTACCAGTTAGTCGTGCTTCAAAACTGAACGGCACGCCATTAAAAAAATAAAGTCGAGAAATAATGCGGCACCTCGGGCCAACGCGGCCAGGTCGCATTTTGCACGAGAAATGACACACCATGTTTCGTTGACATGTGGTCCCATTCCAATATGTTAGTGAGACGACGATGAGTCCTTTTGTACAATTTCCGAACGGACGTCTATGTAGGCCGAGGCGCCTCTTCCTGTACCATAGCAACCGTCCACCACTTCTTCGCCTTTCCCTCTCGATTTGGAACTGCTGTCGCACGCTCCTCCTCCCTCCATTTGTCTTCACCCTTCCTTTTGCCATTGTTCGATTGTTTTCTCCATGGAGGGAACAGGCCGAAAACGACCCCGTTATTCTTGCCCCGATCTGAAAGATGACGTGGTGGAGGAACTCATTGATCGGTGCAACGTCATCACCTCGGCTAGCATGGCAGGTTTGTTCAAGACCATTCTCGACTCAACAAATAACATCATTACAAAGAACCCAAGGGTTCAGGAGTGGTTTGATCTCCCCTATCTTCTTCGCCATGACCCTGCTCGTTGGGGCGCGGATGACGGAAGCCTCGCCTTGTGCAAGTTGATGCTGCTTGATAATGATACGTGTGATGTTAAGATGCCATCGCTTAAGGGTAAGGCCTGGGCAGGCGCAAATGGAGATTGGGTTGTTTATATTGGGCACAACTGCGATTGGGAACTTGTGAATGTGTACACTTGTCACCGGGTTCCACTTCCAAAAATCTTAGAGTGCCCTGAGGTTGAGCACACAGATGATCTACGTAGGTTCAAATACGATCATGGTGATTATCGTCTACAGAAGATAGCAATTTGTCGAGTTCCCAACCGCTCTTGGGATTACACGAACTATCATGTTGTTTCTATCTTCGACAAGCTTGTTGCCGTCCATACTTCCACGCCTCGATGGATATTGCTCAAAAATCAATTTCTGTACACGGATGAGTACTGTGATGCAATTAAATACGAGAGTCTTGTGTTTGCTGCCACCACTCGTGGCACTGTTTTTGCATGGAATCCTTATTGTTTCGCTATGTTTGTCTTCCATCGTAATTAGAATTGTTTCATCCACGTGCATGCGAGTTAGTATCCCCGTACTAATTAACCTTCTTATGTTTCCAAGGTCCTGTGAACATTCCACCACCTATACTTGAAAAAAATTATAACCAAGGGGGAGATGACGATGGTTATGATCACGAGCATGAGGACGAGTAGGACCTACATACTTAGTGGCGTTTGGCAACTTATTCCGATGGATCACCTCTTCTTGTATGTATACAGGGCACTGCTGATGTTACTAAGGAAGCAGGTGTTGTCTCCCATGGTCGCACTCTCCGGACCTATTCCAACATCCGTTGAAGGGTATTCGGGATGGATACTAGTGTGCTAGCGTCAGCACCTTCTGCCTGGTTCCGTATTGATAATCTTGGAGAAAACTCGCTCTTCCTTGGACAAAACTATCCAATGATGATGAAAGGCGATCTAGCTGCTGTTGGCACAACGTTACTACCGTTTAGGAGAAGCAACTATATCTATACCTCGGATATTGCTATGGTTCCCTACCCTGGCTATCACAATATGCATCCTGATATAGGCCGCTTCAGCCTGGATGATGAGTCTTGCGTTTGTCTCGATATTGACAATAGCTTCCCCTTCCCAGAGTCTTACTTATGGTTCAAAGCATGCGTTTCCAACGCCGAGGATTGGTTGAGCTGAAGTTCATTTCATTGCTTGTTATTTGTTGTGTGATAAAAACTTTAGTATTTACTAGAATGTTTTGTTGGAAATAATCTATAATCCAACATGTATCCTCGTTGTCATTGTGTGTTGATGACTTGTTGTATGTAATGAATGGTACATTTGTATATTTATGTCATAAACTCAATTTATGAATGCTTTTCGAGTCACTTCTTAGAGTGTGAGTACCGTAGTAGTATAGCCAGCATCCAGTTATATGAAGTTGCCACATCACATAGAGCCAACCTAATAGTGGAGTATGCTAGTGCAATAGTTAGTCCTAGTAGTAGTATACCATCAACTAGAGCTAGGTGTCGCACGGAGGCCGAGAAATATGGTGATAGCGTGACTGCGTGAGATGGGCTTGTAGTACGTAGTATGATGTAGGCACAGGGCTTGCCGTGTTTCCTACTCCTCCGGTCTAAATGTGGAGAAGATTTGGTCGAGTTCTTCCTACTTTTGCCGACACGTGGGACATCCAGCATCCAGGTCGTGTCATGCAAGAAAATGGAGTGCTAGTTGAAGCCACGTGATGTGCAACTTGGGTTAAACTGTAAATATAATCTTACTCTTGAGTAACTCCAAAAGCGGCCACCGAAGATCTTTATTGGATTTGTGTTTCATCACCAGCACGTCGAGGTGAAAGATGTGCAGGTTCGGTGTGCCATCTTGCATTATCACTGACATGTGGGACCGCATGTGAGCAAACAGACGATGGGCACACTCCGCGCGTCTGCTGGCTGGCTGAGAAGAGAGAGAGAGGAGGGCTGAGCATGGACTCCAGGAAATTTCGCGACAATGTGAGTAGTACTAGTGGTGTACCGTACTCCTTGAGAGATAATGTGTTCGCTCTACGTAACCAGCACCTCGATATAGTGGGGTGGCATGAGCCATAACTAGCATTCACGTCTAGCAGTACGGCACACGCCACCCACACGAGTCCCATCTGACACTAATTTTCTTGGAGTCCGTGCTACAGCTATCTCTTCTCCCTCCTGTTTTCTCTAACTCAGCAATCGCCCGGTGGGTGGGGTGGCGGTTTGCCGATAGTCGGTTTGCTCAACTGCGGTCCCACTTGTAAGTGGAAATGCAACACAGCACACATTCCCCCTTGAGCGGCGTGTCGGACCAACCGTGGTGGGTTGCGACGCGAACACGGCACGCTTTTCCTTTTGAACTTGTAACTTGTAAAATTTGGTTATGCTCCATGGCATGACTGATGGATAGAAATAATGATTTTCCCTAGTGTAATGAGAAGTTTGGTTCTGGCACGGTTCATGCATGGAGTACGTACGAAAATTATGAAGTTGATGCGAAAGGTAAGATAATTACTAGTACAATATACTACACTACTGGAAACAGAGAATTTGCCATCAGTCAGCTCTTTGTCGTCTGCTTGTAAAAAACGGACGGCAAAGACTTGGCTGACGGCAAAGAGCCTAGTTGCCATCAGCCATTTCTTTGCCGTCTGCTAGCGGACGACAAAGAGGTGGGTGGGGTCCAGTGGAGGCCTAAATCCTAACGGCCCACCAGCCCCACCTCATTGCCGTCCGCTAGCAGACAGCAAAGAATATTTGTCGTCTGCTGGCAGACGACAAAGCAAACGCTACCTAACAGCCCACCCCCCACCGCACCACCTACTCTCGCACTCCACCACGCCCCCGACCCCAACCACCGTCGCCGTCGCCGCCGCCCCCGACCCCCACCGCCCTGGCCGCCGCCCCACGGCCTCGCCGCCCTCGCCCTCGCCCCGCCGCCCCGCGGCCTCGCCCCTTTGTTTTTTTTCTTTTTTTTCTACTATTCGTTAGGTTAGTTACTAGGGTTAGTTAGGTTAGTTAGGTTAGTTACTAGTGTGTTAGTTAGGTTAGTTCTAGAAAAAAATTATTAGGAGAAGAAAAGAAGAAGAATAAGAAGAAGAGGAGAAGAAGAAAAGGGGGGGAGAAGAAAAGAAGAAGAAGAAGAAGAAGAGGAGGAGGAGGAGGAGGAGAAGAAGAAGAAGAAAAGATGAAAAAAGAAGAAGAAGATGATGAAAAAGAAGGAAGAAGAAGATGAAAAAAAGAAGTAGAAAAGTAGAAAGAGAAAGAAAAGAAGGAAAAGAAGTTCAAGGGTCGAGGGGTCGAGGGTCGAGGTGTCGAGGGTCGAGGATCTCTGAGGGGTCAAGGGTCGAGGGTCGCCGAGGGGTCGAAGTTTTTTTCATAGTTTGAAGTGTCGATGCTTTATGTGATATGTTGTCCTAAATTTTCTTGACTCGATCGGTAAAATTTACAGGCTTTGTGCTATTTCATGTCCTTGGAGTCATCGTGGTCGAAGTTTTTGGTCCGTGATCCCGCCGTTGTTCGACTACTTCCTCTATAGCCGAGGGTGAGCTACGAATCCACCTTCAACTCCTACGCTCTTGTAATCATGTCAGTAGATTTCATTTTATCTAGGAGGTATGTGAACCAGAAATTGCAACCGACCCTCTTGTCGATAAGTTAAATTGAGTTCAAAAAGAAAATGAGTATTTGAAAGAAAAAATGAAAAGAATTGAAGAAGAGAAGATGAAATTGGAGTTGTATGTTGCCGATGTCGTCGATGATCACAAGCTCAAGATGAATGCAATGCACTTGAAGATGGATGCAATGCGCTTGAAGATGGATGCAATGTGCTTGAAGATTAGTAAGATTAGAAAATATGCCATTGATAATGAGGCTTGGTATCATTATGCCGTTGGATCAATTGTTACCTTAGTTGCGATCTTGATCGCATTTGTTGTGATGACGGTGAGTTTTCTCTAGTGTTTTGCTTAACAAAAGCATACTTAGCTTCGTTCTCTCATAAATTGCTTATTCATTTAAAAAATGGCATAATAACCTTGGTTCTCTCATAAATGTCATATACTTAGCTTATATTCCTCGAAAATGGCATAATTACCAAAGTTAGATAAAAAATGAGCTATACTTACCTAAGTTGGCTCAAAAATGGCATCATCACCTACGTTAGCACAAAAATGACCTATTCTTACCTTATTTTCCTCCAAATTGACATAATAAGCTTAGTTAGCTCAAAAATGGCATAATTACCTAAGTTAGCTCTAAAATGACACAAATAAGGAATAAGAAGAAGAAAAACAAGGAAGAGGAGAAAAACTCCATCTTCTACTCCTTCTTCTTCTTCTTCTTCTTCTTCTTCTTCTTCTAGTCTTCTTCTTCTTCTAGTCTTCTTATTATTCCTCTTCTTCTTCTAGTCTTCTTCTTCTTCTTCTTCTTCTTCTAGTCTTCTTCTTCTTCTTCTTCTAGTCTTCTTCTTCTTCTAACTTTCTTACTCCCATTTTTGCAGGTTCCATTCACTTCATGGAAGCAGCATTGATGGACTGCTAGTGTTTAGTTTTTGTTTTCATTTGTATTGATGAACAATGTGAAACTATGTATGTATATATGGATGAACTCCGTGAAACTATGTATGTATTGGATCTTTTAATACCCTATGTGTTCTGTTGCATTGATGGACTGCTAGATGTTGGATACATGGGCTATGTTTGAGGTTGAAACTATATATATCATATATGTCTTTTGAAAATGTAGGGATATAACAAAAAATAGAAAAAACAGTAACAACACAGGCCCTTTGCCGTCTGCCACAGACGGCAAAATGGCCACATGGCACCAACCTGTGCAATTTGGGAGCTAACCCATTTGGTTACTTTGCCGTCTGTGGCAGATGGCAAAGGCTGTGGGAGTTTGCCGTCGGTGGCAGACGGCAAAGGCTGGGGGGGCATGATGCGTGGCTGACGTCAGACAGTAGACGGCAAAGGGGAGGGCATGTTTGCCGTCGGTGGCGGACGACAAAGCCTCCCATTAGCCACCTAACGTGGCTAACGCCTATTATTTGACGTCCAGGTTCTTTGCCGTCTGCCACCGACGGCAAAGACCCTTTGCGGTCCGCTTTGAGGAAGCAGACGGCAAAGAACCTGTTTACCATAGCTTTCTTTGCCGGGCACCTTTGCCGTCAGCGGCAGACGGCAAAGAGGTTTGCCGTCCGTGGCAGACGGCAAAGAAGCTGATTCCTGTAGTGCTACTACATGGAATTGAGGGAAAGATAAAGATACATACGGATCCATCAACGACATCCTCACGCCCTAGTGCGCCGGGTCACCAACTGACGTGTGAGGAGCAGCGGCGTTGGCGGCGAGCTCAACGTGCTTCTGAACAATTATGTCCAAGGTTGCCCTGCGGTCCAAGAAGGCCAGTGACCTATCGTCCTCCTCTTGCCCGTAGTAGTCCTTGTGGATGATTTGCACATAGACATGGGTGATTATGTCGATGGTGTCTTGCTGTGCCAGGCGCTGCGTGGCGAGTGCGACCTCGATGTGGACATTCTCTAGCGCGACGGCCGGCAGTCTCAGGGCCACCCATACATCGAATAGGTTGTCACCATAGAGGCCGTTGAGGGTGGCGGGCATCGCAGAGCCTGGGCACGTGGGCTGGAGGCATACGTCAAGGTCGTCCGCAAGCTTCTTGATGACGGTGAACTTGTCAAGGAAGCCGACGAGGACCTCATCGAACAAGGAGGCAAAGCTGTCGTCCAAGAGGCCTCTCGCCTTGGCGGCCTCAAGCACGACCTGGAGATGTTCCTTGGTGCTGGGCCATAGGCCGGCGTCATGGACCATCTGGCATAGCCGGCTGATGCTCGCGCTCATCGCCTCCATGGGTCTAGCTTCTAGTCAACTGATCTTGCGATTGGAGTGATCATTCTTGCCCTTGGTTAGGGTGCGTAGGTGCGTAGGATTTCATAGATTGGACTGGCGGGGAGTCTTTATATGAGAAGTGCAGACTGCGTTGCATTCACGTGTGTGTTGGCCATCTACTCCTCGGCCCTCCCTCCGTGCCGGTGCAGTATAGTCATCTCAACGAGACCAAGTTGGGGCAAAACGAGAGAACTTTGATGTTTACTGGTTTATTGGTCCCCTTGGCAGTTTGTGCCAAGTTTTGACCTTTGGTTTAACTAATAAAATCTTAATGCATGTAATAAAAAATAATATCATTGCAAACTATGTTCAAATACGAATCCAATGAAACAATAATTGGTGACATGCATGTAACCAAAAATAATATCGTTGGAAACTAGTCTTTGATTGCAATTTTTTGTTGGTAGCTTACCAAGCTGACCGCTCGGTAAGTACAATAGTAGTCTGATTTATGAGATTTCAGATTTGAGCCATCTACCGGAAGGGGGAGTGTATAATATCATCAGGAACTACGTTCAAAACCGAATAAAACAATACTCCATGTATTTATTTACAGCGGGAGTAGTATATTTTTTGTGACATGCATTACTAGATATTGCTAGTCAAATACTAAATCCAGACGGACGTGGTAGTAGTACTAAATCCAGACGGTGGTACTAGACTAGTAGTAGTACTGTACTACCCGTTGCTCAAATTATTATGTGCTGCTCATCACAGTGAAGTGACAAGACCCTGTGCCGGAGATGACATCTGAGTGTAGGCGCCCTGTTCGGCATACCAAAGTCAGCCTCACCGTGTGCAGTCACTATCATCATGGCTGTAGAGCTAGCTTGCTTACAACTAGCCGTGTTCGACATAATTTCCCGTGCATTTCCACGAGTATCTCTACTCTTTTCTTATACGAGTAAGATGCCCGTGCATTGCACGGAACACCAAGATTGGGGGTGGACGGCGCCGGCAGCGGCAATCGCGCCAAATTGTTCCATGGCCTTCTAGATGTGGTGGGGAAGAGATAAGGTTGATTGTGAGAGACACGGAGTTGTTTGTAAATACGGAACAAGTGCAGGCATCTTTTTGCAAAAATGCATCAGTTTGTTTTGTATGCGTCAGATCTAGATCCGACGGCTATTCGTGAAAGATGGCAGGCAAACCATCATCACCAACTCAGGACCTCTTTGATCAGCAGGATTTTGAAAACACAGGAATAGGAAAAGTATAGGATTGGAGTGTCATGGCCACTTGAATCCTATAGGATTAGCAAGGAGCGTTTGATTTCATGGGAAAAGCAAAGGAATTGTAAAAAGAGGTTAGAGTGGATGTTAGATTTCCTATGAAATGTAGTACAAAACCTTCCATTGGAAAAAATCCTATGGGATTCAATCCTATGAATCAAAGGACAAACATAGGAAAAATTTCAAAGTATTTCAATCCTCCAAAAATCCTATAGAATTCCCTTGAATCAAAGGAGCCCTCAGGTTTTTATAGGAGTAGTTTAGAGAAATAGAGAAACTCTTATAAAAAACTGAGTTGGTGATGATGTTGTGCCTGCCATCCTGCAATATAGACCGTCCGATCTATATCTGATGGATAGAAAGCAAACTATGGCAATTTTGCAAAAAGATACCCGCACCCCTCTCCACATTTGCAGATAAGGCCTTCCCTCGTTCATCTTCGTCTCCCAAAGATAAACAGCTCGTATAAATGCATCTTGATGTTCCGTGCAACGCATGGTCCTCTTGCTGGTAATAATAAATATTGTACTCGAGTATGGGTATATCGTTGCCACACCTATGCACGCGAACATTTATCATAACATAGTACCTCGTGCTGGATAGTCGTACAATTACAAGTTTCAAACTGATATTACAAATGCTAGGAGTAATGCTGCACCTACGAAGAGGGAATTATTAGGAAGTTTACATAAGAACTTTCATTACTTTAGGTGGATGCAGCATTATCATACAAACTAAAATCCACCGCCCTGACAAGTCACTAATGGGCAAATAAATTTTTGAGTCTCTGGCGACTTGATGTTTCAAAAACAAATTCAGCTTCTGCAGAGACTTTGTCATTTAGGCTTAGACGCTTGCGGTGATCAGCACACCATTCATTGTTGCGCCAGAGAACGCCAAACCTCATTACCTTGAGCACACTTGCCTCCAGAACAAAGAACCTGGCCAATTTAATCTCAGATGTGGTGCCTCGATAGTCGATCAAATCAATTGCTGTAAGATGGAGATCAAGGAATTCGATGAGATTGTTATAGTGCAGCACATTTTTCACTTTCGGGTCTTTTTTTATCTGCAAAAGAAGAGAACACATTAGAGCAGCTGGCTGTATAAGATTGCCCTATCATCAAGAGGTACCAGTATCATTCGCTCATACGATAGGGTTGGCTCTAAGACTAGTGATATTTTTTCACTCTCTCTCTCTTTCTCTTTCCTCTCATTTACCTAGGAGCACATGAAGAGCTTCGGCATTTGTTGCCTTCCACTATGTGGCCAATGCCATATTTCTCAAAAGTATGCCACATAATACGCATCGATGTCAAATCAAAAGATTTTGGCACCGCCTAGCGATGTGAGAGAGTTGCGACCGCTGTGCACACAGACCCACATGTATAAATAAATCAATCAAACCAACTACACCAGCCTCTCCCTCTCCCAAACAAGTGTTTTTTATTGCCTCGGTCCTCTCCCTCTCCCACGCAATTGTTTTTTCATTGTGTGACTTAATTTGGCACCGGAGCAAAGTAGGTGATCCAGATTGGGGCACCAGGTGAGCAATGGAGGGGCATCGATGCCAAATGCATCAGAAGTGAATTTGGCACGTGTTTTGGCCTACATAGTGGAGGGTCGTTATAGCCCGCTTTTGTACTACCTCGTATTTAGTGTAAAATTTTGACCATAGATTTACCTAAGAAAATGCCAATGCATGTCACAAAAATTTATACCATTTGAAATTATGTTCAAATACGAATCCAACGATATAATTTTTAGTGACATGCATTAACATTTTGTCAGTTAAATCTATGGTCAAATTTTGATACTACAAAATACGAAGAGTAAACCAGGAAGGAGGTAGTACTTGCTCTTAGGCTAACCATAGAGTTACTAGTCTAAGTTACTTGCCACTATGAATAGCCTAGGCTACTAGTGGTACAACAACAAATAAAACGATGCAGGTGATCACGTGAGAAAAAAATACTAGAAACATTTCTTTCGGTGCAGTGCGTAGATGCAGTTTTGAACACTACACTTGTCATCATAATTTGGGAAAATTATGAAAGAATTGAGCTACGTTGTGACTACCGTTTACTAATAGGAAAGAAGTTTCACCTCGATGAGTAGCTTCTCCGTGCACGGAAAGCATGTAAGGAATCCAACAACTTGATCCAGATTGGGGCCGATAGATTTTATTGCCAAGATCTTCACTGTGCGCACAGACTGGGTCAAGCGTGTGGGAATCATTTTATGGATGACAGTCGTAAATACATCAAGAAGAAATTTAAAAATGTGAATTTCAAGAAGACAGAGAAGAAGATGAGTGTTGTACCTGAACGATTACAGATACAATAAAGAGTTCGGAGAATTTGGCAGACGAGTACACCAACGCTGTCAATTTTGGCACGTCAATTACCCTAAATTTTGTTGGACCTTCTAGATCAGAAACAAGCAATCTCTCAAGGAAAGACGCATTCTCAATGACCATAACGTGGAACAGCTGGAGTGATCTCTTCCCAATTGATTTCCTGTTGCGGGACCAGCAAGACACATAAATCCATCGAAGATTCGTCAAGGTGATGTGGAGGCTAATGAACCCGTGGATCTACCGAAGACGAAGGTACTCGAGTGCAGTACAGCTGCGGAGCAGGTGCTCCATAGCCTTCTTCGAGATGCCAACGTCGAAGAGGTGGAGCTGCTTGAGTTGAGGGAGAAGAAGGGCGGGCGCTGCGTTAATCTGGGGAAAATAGCAGGAGCTGAAGCTGGCGCGGCGCGGCATTGGCGTGAGGCGGAGCGCGGACGGCGGCAGAGAGCGACACCGTCCAGCTTGAAACCTGAGCTCCTCGAGTTGATCTAGGGCGGGGGATAAGAACCACTCGTCGAACTTGGCTTGGACCTTGTAGTTGGTACTGAACATGTGGATGTCAAGGTGTCTGGCTGGCCTAGGGTGCGATGAAAGGATCTTGGAGACTGCGGCCATGCGTTTGCAATCCCTGTCGCAGAGGCAGCTGTCGACGGTGAGGTTGAGGGGGACGCGGCGCCAAAGGGGGCGCCACCGCCGGGAGAGCAGGGTGGTCCGCACGGCAGATTTGGTGGGGATGAGGCTGATGATGACGAGCAACATGTCATCGGGGAGGCTGCTGATGAAGTCCAGGCTCGCCGGATGCGGTCTTGGCTCGAGCCGCCTACGCTTGTTGGCTGCCTCGCCGTCCATCTCAGCCGGCGGCGACACCGGTGTACACGTGTGCTTGGTGTGTATTGTGTGATGGGTGTGCGCGAGTGCGTCCTTGTGTGCATGCCGCCGCGCAGTGGTGAAGTGTGCGCGAGTGCGTCCTTCATGCGGAAGAAGTGTGCCCTCAATTTACTAGCGTGCGGGGTGCTACCGCGAGTGGTTTCAACTTTGTTTACTTCACCGATAATCCTACATCTACGTAAAAGCTACTTAAACCTACTTAATCTTCCTAACTACTTTTCTTCTCCCCCTGATTTTCAAGTGGGTGGGCCCTTCCATCCCCACCGAACCAATCCTTTGTTTCCACGTCCTCTTTTACGTAAAAATCATACGTTAGTTTACGTGGGTGTTACTTCACCACGTGTTAGATGGGCCTCTAGTTTACTTATTTTCACCCACTGCCACATGGGCCAGCACCCGAAGATAGAGAACACAAGCTGACAAGGCAGCATGTGGACTAGTTGACCGGTCAACTAAACAATATACGGAGCTATACGCTGACACAGTGACCATATAATCCCTCGGTATAGAGAGATCGAGTGAGAGGGGAGGCCCGTGAGAGATAGTAGAGAGAGAGAGAGAAAGAGCTACTCCCTCTGTTCGATAATGTAGTGCCTATATTTTTGTTTAAGTCAAACTTTTGAATCTTTGACCAAGTTTATAAAGAAATTACTTATATCTACAATACCAAAGATAAATGATAGTATGAAGTAAGTACATGTTGTGATGAATCTAATGATCGTGCCAGATGTAAATGTTTTTCTCCACATATACCTGGTCAAACTTTTCTGAGGTTTGACTTTTCAAAACATCCATATGTTTATGGACGTGAGAGAGTACCTAACTAGAGAGAGTGTGTGTGTGTGTGAAATAGAAAGAGTGAGTGAAAAAAGTGTGTGTGCGTGTGTGAAAGAGACATGGACAACACACGATAATGTAGAGAAAAAGCGTGTGTGTGGTTGTTTGCAACCAGGAGAGAAAGACCCCTAGCACGTGGCCAAGAGAGGTCTGACAAACAAGGGAGAGAGGTCGAGAGAGACGTATGGAGAAAATGCAGACAAGGGGAGGAGAGAGTGTATGTTTGTGACAGAGAGATCCCCTGGAGATCGTAATGGGACTACATGTGTGGGAGATTGAGTGACAAGGTGTGTGCGCGATAGAAGATACCCCGAGAGATATCGAGATAGACGTATGGATGGAAGGAGACAATACGTATGTTCTTGATGGCTAGTGAGAGATAGTCATACTTAGGGGGGAGTGCGTGTGCCTATGATGGAGTGAGGGATCATGGTACCTAGGGGGGGTGTGTGTCACATAGAGAGAGAACAAGGGCGGATAGTATTAGATGGGTCTATGTAGCGCGAGCGAGATATGTGTATGTGTGAACCAGGGAGATATAAAGTTTGAGAGAGATAGAGGAGCCCCAATACGGCTGAGTGGTGTGTCAGATAGCTGAGAGGGGGAAAGAGATACTCCATCCATTCGATAATGCAGTGCATATAAATTTTTTAGAAGTCAAACTTTGGAAACTTTGACCAGGTTTACGCAAATATTATTTATATCTACAATACCAAAGATACATCATACGAAACTACATCTCATGATGAATCTAATGATATATGTTTGCCATTCTAGATGTAAATGTTTTTCTCCACGTACATGGTAAAACTTTGTGATGTTTGACTTTCTAATAAATCTATATGCTATGGACCGAAGAGAGTGCCTAAGTCGAGAGAGATCAAGTGCGTGTGAAGGAGAATGAGTGAGTTTACATAAAGAGTGTGTGTGTGAAAAAGAGAGGGACAACAAATGATAAAATAGAGAGAGAGTGTGTGTTCATTTCTTATGCAAACATATCACACATGCATCTCCGAGATAGAAAAGCGAGTTGAGGAGATACACGAAGATAGCTAGTGCATGATTGTTGGCAACGAAGAGAGACACCCCTATAGCACATGTCCAATAGTGGTCTGGCCAACAAGGGACAAAGGTCGAGAGGGACGCATGCAGAAGATGGACGCATGGGGAGGGAGAGAGGGTGTGTTTGTGATAGAGAGATTCCCTCGAGATCATGAGGGGACTATATGGGTGGGAGATCAAGGGACGAGGTGTGTGTGCGATAGAAAGATGCCCCGAGATAAATCAAGATAGACCAGGTGAGGGAAAGAGACAATGCACATGTCTGTGATGGAGACTTAAGTATTAGTCATAAACATAGCGGGGACTGCGTGTGCCTACAATTGAGTGAGAGACAATCATACTTAGCTAGGCATGAGATTGTGTGTGTGTGCATGTGAGATGGAGAGAGAACGAGGGAGAGAGAGAGAGAGTTTTAGATGGGTCTATGGAGTGCGAGTGAGATATGCATGTGTATGTGTGACCCAGGGAGATGGAGAGTTTGAGAGAGAGAGAGGGAAGAGCTCCGAGATGGCAGAGTGGTGCGTGAGAGAGTTACGGGCAACGAGCTAGGGAATTTGTGTGCGAACGATGAGTGCACCCAAGATATTTAGCTTGGACTAGAGAATTATACATAGTGTGCCAGAGAGACCTATACATGGAGTGTGCATGCGAACTAGAAAGACCCCCCCCCCCACACACACACAAAGAGAGAGACAGAGATAGAGAGAGAGGTAGAGGGACCAACAAGGTTTGTGTTTGGATGCGTGCGATAGAATTGGAGATTGCCGGCGAGAGAGAGAACATGAGTCCGGGAGAGGGGGAGGTCGCGTTTATGCATCAAAGACTGATATAAACCATGTTTCGATATAAAATTGCATTCAAATATTTGAATTGGAGAACATGTTGTCTGCAATCCACACATGAATGGAGATATGCGTATCAAACAAGTTCATTAATTTGACTTTCAACATGTTCATGAAGTACTATAATACAGTACAACATGCTACTCAATTGAGGTGTTCAATTTGGATTTTGTTCACTATTTTGACCTGGTGGACGAGCTATTTCATTGAATCGAGATATTTCATTTTGGGTTTGATTCCTGTTTTTGAGGGGTCAACTATTTGTCATATAGTAAATCGTTAACAACGAGCATGTAAAAACACATTAGTCCCGAGCTTCATCTCACCATCTAGAAAAGAAGTGGCAAGCTAATATTTCAAAATTTGCTTCGAATCGACTTGGTAAGGTAGACGTGGATGCTCGTTCTCCTTAAATTTGAACGAACCGCTAAACACCCTCTGCTCGGTGGAATTCGCCCGAACAAATAAATGGGACACGCGAAATTACCGGCCTATGTGGGACACGCATCAATTGGCCCATTGTACATCAAGGGTAGGTTCATAACTTCATCCAAGCGCGCCTTCTCCTTGGCGGAAATGACAGGTGCCGAATAATTCATAAACCATGGGCGGCAAAACACCCTCTCCTCACCCGAAATCGCTCGCGCCGACTATTTCAAAACACGCCCTCCTCGCCCGAAATCGCTCGCGCCGACTATTTCAAAACACGCCCTCCTCGCCCGAAATCGCTCGCGCCAACTATTTCAAAACACGCCCTCCTCGCCCGAAATCGCTCGCGCCCACTATTTGGGAGAAGCAAAGTTACTCTACTATGCCCGACCCTCAGTACACAAACCCAAGCCTAGAAGCCTAAAGGCAGGGGTAGAACTTTACCTCCCCCCACATTTCAGACAAATGCGTCCGTAAGACATGGTTCCCCCTCCCAATTCCCCATTCATACATCGTGGGCGCCAAATCACCTTCTCCCCAGCCGCGAAACCTCAGCCCCTCCTCCATGGTGCCCCCACTGCACCAAATTCACCGCTGCCCTCCTCCCCAATGCCGGAGACGCTGTCCATTTGCCGTCGTGCACTAGGCCATGTGCCTCTTACTCCGTGCTGCCGGAGTTGCCTCAACGACGGCTGCGTGAACCGTACCGGAGCAGATTCACCCCCGTCGTTGTGCACAGCGCCGGAGCGGCTCCAACTTCAGATGAGTCCAGGGCCCGGGCGCTGCTTCCCCGTAGCCGTCGACCGTCGTGACATCTCTGCTTTCCTGCCGTCGGTAGCCACCGCAATCGCGTCGGCCTCACCGACTCGGCAGCCGGAGCTGCCTACTTCACCGGGCCGCAAGATAGGTCGTACACTCATCTTAAATCACTTTATTTAGGCATCAGTTATCTGAATTTTTATTCTGGGCCAATCGATTCCCAATGGGAAGCAGCACCCCTCGAGGCGGTGGAGCTCTTAGGTTGTCGGTTGGCTGGTGTCTAACGTAAGGGTGCAGGGGCGCAAGTTCACCGCGGAAGCAACGCTTAGGTGGCTATCTTAGAGTTGTGTGGGTTGAAGGTACTGCCGCCGCCGGATCTGGATGACGGCGAGCCTTTGTGGATTAGCCGGGGCGGTGCAACCATGGCAGTGCGGTGGGGCGGGGAGCGGGGTTTTGGTCGGAGCTCTCACGGCCAGGGATGGCGGAGGCATGCTGTTCTGCCGGTGGTCGCTGGCTCTTCTGGGAAGATTCTGAATAGTGTCAGCCGGGAGGCACAAGACGGCCATCAAGCCATCCGGCATAGATCGGATAGTACCAAAATAAAATAAAATCGTGTGACCCCAATTTAGTTTTCAGTCAACAGACGTGTGACCACTCTTGTACCTTACTGTTGATCTCTTAGGGTATTTCTTCAGATCAGAGATATGTGTCATTCTTAACATTTTGCGTTTTCTGCATCTTCAGCCACACCGTCTTCCTTCTCACCGCAGCTGCTCCAACAAGAGAAGCATACACTAGAAGGGAGCTATAGTCCCCACTCAACAGTTCCCTGCATCGAATGTGCGTGCCCGACATGGACAACCACAACAACTGCAGGGCCATCGACAAGTCGGCACATGATGCTATGGATGGCGGCTAGATAGGTTGTACCCTCATCTTACTTGTGTGCAACATTTATGGCTTTGTTATTCATCTAAGCATAGAAAATAGATTATCACATTTCACTGTATATTCATGCTGATCTCTTAAGAGTCTTGTTCAGGAGTTAACGATGTTGCATGGTTAAGATAAGAGACTTGTTCTTTAGGTAACGTTGTTGCATAGTTCAGATAAGAGACTTGTTCGTTAGGTAACGTTGTTCCATAGTTATCATCCATCAGCCAATGTTATCCCACAGGCTGGTGATTATACCACTTTTAGTATTACCTATGTTGTTCTTTAATACTTTTGTGTGCCATCTAGTTAATCTCGAGTACAAACGATACATATTCTGTAGCTTTCATCTGTGTTCTCCCTTTAGTTCTTGAGACCTATTGCTGCTAGTTAAGCCCATTCCTACTATTTATGTCGTCTCCTACAGGCACTCGCTACATAAATCTAACTACTAGTTGTGTTCCATTCATGTCAGATATAATTGCACACAATGATATATCCACAAGAACCTCACGGAGCAATGTAACGGCCAACAAACTTGATGTCAATGATACCCAATATGATGGAACATGTAAAGGCAGTTCTTCAGAAGACTTGCAGAAAGATGACGAATCCTATTCACCCCACAAGGTCCTTGCCCTAAATTGTCCCGTGATATGGGTACAACATGCATATAATGTCCTGGAGTGCATCTACTCTGTTGCAATGCCATGTGCTTAGCCTGCTGATCATGCATGTAAATATGTCATGCCTTCCTGTTTTTAGTACCTATTCCATTCATGATAACATATTTTCAAATTCAAGTACTGTCATTCTACTTTGTCGCAATGCCATCTGCTTAGTTTGGACATCATGCTTCTGAATATCTTATGCATTGTTATTCATCAGTATGTACTTCATCTGTCTACCATACCATGTTTTTTTTACATTGAAGTGCTGTTCTAGTGGTCTGTTGCAATGCCATCTTAGTTTCCCAATCATACACGCATATGTTGCCTTAGTGTTTTTCTGTATGTATTCCGCTATCATACAGTTTTACATTCAACTAGTGTTTTTTTACTATGTTGTCCTGTCGTATCCCTAGCTCTTACATCATACTCCCCCCGTCCAGATTACATGTCGCAGAAATGGATAAAACTGGATGTATCTAGAACTGAAATACGCCTAGACACATCCATTTATTTTCGGATGGAGGGAATACATGTCAAAATGTCATGCCTTTCTATTCTTCAGTACCTATTCTATCTCTGTGCCATAGCATGTTTTATAACTGAAGCACCATTCTTCTATATAAGGCATGCAAGGGGAAGACGGCTATGTTAGAATCTGAAGGGTTACAAACAAGGTCTTTGGAAAAGATCCAAATGCCAGGAGATAGTAAACCAACTCTAGTGTCCATAGATACTTCTCCAGCATAGAGAAACCCAACTCCTACTGACAATAAGCAGATTCAAGTGGCCAAAGAACTAGTCCGCTCCAGTCCAGCAAAAATATTTCAACTCCATTCTAAAAATCGTGTGCGTATCATCACATCATGAAATTTTATAGCATTCAGATCATATTTTCTACATGTTTCTTACCCATCTATCTTTTAGAAAATAAGCTTAAAGGATAGAAGACTTTCTAAACTGGGATCATGTTCAAGGAAATATCTTGCGGGAATTCTCTGTGCTCCAATGCTGATGTAAGTACCTATTGTATATCACTAAATTTTTACATCAGCATGTATTTTGTTAATCGGCGTGAATCCAACCTTTATCTGATCTAAATTTACTTGTAGCAAAATGTATAATTAAAGGCGACAATGTTGATTTTTGTAAGGAAAATTGCCTGGTAGTTTTGCATACTGAGCTGCATGAGTGTACTATCTCATATCATGCACATTACTAAATTGTAGTGCTGTTCTGGTTGCCCAATCATTCATTCTGTCATTGTTGCTTTCCTATTACCTTATCTGGCTAATGATAACTGTGCCATATTGAGTTAATTTGGTGTAGGCTGGTGTGGTCTAGTTGCCCAAACGTTCGTTGTGTCAATGTTGCTTTCCTATTATCTGACCTGGCCAATGATAGCAATGCTAGTGTGTTAATTTGGTGCAGGCTACTGAAGATAAGAAGACAAAATCTGAAAATAGCAAGGCAACCCCATTGTTTCTTTCCAATAAATCTAGGCCAGGTAATATGGCAATAACTCTTGATTAATCTGTTCGGTTCCCCTCCTAATTTATGTTATGATGAAGTGATCGAGATACTCTCCACTATCAATAATACAAGCTTGCCAAAATCGCCATTTGAATCTGTTGAGTTTCCTCTGTCTCGAATCCAACGGAGAAAATGTATGTTTGTGAACGAATTACTGGCTGAATCAATCATGGAAATCATGGAGGAATCAGAGGTGCACATTCTTGCGCAACAACAACTGATCAATGTTGTCAGAGACAGTGTAGCAAAGAAGGAATAACTTGCTCACATGGTTATGGGCGTCATCCGCGTTGAGGTTGCAGATTGTGAGGTTGTAGATCGTTAAGTTCTGCTCATTTATTTGCACTAGCATCAATCTTTGATTGCCCAGTGGATGTAATTTCCTGTAATATATGCCGGATGTGCAACGTTTTTCCTTGTATGCCGTATGTTTGCTTAGCGCGCCTCCCATTCCACCTAACTGGTCGCTAGGAAGGCAAAAAAAGTAGTGAAATTATTTGTTAGCACGAACAGTCGTGTGCCCTATATGAAGGAAGCGGCCCACTGCCCTTAATGGGCTCTCATGGGCAAAATTCACATAGGCCTTTGATTGATCGGTTTTTGTCCTGTCCATAATTTCTCGTCGTAATGGGCTCAAATTATAGCTGGGCCAGAATCGACGTTATCTAATTGGGCCTACTGACATGTTCGAACTTTTGCGGGCCCATTAAGTTAATGGGCCGTAACTAGGCTGAAAGCACTATTGGGCCGCTATAATTGAAATGAGCCAACAGTTAATGCTCGGCCCTATTACCTCCCGGGTCATTAACAGGCCGACATCGAAGGGGGCAATAAGTGGGCCCATTCGACTTCACGTGCTGTTAACAGGTCGATACTAAGGTCGGGCTATATATGGCCCAACTGTATTTTGGGCCTTTAGCAGGCCGAAAGAGACAGCGGGCTCATACTGGACCATGAAGAGCATGGGCCGCTAAGAGGCCGAAAGTCAGTTCGAACTTTATATGGCCCAACTGTGTTGTGGGCCTTTAGCAGGCCAACAGAGAAACCGGGCTGGTATTGGTCATGAAGAGCATGGGCCGTTAAGAGGCCAAAACTAAGGTCCTACTGCAAATGGCCCAACTAATTTATGGGCCATTAACGGGCTGAAAGACACACCGGGCTCGAAATTGGCCCAACACTTAAATGGGTCGCTAAAAGGCCGAAAGACGTACATCCTGAAAATTGGCCCATCCCAATAATGGGCCGTTAACAGGCCGAAATGACATGCTACCGGTATTGAGCCCAAATATATAGCGGGCTGTTAATGGGCTCGAACTGACGATGGGCTGCAATGGTGTCAAATAGTTAACGGGCCATTGACGGGCCGAATTGGCACATCTCGTATGGGTCGTGGGCTTAAATGGACCAGACACAAGTAGGCCCTATATGGGTCGGCCTGCTAATTTTGACTTGGCCGGCCTCTTTCACCTAAATGGCCCACTGTTGGGCCTTGCCACGTGCCAACGTATCATAGGCGCCTCCCGTACAATGAGTGGATGACATCTATCCCAACGCTGAGCCGACACGTGGATCCTGGGGTGAATGAGAATTTTACATGTGGAAAATTCCCATTGGTCGGGGCTGTTAACGGGTTATCGGATCCAAACTGGAACACGATAGCTTAACGGCGACACATGGAAGTGGATACTTCCGTGATGATAATTTTGGTAATGTCATGGAACACTTCTACGAAAACACATGTATGACTATCTTGATTTTGTCATAAAATCATCATGGATGTACATGCATGACAGAAACATGAACTACTGTGACAAACAGGTATCATCACGGAAGTGTATTTTTTTTGTAGTGGCTGCTGGTGATGGGGGGAGCGGCATCGGTATTAGCCGTGGCTCCGCTATCCTCGTTCATGTATTCGGCATTTTCCGAGGTGTAATCCAACATGTCGGTTAAGTCTTCGACAGTGTCCACTAAGTGGGTGGTGGGTGGGATGAAAAATTCCCTGAAATCTGCCTTGAAGGGTTGCTGAATGTGAGCCGAGGGTGGGTCCTCCCGAATGGCCATTATCTGGATTCAGTCCAATGCCTCGTTTAATAAGGCGGCGGTCGCTGGACTGGTATGCGGTGCCCACCGGGAGCCGGTTTCCGATGTGGCAGGGCAAGGAATGATCCGGGCCTGGGCCAGTTCCTGATCTTCGAGGGTCGAGTAAACCTCAAGGCCCGGGGCCGGACAGTCATAAGAGACCAAAGACAAGACCTGTTCTTTGGATACTGTTTCCGTATTGGGGCTCGAAGCCGAGTTGTCGAGGGGGAGTTCGGCTAGGGATGACTCCTGGCCACTGAACGTCGACCCGTCGCATGGGATCAAGGTTGAAGGCGTGTTGTAAAGAGTGGGTTCGGCTGAGAGTGACTCTCGGCGTCCGAACACTACCTCCGCACTGAGGCCGGAAGATGGGTCTTTGGCGGTCATTCTGGGCGTGGTTGAAGGGGATTTCTGGCCTCCGTTCGAGGTGGAGCCATCCGAGCTCAAGGCCGGCTGAGGGATTGGGGTCGATCCGTAGATTGGATCGGAGGAAAGCTCCGGAGCAGGCACAACGAGGCCCGCGGGAGTGCGGGGTGAAGCTGCGAATCCGGCAAAGACTAGATCGCCCCGGGCGTCTGCAACATACTCCAGATTGCTGAATCGAATCGAGTGCTCTGGGGCGAAGTTATTGATTTGATCTAGATGAACAGTTGGGTTAGTGTGCAGCACAATGGTACCGAACGCGAAGAGTTGGCCGGCAACAAAAAGGTCCCCAGAGCCGAAACCTTCTCCGATGCTCAGGCGAGCCATTGATCCTTCGGAGACCCAACAGCGGAACTCTCAATGAAATCACCAATGTTAGTTTCAAAACCGGCGGATCTTGGGTAGGGGGTCCCGAGCTGTGGGTCTAGCTAGGATCAATGGGGAACAAGGGATGATGAACACAACATTCATCCAGGTTCGGGCCCTCTCAAAGAGGTAAAACCCTATGTCATGCTTGATTGTATTTGATGTATGATATGGTTATAGAGTAGATCTACCTCAAGATCAGGCGAGCTAAACCCTAAGTGGATGAGGTGATGGATGTAGCTCTAGCCCTAAATCCCTAAACACTCTGGTTTATATAGACACCAGTAGGGTTAGGATTACATGCGATCGGTTATAATGAAGGAAAGATCACGCTAATCTTGACTTGGAAAGCACACCACGACTCCGAAAATCTCCTGTCCGGTCACGGGTCCGCACTCTAGCTTGGCCCCATAGTGGCCCATCAGTCCGGCCCGTATGTAATGGGTTGACGGCCCGAGGACCCCTTAGTCCAGGACTCCCTTAGGGGGGGGGCTTGAGAATCTGCCGTCATATATTAGCTTTATGCTGATCAGGCCCTAGATGGTACCTGGTAGTGGTCCGAAGACATATTTGGCCATAATTCGGTCGAGCCGAATACTTGACCCTTCGATTTTTGCCCCCCCACAGCTATCCATGGAATTTTAAGCACAAAGTGGTGTACCCCTGGTACATATTTTGCGGCTGAAGAAGCCGTGCTGTGGGGGGCGCATCCCTATTTAGAGTGAGCACTTGAAGGCTCCGGAAATGGTGCTATAGCTCGGGCACGTTTGTCTGCGTCTAGCGCCTTAATGTGAGCCTGAGTCTTCAATGCCCCTTTGCCGGCGTGTACTTCAGCTGCCAGAGCTGCTGTGTGCTCCTCAGTTCGGAGTGAGCGCTTGGTGTTACCATTGATGGTGATGACACCCTTGGGTCTAGGCATCTTAAGATTCATGTATGCATAGTGGGGGACGATGTTAAAGCAAGCGAACGTTGTGCGGGCGAGAAGGGCGTGATAGCCGCTGCAGAAAGGGACGATGTCGAAGATCAAGTCTTCGCTACGGAAGTTGTCGGGTGAACCGAAAACTACTTCCAAAGTGACGGTGCCGATTAGTGTGCTTCGACACCTGGGATTACCCCTTTAAAGGTGGTGTTGCTGGGTTTGATCCTTGATGGATCAATGCCCATCTTCCTCACTATGTCTGAGTAAATTGGATTGAGGCTGCTGCCACCATCCATGAGGACTCTAGTGAGGTGGTATCCGTCCACGATGGGGTCGAGAATGGATGGTCTCTGCGATCGAAGGTGATCAGGCAAGCCGACCATGTGTTGTATTTCGAGGCCACATGCTCTACCGCGTAGACATCCCAAAGTGTACGCCTCCGCTCCTTCTTAGGTATGTGTGTGACATAGATCATGTTCGCGGTTTTTACCTTGGAAGGGAAATGCTTCTGGACTCCATTGTTCTACTCGCGAGGTTCGTCATCGTCCTCGATGCGGGGGCCTTTGTCTTGCTTCTCGGCTGTGAGCTTGCTGGCCTGTTTAATCACCCAACAATTACGGTTGGTGTGGTTTGCAGGCTTGTTTGGGGTGCCGTGGATCTGGCAGGGTCTATCCAATGCGGTTGGGCCATCCCGGTTCCCTTTAGAGGGCTTCTTCCATGGTCCTGATTTGGAGTTACTGAATCCGGCATTTACTGCCGTATCATCGGCCTCACCGCCGTTGTGCTGGCGCTAGTTCTTGTGTGCCGTGGTTTCCCTTTCCTGTCACGGACTTCGGAGGTGCCGGGTTCATCCGGGTGATTGCTTCTATGAGCTAACCAGCTATCCTCGCCTGCGCAGAAGCGGGTCATGAGAGAAGTAAGAGCTGATATAGTCCTCGGTTTATTATGGCGAAGCTAGCGTGCTAGCCATTCGTCTGGAATGATGTGCTTGAATGCAGCAATTGCCTCAGCATCCGGACAATCGATGATCTGGTTCTTCTTAGTCAAGAACCGATTCCCAAATTGTCGGGCTGATTCCCCGGGCTGTTGGATGACGTGGCTCAGGTCATCGGCATCCGGCGGCTGAACATAGGTCCCTTGAAATTTAGCTCGGAAAGCGTTCCCAGCTTCCGATGGATTTTTCATGGAGACTGTTCAACCAATGCCTTGCCGGTCCTTTTAGCTTGAGCGGCAGGTATTTGATGGCGTGGAAGTCGTCTCCTCGAGCCATATGGATGTGGAGAAGGAAATCTTCAATCCACACGGCTGGGTCCATTGTCCCATCGTAATGTTTGATATTTACGGGTTTAAACCCTTCGGGGAACTGATGCTGCATCACCTCATCTATGAAACAAATTGGGTGTGCGGCGCCCCTGACCCGGGCCACGACGTGTCAGAGATCGGCTGTCATCCGAGCATGGTGTTGCTCCTATGCTCTGTCGTTTCTATTGCGCCAGGCTTGGTATCCATCCCGTCCAGCGGGTGTGTACCCTCTAGATCTGTAGATGGATCTTGCCTGACCTGCTCTGGTGGTAGATCATATCGTAGGTCATATGGGTCCTCAGGCTGTATTGGCTCCTTGCCTCTCAATTGAGGGAGTGCGGGTGGGTTTTCGGCCTCTCCAGTCGTCTTGTCCCGTCCCCGAGGGGGGCGGCCAGGCTGGTGTTCCTGAGTAAGTCTAGGGGATGGGCTCAAGGGCCTCGTCATCGAATTGTGGCAGCAAACGTCGGTGTGGGTAGCTTTTGTTTTAGTCCTGCTGCTCATTGCCATAGCCTTCTTCGGCTGCTAGGACTTTTATCCATCTGCCGTTGAGAGTATCTTGTTCTACCTTTAACTGCTTCTGCTTCTTTTTCAGGCTTCGGGGAGTGGCTATAAGTTGCCGCTTGAATCGTTCCTAATCCAGCGGGTCTTCAGGGACGATGAAATCCTCGGCTCCAAGGCTGACCTCCTCTTCGGAGAGAGGAAGGTAGTTGCTATCCTCGGAGTCATTGAGGTCCTCAGGGTTATACTAATCTTCGTGCCCCTCCAAGCCATCAAGTTGCTGTTCGGGGGCAACGCGATTGCCAAGGTCCTCCATATTGTCTGGGGTATCATTTTCTCCGGTGCCCGTGTTGCTTTCTCTGACCTTACGCCCCTGGATCGGCTGTGCTATCGTCGACATTTGGGTGGCTCTTCGCCGGGCTTATCGCCATCCTTCCAAGTGGTGCCACCACCCTTCTCTTCGGGGGTGTCCACCATGTAGAAATCGTAGGTGAAAGTGGCCATCCACTTTCCTGTGCTGGGAGTGGCTGGGGGTGTGCCGTATAGGCCATGGCGTCGACATCCTCGTGACCTGCCTCAAGCTCTATCCGAGCATAGATCAAGGACGGGCCTGTTGGGAATCGTTGCATGGAAAACAAAAAAAATTCTACGCACACGCAATGATCTATCCAGATGCATAGCAGCGAGGGGGAGAGTGTGTCCACGTACGCTCGTAGACCGTAAGCTGAAGCGTTTCACAACGCGGTTGTTGTAGTCGAACTTCTTCGTGTATCAACCGATCAAGTACCAAACGCACGGCACCTCAGCGTTCTGCACATGTTCAGCTCGGTGACGTCCTCGCCTTCTTGATCCAGCAAGACATCGAGGTAGTAGATGAGTTCCGTCAGCACGACGGCGTGGTGACGGTGATGGTGAAGTGATCATCGCAGGGCTTCGCCTAAGCACTACGAAAATATGACCGGGGGTGTAAACGGTGAAAGGGGGCGCCGCACACGCCTAACAATTGATCTGGGGTGTGCTAGGAACCCCGTCCCACATATATATAGGTGGGAGGGGGAGGGAAGGCAGCCTGGCACACCACATAGGTGGCCAGCCGGCCCTAGGGCTCATGCCCTGGCCGCGCCCCCCTGCCATGTATTCCCGAGGGGGAAGGAAAGAGGGGGGAGAGGGAAGGAAATGGGAATCCTAATCCACACTTTCCTTTCCCTCCCCCCTTTCCTTCTCCTCCTTAGGCAGGCCTGCTATGGGGAGCGCACCAGCCCCTTGTGGCTGGTGCGTTTCCTCTATTGGTCCATCAGGCCCATATCTTTTCCGGGGGTGCCCGAAACTCCTTTCCGGTGACCCGATAAGTACTCGGTACCCTCCGAAACACTTCCGGTGTCAGAATACTATCATCCTATATATCAATCTTTACCTCTCGACCATTTTGAGACACCTCGTCATGTCCGTGATCTCATCCGGGACTCCGAACAACATTTGGTTACCAAATCACATAACTCATATAATACTATATCGTCAACGAACGTTAAGCGTGAGGACCCTACGGGTTCGTGAACTATGTAGACATGACCGAGACACCTCTCCGGTCAATAACCAATAGCGGAACCTGGATGCCCATATTGATTCCTACATATTCTACGAAGATCTTTATCGGTCGAACCGTTATGACAACATACGTAATTCCCTTTGTCCATCGGTATGTTACTTGCCCGAGATTCGATCGTCAGTATCTTCATACCTAGTTCAATCTCGTTACTGGCCAGTCCCTTTACTCGTTCGGTAATACATCACCTCATGACTAACTCCTTAGTCGTTTGCTTGCAAGCTTATGATGTGTATTACCGAGAGGGCCTGGAGATACCTCTCCGATACTCGGAGTGACAAATCATAATCTCGATCTATGCCAACTCAACAAACACCTTCGGAGATACCTGTAGAGCATCTTTATGATCACCCAGTTGCGTTGTGACTTTGATAGCACACAAGGTATTCCTCCAGTATCCGGGAGTTGCATAATCTCATAGTCGAAGGAATATGTATTTGACATGAAGAAAGCAATAGCAATAAAACTGAACGATCATTATGCTAAGCTAACGGATGGGTCTTGTCCATCACATCATTCTCCTAATGAAGTGATCCCGTTATCAAATGACAACACATGTCCATGGTTAGGAAACCTTAACCATCTTTGATCAACGAGCTAGTCTAGTAGAGGCTTACTAGGGACACGGTGATTGTTTATGTATTCACACATGTATTTAAGTTTCCAATCAATAAAATTCTAGCATGAATAATAAACCTTTATCATGAATAAGGAAATATAAAATAACAACTTTATTATTGCCTCTAGAGCATATTTCCTTTAGTCTCCCACTTGCACTAGAGTCAATAATCTAGATTACATTGTAATGAATCTAACACCCATGGAGTCTTGGTGCTGATCATGTTTTGCTCATGGAAGAGGCTTAGTCAACGGGTCTGCTACATTCAGATCCGTATGTATCTTGCAAATTTCTATGTCTCCATCCTTGACTTGTACACGATTGGAGTTGAAGCGTCTCTTGATGTGTTTGGTTCTCTTGTGAAACCTGGATTCCTTCGCCAAGGCAATTGCTCCAGTGTTGTCACAAAAGATTTTCATTGGACCCGATGCACTAGGTATTACACCCAGATCGGATATGAACTCCTTCATCCAGACTCCTTCTTTTGCTGCTTCCGAAGCAGCTATGTACTCCGCTCCACATGTAGATCCCGCCACGATGCTCTGCTTGGAACTACACCAACTGACATCTCCACCATTCAGTATAAATACGTATCCAATTTGTGACTTAGAGTCATCCGGATCAGTGTCAAAGCTAGCATCGACGTCACCATTTAAGACAAGCTCTTTGTGACCTCCATAAACGAGAAACATATCCTTGGTCCTTTTCAGGTACTTCTGGATGCTCTTGACCACTGTCCAGTGATCCACTCCTGGATTACTTTGGTACCTCCCTGCTAGACTTATGGCAAGGCACACATCAGGTCTGGTACACAGCATAGCATACATGATAGAACCTATGGCTGAGGCATAGGGAATGACTTTCATTTTCTCTTTATCTTCTGCAGTGGTCGGGCTTTGTCGTGGTAATCTCACGTCAGATGCCAGGGGTGGCTTATCGTGGGTGGAGCCATGAGGACGTCGTCGGGTTCCGTAAGCGAGAGTGAGCACGAGCTCGAGAGCACACGAGACGTACCCAGGTTCGGGGCTCTCCGGAGAGATAACACCCCTAATCCTGTTGTGATGACTATGATCGATAGTTTACAAGGTTGCTCCTTGAGCTGTGTAGCTAGAGGAGGAAGAAGGGTAGAGCTCTCCCTCTTCTCCTAGCTATGGCGTGTGTGTGTTTGTGTGGAATGAAAGCTGAACCCTTTGCATGGGTGAGCCCGGGGGGGTCTTATAGGCCGACCCCCCAGGGGTACAATGGTAATACAGCTGGGTGTAGGACCCGGTCGTCAGTGTCTAGGGTCATCAGGTTCTCCGCCGGCTGCTGGGGCCCTACTCTGGAGGGCCCCGCCGGCTGCCGAGAATCCGGCCGACAGGTAGGGCCCGCCGCCTGCGGGCCATGCTGATGGCTTTTTGCTGTAGTGCTGTCCTTGCTGACGAAGGCCGTGTCATGCGTCGTATGCTACAGTCCCGCGCCAGGCGGGTAGGTGGCCGCTTGGTCAGCGCGCCCTGTAGCCATGCTTCTCTGGGATTCAGGGGAGCAGGTGGCGCTGTAGCCACGCCCTGTCTCGTCGTAGTGGGTGAGTGTAGATTCCGAGGGGGCGTAGGGGCCGGCTGCAGGAAGCCGGCCCGCCACCATGGCCGCCCTCTAGGAGTGCACCGTCTTCTGGAAACCGGCCGCGTGGTCCCAGCCGGCCCAGGGAGCCGGCCACGCGGCTAGTCGGCTCGAGGGGCTTTACCAGCCCCGATATCTTGAAATGTTATTGGGCGCGGATGAGGCTACCCGGGGTACATCCCCCCGACAGTTGTCCCCGAAGCTGGTGAGGCACCACGGCTCAGAGCCAGCGTGCCTCAGTAGTTTCCTCCTTCTGGAGATCCTGAGTCTTCGCTTGATCCGGCTGGAAGAAGCCGCATGCTAGGAGCCGGCTGAGACGAAGCCAGCCATCTGGTGAATACGAATCGTCTTGGCAAGCGTCGGAGGAATGCCACCAGGTAGTGCGCCAGCCGCCTATTGCTCGCATGCCACGTGTCGCCAGCAGGCCGGGCTGACCTGCCAGCTCACGCGCGCAATGGGACACCGCCACAAGCCTGGGCCCGCCACTACACAGCCTCGGCGAGCGCGCGGATCTGCCGCGGCCGAGGCAATCTGTTGCCCTTCCGAGGCAAATTGAATGTGCGCCGTAAAGGCATGAATATTGCGGGGGCGTGCGGGACATGGGAGCAGTTAATCCCATGCCCCCCCGAAGCATCACCTCGACCCCACCGTCGTCGTATAAATGGAGGGGAGGGGGGGCCAAACGCACGCGCGCCCCCTCCCACTCTTTCTTTCTCCTCTACTCCTTCGCCTCCTTGTTGCTGCCGCGCTGCTACGCCACATGCCGCCGGAGTGCCGCCACGACCTCGTCACTGCCCAGCCTCGCTGAGCCGCCGCCAGACCACCACAAGCCATGGCGCGAGGCGACTGGGACGGATCCAATGTTCACGACTGCCACATCGAGTTCCTCCGCATGACGCGGAGGCTTCCAGTCGAAGTGGTCGTGGGGACGCGCATCCCCGACGCGAGGGAGATCTCGCCGGCGCCGAGGGCTGGTGAGTTTGTGGTGTTCCGAAGCTACTTCCTCAGTGGGTTCGGCTTGCCCGTGAGCGGTTTCCTCCGCACCTTCCTCGAGTTCTACTGCCTCCAACCACATCATCTCACTCCCAACACTATTGTTCTCCTCTTTGCCTTCGTGACCTTCTACGAAGGCTACCTAGGCATCCTGCCCACCCTCTTGCTGTGGAGCAGGTTCTTTTACCTGAAGCTGGTGACCCGAGCCAAGGGCGAACCGGCCCAGTGCGGATCCTGCGTCGCTGTGCAGCGCAGCGGCTCCGTGAAAGCACAAGTGCTCCCTGGGTTATTTTGGTAAATAATGTCAACATATCTCTTGTTGGACTAATACTTTCATCTAGTATATTTCAGATGAGTTCAACAATGGAGTGGCAGGACAAGAGGATGTGGAACCCCTTCAAGATGCTAAGGACACATATTGGCAAAAGCTCAAGACTCTACATTTTCATTTTTAGTGATCCAAGATCACATTGAGTCCATAGGAAAGCCAATACTATTAAAAGCGGATGAGGTGTTGCTTAATGGCTTGCTTGCTCAAAATGCTTAGAGATATGCTCCAAAAGCCCTCAACCACTTTCTCATTTCCACATATGTCCTAAACCAAAAGTCAAACTCGGCCCCACCGATTTGATATATCCGGCGCCACCGAGTTCACTTGACATAGCCACTGCCAGAAACCCTAATTAGTCCGGTCTTACCAATGGGATCTCGGTTTCACCGAGATGGGCTTGCAAATTCTCTGTTGCCTACTGCAATTATTTCGGTCTCACCAAAATAGGTAGTTGGCCCCACCGAGTTTGCTTGGCCAACTCTCTGTTTGCTTATTACTAAAATCGGTCTCACCGAGTTTGTGTAATCGGTCAAACCGAGATGAGGCTTTACTCTAGCCCTTGCACATCGGTCCCACCGAGTTGACCTTGTCGGTCCCACCGAAAATCCTAACGTTCACATTTTGAACTGAATCGGTCTGACCGAGTTTCACTATTCGGTCCCACCGAGTTTGGTAAATTGTGTGTCACAGTTAGATTTTGTGTTGAGACTATAAATACCCCTCCACCCCTTCTCCATTTATGAGAGAGCCATCAGAACATGCCTACACTTCCACTACTCATTTTCTTAGAGAGAACCACCTACTCATGTGTTGAGACCAAGACATTCCAATCCAACCACTAGAATCTTGATCTCTAGCCTTCCCCAAGTTGCTTTCCACTCAAATCATCTTTCCACCATATCCAAATCTATGAGAGAGAGTTGAGTGTTGGGGACACTATCATTTGAAGCACAAGAGCAAGGAGTTCATCATCAACACACCATCTATTACCTTTTGGAGAGTGGTGTCTTCTAGATTGGTTAGGTGTTACTTGGGAGCCTCCGTCAAGATTGTGGAGTTAAACCAAGGAGTTTGTAAGGGAAAGGAGATCGCCTACTTCGTGAAGATCTACCCAAGTGAGGCAAGTCCTTCGTGGGCGATGGCCATGGTGGGATAGACAAGGTTGCTTCTTCGTGGACCCTTTGTGGGTGGAGCCCTCCGTGGACTCGTGCAACCGTTACCCTTCGTGGGTTGAAGTCTCCACCAACATGGATGTATGATAGCACCACCTATCGGAACCACGCCAAAAATCTCCATGTCTCCAATTGCGTTTGCACACTCCAATCCCATCCCTTTACATTATTGCGAGTTGCATGCTTTACTTTCCGCTGCTCATATACTCTTGCCATGCTTGCTTGAAATGTATTGTGAATGCTTAAACTTGTGCTAAAACTACACTTTAACTTGAAGAACTTAAAAAATGCTACTTTACTTTGTTGAGGGTCTAATCACCCCCCCTCTAGACACCTCTTCTCGATCCTTTTAATTGGTATCAGAGCATTGGTCTCCATTGCTTTGGTTTAATCACCATTGGAGGAAGATGGATGAGTCTACGATGGGGAGTTTTAGACATAGAGTGCCCATACCTGATGGAGAGTTCTTTATTGCTTGGAAAAATGAGATGCTTGAGATTTTCAAAGAATATCACTTGAACAAGTATATTACTAGCCCTTGTGCGCCTCTTGTTGATCCTTTGCATCCTCCCCCCGATGAGTCTCTCGACATGATTGGCAATCTTAGAACTGTCAATCTTATCACTAGAGGATTGCCTAGAAACTTGATAGCTTGCTTGCCTACTCTTGATTGTGCCTACACTATATGGAGATTTCTTGAGGAACGATTTCCAAACTACTCCTTGAAAAACTTAGATGAGATTCTTCATAAGTCCATTGCTTTAAATAAGATGAGCCCTAATGATCCTAAGTTTGGTGATTGTCTATTTGAGCTTCGTGACCTTATGCGTGCCAAAGGAGATGTTGGAATCATTAGCAATATCATCTTGGAAGTCATTAGAATTCATAAAGATGCACATTGTGATGGTCATAAAGCTAATGAATCACTCTCTCTAGGTAATGATCAATCACAAGACAATGTTGAACATGGATACTATGATGAGGATGATGTTATTGACTTTGATCTTGATGAGTCTATAAGACACTTTGGTCTTATGGCTAACCTTCGCGGCTACATGGCTGGAGGAAAGGAATGGGTTCTTGATAGTGGATGTACCGATCACATGACCAGAGACAAGGATATGTTTCATGAGCTCGCTGAAAACAACGGCCCTCGAAAGTATGTCACTTTTCGTGATAACTCAAAGGGTAAGGTGGTTGGCCTTGGTAAGGTGGCCATCTCACATGACAACTCCATCCAAAATGTTATGCTCGTTGAATCTCTTGGCTATAATTTACTTTCTGTATCTAGACTAGCCGATTTCGATTTCAATGTCCTATTTACTGAAGTAGATTGCCAAGTGTTTCAAAGAGATAATCATAAAATGGTCTTTACCGGCATACGTAGAGGTGATCTATACATTGTTGATTTCACTAAAAAGGCTCAACCTAGAACTTGCTTAATTGCTAAATCTTCTAAAGGTTGGTTGTGGCATAGAAGGTTAGGTCATGTGGGCATGAGAAAACTTGATAAGCTTATTAAAGGTGATCACATCCTTGGAGTGAAAGATGTTATATTTGACAAGGATAGATTGTGCAGTGCTTGTCAAGCAGGAAAACAGGTTGGAGGAAGCCACCCCGTGAAGAACATCATGACCACGAGAAGACCACTCGAGCTACTTCATATGGATCTTTTTGGTCTAAATGCCTATAAAAGTCTCGGTGGAAATTCGTTTGGTTTAGTCATAGTCGATGATTTTTCAAGATTTACGTGGGTGTTCTTTCTTGATGATAAGTCGCAGGTCCAAAAGATCTTCAAGAACTTCGCTAGGAAGGCCCAAAATCAATTTGAAGTGAAGATCAAGAAGGTTCACAGCGACAACAGAACAGAGTTCAAGAACGCCACTGTGGACACCTTTCTTGACGAAGAAGGGATTTCACATGAGTTCTCGGCTACGTACACGCCTTAACAAAATGGTGTTGTTGAGAGGAAGAACCGGACACTCATTGAAATGGCGAGAACGATGCTTGATGTATACAAGACGCCAAAACACTTATGGGCGGAAACGGTTGAGACAGCTTGTCATGCGACAAATCGTCTATATCTTCACAAGCTACTCGGCAAGACGGCATACGAGCTTCTCACCGGTAACAAACCCCAAGTTGGATACTTTCGAGTATTTGGCTCAAAGTGCTACATTCTTGATAAGCATCGTCGTTCGAAATTTGCTCCTAAATCTCATGAAGGTTTCCTACTCAGTTACGGCTCAAACTCTCACACTTACCGTGTCTACAACAATTTCACCCGAAAGGTTGAAGAGACAGTAGATGTGAAGTTTGATGAATCTAACGGCTTGCAAGTAGAGCAATCGCCAATTGATGTAGGAGACAAAGACCCTTTGGAAGCAATCCAAGACTTGTCTATTGGCAAGGTTCATCCAACGGAGGTGAAGGAGAGTACCTCGTCCGTCCAAGTGGAAGCTTCTACCTCTCGACAAGGTGAACCACGAGTTGACCCGGAGGCATCCACAAGTGGGACACGCCAAAATGAAGAAAACGAGGAAGTACACCAAGATGAACCACATCGACCTCCCTCACCACCTCCACAAGAGAACAACAACACCAACAATGATGAAAGCCAAGAGGAAGAACAAGATGTTGAAGAGGATGTTCCACCCCGAACTAAGCAAAAGCTCTAACGAGTTAGAGCAAGAGTCTCAAGAGATCATCCCGTCGAACAAATCTTTGACGATATCCAAACAGGGAGAATTACACGCTCTGAAACATGCTTAGCTAACTTTTGTGAGCATTACTCATTTATCTCTAGCATTGAACCTATGAAGGTTGAAGAAGCTCTAGAAGATCCAGATTGGATAAATGCCATGCATGAAGAGCTACACAATTTCGAGAGGAACCAAGTTTGGACATTGGTTGAGAAGCCCGACAACGACCACAACATCATCGGTACCAAATGGGTGTTTCGCAACAAGCAAGACGAAGATGGACAAGTCGTTCGCAACAAGGCACATCTCGTCACCCAAGGATACACTCAAGTCGAAGGTATGGACTATGGTGAGACATATCCACCCGTTGCTAGACTTGAGTCCATATGAATCTTACTTGCCTATGCAAATCATCATGATATTACCTTGTACCAAATGGACATCAAAAGTGCTTTTCTAAATGGTGAAATTGAGGAGGAAGTTTATGTTAAACAACCTCCCGGCTTTGTCAATCCTAAGAAACCTAATCATGTTTACAAACTTCACAAAGCTCTTTATGGTCTTAAACAAGCTCCTAGAGCGTGGTATAAATGCTTGACCAAGTTCCTTATTGAAAAAGGCTTTGAGATTGGAAAAATTTATTCAACACTTTTTACTAAAAGTGTTAATGGTGAATTATTTGTGTGCCAAATTTATGTGGATGATATCATATTTGGTTCAACTAACCCTCATTTTAGTGAAAAGTTTGGAAGGCTAATGTCGGAGAAGTTTGAGATGTCTATGATGAGTGAACTCAAGTTCTTTCTTGGTTTGCAAATCAAGCAAACTAAGGAGGGTACCTTTGTCACTCAAACAAAGTACACCAAGGACTTATTCGAGAAGTTCAACATGCAAGAATGCAAAGGTATGAGTACACCCATGCCTACTAGTGGACATCTTGACTTGACCAAGGATGGCGAATCGGTAGACCAAAAGGTTTACCGCTCTATGATTGGTTCATTGTTATATCTATGTGCCTCTCGTCCTGATATTATGCTAAGTGTGTCCATGTGTGCACGATATCAAGCGGCCCCCAAAGAATGTCATCTTAAGGCTGTGAAAAGGATAGTGAGATACCTAATTCACACACCAAACGTTGGCATTTGGTATCCTAAGAGGTCTTCTTTTGATCTTGTTGGCTACTCTGATTCGGTCTATGCCGGAGACAAGGTTGATAGAAAGTCCACTTCGAGTACTTGTCAATTTCTTGGTAGATGTCTTGTGTCTTGGTCTTCCAAGAAACAAAATTCGATATCCTTATCGACCGCCGAAGCGGAATACATTGCCGCTGGTTCATGTTGTGCTCAATTACTTTGGATGACCCAAACTCTTAAAGATTATGGGATCTATGTGAGACATGTTCCATTGCTTTGTGATAATGAGAGTGCTATTAAGATTGCTCACAATCCCGTGCAACATTCTTGAAGTAAGCATATTGAAGTTCGTCATCATTTTCATTTGAGATCATGTTGCTAAAGGGGATATCGATCTTAAGCATGTGCGTACCGATAAGCAATTGGCTGATATATTCACCAAACCGCTTGATGAGAAAGTATTTTGCTGTTTGAGAGGTGAACTGAACATCATTGATGCCTCAAACTTGGAGTAGAAACTCCATCGGGATGCATGCAAGGCATGAGCCTTTATATGACTAATCCTTGATATTTCTCTTATGAAGATGATCATATATCTTGGACCTACTTGTACCCTTGCATGTTATCTAACCCTTGTAGGTACTTGGATGAGCCCAACTCTATGAGATTGCAACTCACTCACATCATAAGCAATCCCTACATCACCAAGTCTCTACAATATGGTGGTTGAAGGCAAGGAAGCATGAATCCATTCTATATATCCTTTGACAATATATCAAATTTCATTTGGTATCAAGTTTCATTATTGTCATTTTGGACACACAAGTGCTCTTCCTTGCAAGACTAACCCATGTAGGAAGGTGAACTCAAACTACAAGTGGTGCTTCCAACTCTTGATGAACTACATCAACCTTGAGCATCCAACATAAGTTCAACTACATGATAAAGATCAACACCATCACCCAAGGTATGTTATTCCATCTTAGAGAAGCTTTACCCCAAGACATGGGTTAAAGCAACTCAAGAAGATGTGAATACATCAAAATGCTTAAACGAAAAATGGCAACCCCATTTTGAGCTTAAACGATGAGTATGACCTATGATCAAGTGACTTCACTTGACTCATAAGTCAATGTACTCTAACATAGGTGACTTTGTCACCGACCAATTCTAGATGAAGCTCTCTTGCGTTTTTCTGTGTTTTTGCACTTTATTCTTGCATACATATTCCCCTTTCAAAAAAAAACTTCATCTAGATTTCTTTTCTTTTCTCTGATTATTTTCTACATTCCCTGCATCTAATTCTTTTCAAATCTTTCAGTTAATTCCCTGCAAATCTTTGTGAGATCTTATTTGCCTAGTGAGCTGAGATGACAAAAGTTTTCTCTGTGCTGAACTCAGCCTCACCGATCTTTTCTTCTCGGCTAGACCGAACCAACTCGGTGTCACCGACTAAAACGATTCGGTGTTACCGATTTCATCACAAAGGAAACACTTTGCCATTTACTTCCTGCATATCTGTTCCAGCATCCACTCGATGATTCTTGTCCTCTACCAACATCCGAAATTACATAATGCTTTGTAATGTGACTCAAGGACCAAACCTACTTGACTCATGCTCTAGAAGATCCCTTCTTGGAAATTGATGTCAAAGGGGGAGAGAGAGAACATCAAAGCTCAACTATATCTAAGGGAAACTTCTTAGCCATCCAAGATGCCTGGTAATTCAAAGAGGAGAGAAGCCACATGTCTTTAAGAGGGGAAAGACATGTTAGTAGATGTTTCTTTGAGTATGTTGTTCTGTCTTTCTTTGCTCTGATTTTCTGTTACCCTACCTTCTCGCATTATCCAGTATCAGATTCAGGGGGAGTAAGATATCTAAGGGAAGAAAATCTTTGGAATTCACAGCACATCTTTATCTCTTGGGGACATGTCAATATCCAAATAGAGTACTAAGTACTTACTCACTACATGTCATCCCAGTCTTGGTACTCTTGTGGTTTCCTGTTCTTGCTCTGCTTAGTAGATGTTCCTATGTTATCTAACCCTGTTTTCTCAGGTTCATCTCTTCCAAAGTTAGCTCAAGACCACAAGGTAAGTATATGCATCATGCTCATGTGCATGAGGATCTCTTGCTGATGTACATATTGTTTGCAAGAAGGACTCATGAACATGTAGGTACATTTTCTGCACTTTACATCATTTGCTCTGATGCATATAGCCAAGATACATGTAACTCATTACTTGCTCTGACATACTTATGCACTCACATGGTATTATATTCTATCTTCACATGATTGCATACATGTAGGGGGAGCCAATGCATGTTGCATGTTCTTCCAAAGCTTTATTTGTTACACTTCTTATCTTTATCTAAAAGCTTTGATGTATGTTGTCATCAATTACCAAAAAGGGGGAGATTGAAAGCACAAGTGCTCCCTGGGTGATTTTGGTAATTAATGTCAACATATCTCTTGTTGGACTAATACTTTCATCTAGTATATTTCAGATGAGTTCAAAAGTGGAGTGGCAGGACAAGAGGATGTGGAACCCCTTCAAGATGCTAAGGAGACATATCGGCAAAAGCTCAAGACTCTACATTTTCATTTTTAGTGATCCAAGATCACATTGAGTCCATAGGAAAGCCAATACTATTAAAAGGGGATGAGGTGGTGCTTAATGGCTTGCTTGCTCAAAATGCTTAGTGATATGCTCCAAAAGCCCTCAACCACTTTCTCATTTCCACATATGTCCTAAACCAAAAGTCAAACTCGGCCCCACAGATTTGATCTATCCGGCGCCACCGAGTTCACTTGACATAGCCACTGCCAGAAACCCTAATCAGTTCGGTCTTACCAATGGGATCTCGGTCTCACCGAGATGGGCTTGCAAACTCTCTGTTGCCTACTGCAATTATTTCGGTCTCACCAAAATAGGTAGTCGGCCCCACCGAGTTTGCTTGGCCAACTCTCTGTTTGCTTATTACTAAAATCGGTCTCACCTAGTTTGTGTAATCAGTCAAACCGAGATGACGTTTTACCCTAACCCTAGCACATCGGTCCCACCGAGTTGACCTTGTCGGTCCCAACGAAATTCCAAACGTTCACATTTTGAACTGAATCGGTCTGACCGAGTTTCACTATTCGGTCCCACCGAGTTTGGTAAATTGTGTGTAACGATTAGATTTTGTGTCGAGGCTGTAAATACCCCTCCACCCCCTTCTCCATTTGTGAGAGAGCCATCAGAACGTGCCTACACTTCCACTACTCATTTTCTGAGAGAGAACCACCTACTCATGTGTTGAGACCAAGACATTCCAATCCAACGACTAGAATCTTGATCTCTAGCCTTCCCCAAGCTGCTTTCCACTCAAATCATCTTTCCATCATATCCAAATATGTGAGAGAGAGTTGAGTGTTGGGGAGACTATCATTTGAAGCACAAGAGCAAGGAGTTCATCATCAACACACCATCTATTACCTTTTGGAGAGTGGTGTCTCCTAGATTGGTTAGGTGTTACTTGGGAGCCTCCGTCAAGATTGTGGAGTTAAACCAAGGAGTTTGTAAGGGCAAGGAGATCACCTACTTCGTGATGATCTACCCAAGTGAGGCAAGTCCTTCGTGGGCGATGGCCATGGTGGGATAGACAAGGTTGCTTCTTCGTGGATCCTTCGTGGGTGGAGCCCTCCGTGGGCTCGCGCAACCGTTACCCTTCGTGGGTTGAAGTATCCACCAACGTGGATGTACGATAGCACCACCTATCGGAACCACGCCAAAAATCTCCGTGTCTCCAATTGCATTTGCACACTCCAATCCCATCCCTTTACATTCTTGCAAGTTGCATGCTTTACTTTCCGCTGCTCATATACTCTTGCCATGCTTGCTTGAAATGTATTGTGAATGTTTAAACTTGTGCTAAAACTCCACCTTAACTTGAAGAACTTAAAAAATGCTACTTTTCTTTGTTGAGGGTCTAATCACTCCCCCCCCCCTCTAGACACCTCTTCTCGATCCTTTCACTCCGGGACCCAGTTCCCATTCATCACTTTGCTGGAGTCGGCGAAGCTGTGGCAGAAGTCATACTTCTACGTCCGCAACCTCCACCCGACTCGAGATTACATCAACCTGCCGGCCTTCGTAGCCGGCCCGCCTGGTGAGCCGCGTGACAACTAGGGGTAGAAACCGAAGCCGGTGCCGACCTCCATCACAAACATCTTGGTTCAGCTTCAGGAAATGACGGATGCGGAGGGCCTCAAGCCGGCGGACCTGCTGGCCGCCTTTGTCTACAGCCGGGTTTCTCCGCTCCATTCCCGGCCGCAGCGGATTTGCGACATGAGCGGCCGCCGGGATCCATGCCGGATGTCGACCAAGGAGCTGCCGATGGTTGAGGTGGTCCGCCATGTCAACTACTTCTTCTACAGCAAGCTCAGCGAGACTGACTGGAGATTTGGCAAGCTGCCGTACAGTCACGCCAACCCTCCACCGTCGGTCAGTATCTGGTCTCCGTTCTTCGCTCACGCTATACTTTTTATCTGACCTGACCATCCGGACGCGGGGCAGCGCTTTCCTGGCCAGGTGGTATCCAACACGCCGGCTCCAGGTCATCAATGGATGGCGGACCATGAGGAGAGCAACGCGGGCGAGCCCAAACTAGGGGCGGCTGTGTTAGAAGACGTGGTCGAAGATGATGCCGCCTGAGGAGGCGGTGCTGGAGAGGTGGAGCTGCATGAGGCGGCGCAGGAGGAGACAGCGACGTCCGATCCTGGCCGGATGATGATGAGGACAGCGAGGGGCAACGCCACCCCGAAGACGCTGAGAGGACGGGCGCCGGCTCTTCGACGGCTCGGCCGTCCATCGGAGCGCCGGTTGACGCACCCGGCGCAGCTAAGCGTCACGCCGAGGGGATGTTCAGCAACCGGCCGCCCAAGAAGGCTAAGCAGAAGGCCGCGACCAGGCGGCAAGAGGCCGTGAAGGCGGCCGTTAACAAGGGGTTAACTCGGAGGGCCCTGAAGGAGCGTCCAATGGTGTCCGGGTAAGTGTATTCGTCGCACTGTCTAAGTCACCTTTTTCCTGTTGCGAATTTCTTATCTTGGTTTGCTTTGCTGCGCGGGGCCGCCATCTCCATATCTCGGGCTCCATCCGCCTCGCTAGGCGGACCAGCAGGCGGCTCTAAGGCGGCCCGGCACGTGGACCCGGCCGCCGCCCTCCGGGAGGCGACGGAAAGGATTGCGCGGGAGGCGCGGGAGGAAGCCGCAGCGCGGGTGGGGGTTGATGCCCAGGCCAACGCCAAGGCCACGGAGGATCCGGCTGGTGGCGGGGTCCCGGAGGCCGCCAGTCTTGAGCAGTCGGAGCCACCGGTAGCGGAGACCCAGGCGCCGACTGGAGCAGCCGGAGCTGACCAGGCGGCGCTGGGGCGGACGGTTGCCCACTCGGCAGCCGCAGAGGCGGAGACGACCCGTCGCCCGTCGGGTGCCGATGAGCGGGCTAGCGGCCAACCCGAAGGGCCGGAAGTGCCGCCGGCCAGCGCCGGGGTGGACACCCCGTTGCGCCTGCGCCAGGTGCGAGCGGCATCCGAGCCGAGGCCGGCGGAAAGCGGGGCCGCGAGCTCGCAGGGGGCTGATGCTGAGGCCACGAGTACCGCCCCGCCGGGCTGGACGCCAGCGGCCGGCACGGCCGCCTTGAACCTCGTGGTGCAGGACATTCTGGACAAGTTCGCCGCCCACGGTGCCACCCTACGGAAGGTGGGTAGCGAGATGGTGGAGATGCAGACGTCCGTCCAGATACACCTTTGATTTACTTTTTTGTCTTTTGCGCGCCAGCGTACCCACTCGGTGTAGCCCCCGAGTTCCAAGCCGGCTGCTGAGTAGGCGGGTTGGAACTTTAAGGCATGTTTCTGAATGTTGAGATATCGTTCTTGATGTAGGACTACCACAATCTTCGTGCGGCCGCCTACAACTCCCAGAACCAGACACTCGCCAACCGGACCGCCGAGTTGCGGAGGAGCCGAGGTACGCAGGCCGGCTTTCAGTGGGGGCGCGCAAGCGCACCAACTGGGTGTAGCCTTCGAGATTCGGGCCGACTGCTGAGCAGTCGGGACAGATCTTCCCGGCAGCTTCTTGTCTTTGTTGGCACCATTGCTGACGATTCTTCTTTGTTTTCGTAGCGGCCGCTTACCAGCTGCAGGACCGCGTGCAGGAGTTCGAGGGCCAGCTTCAGGACAAGGAGCTGGAGTGCAGCCAGGCAGCCGCGAAGCGCGACGGGCTTGAGAAGGAGCTGGTCGACCAGGCGACCCGGCACGCGAAGGCGGTCCAGCAGCTGAAGGACGAGGAGTAGCACCTCAAGGCCGAGTTCGAGTCCCAGCGCTTGGGCTGGGCCGATAAGGAGAAGTACTTGATGGAGTGCTATGAGGTGATTGAGGATCTGCTTGAAGGTGAAGCTTCTTTCTTTCTTGATTGGTTGGTTGCCGGCTGTTGCGGGAAGCCGCCTTCTTAACTTTTTGCTTTCTTTTAAGCAGAGTACTTCTCGGACCACATCGGCGCCATCAGCCAGGCGATCGAGGCATGGCGCGAGCAGCGCAGGCAAGTGGGTGAGGAGATTGCACCGGACCGGCCCCGGAACTTGGGCGAACAGTTCTGGGCCGTTCAGCTGCGCCTTTCGCCGGTGCGTTAGCTGCTCCGCAGGTTTCAGCGCGCCGGGTCGCAGGTCTTGGAAGGGCTCTGGCCGGGTGTGCAGGTCCCCCGGACTCCCAGCCGGACTGCCGCCTGGCTAGAGGTGGCGTGGGAGCGGCTCGACACCGGGAAGGGCTCTGCGGCACGTGCCGGCGCCGAGGTGGCGCTGGAGTTCGTGAAGGCATGTTATCCAGGTGTAAGCATGGCGCAGCTGGCCACCTTCCGCCAGGAGGCGACGCCGGAGTTGGAGCTGGAGCGCGAAGGGATCGCCATTTGCGCATCGGCCCTCGCCGAGTACACCAACGGCGACGTCTTCATCCGGGATCGGGCAGACGACGACACCGAGGTGCCACCGTCCTGGTTCGGGCTGAACCCGGATGAGGCGAAGAACCTGGCGGAGGAGATCGCCTCTAGCGACGAGACTGCGGAGGACGATGAGGACGAGGAAGGCGACGGCGTCGCGCCAGGTGACAGAGCGACCAGCCGGAACTGGCCCGATCCGGCCCCAATCGGCGAGCAGCGGGAGAACACGTCGGCCGTCGTCGCTGACCAGACCAACACCAACCAGCCGGAGGACCCGCCAGCCGGCGGCACAGCCACCGCCGACTCGTCCGAGCAGCCCGCAGTACCTCCGGCCTAGGCGGCCCTAAGCGGCGTTCTTCCTTGGTCGTTTTTCATGTGGACAGCGTTTCCGGCCTTTAGCACTTGCCAGCCGGACAGTCGCGCTGTGAGCTGCGGCTGGGCCGAAGAGAGGGCTTTGGCGTCGGCACATTACTGGGCGAACTTCGGACGGTGCCAGCTTGAGCCAAGTTGGCGAGCCCCCGGGCCGGTTGACCGGACCCGGGCAGGGCGAAAGAGTAAATACTCATACATAGGAGAAGATTATCATAGAGACAAAAAGGTAGCCCCCGAGTGCGCCTTGGGGTACCTGTTGTCTTTACTTAGTACAAAAGATAGCGTGGTACATACACTGCATCAACTGTAAAACGAGCGGAGAAGGTTCGCGTTCCATGGGCACTCCAATTCTTGGCTGGATGTGTCTCTCTTGCATGCCCTGGGTTTTTGTGCGTTGATTAAATAGTAGGAGTCATTGCCCAGGGCTTTGCGGACGATGAAGGGCCCCTCCCAAGGAGCGGAGAGCTTGTGCTGGCCGACTGATCGCTGGATCAGTCGGAGCATGAGGTCGCCCTCGCTGAAAGCACGCGGCTTGATCTTCTTGTTGTGGCGGCGCAGACTCTGCTGGTAGATGGCGGACCGGCTAAGTGCTAGCAGCCGGGCCTCTTCGAGCAAATCGATGCCGTCTTCGCGTGCCTCCTTTGCTTCCGCCTCCATGTATAGGATGACGCGAGGCAAGTCGAACTCGATATCCGTTGGGATGATGGCCTCGGCCCCGTACACGAGGAAGAAAGGTGTGAAGCCAGTTGACCGGTTTGGCATGGTCCGAAGACTCCAAACGACGGCAGACAGCTCGTCGATCTAGCAGCCGGCCGAGCGCTCCAGTGGCTCGACTAGCCGTGGCTTGATGCTGGATAGAATGAGGCCGTTTGCCCGCTCCACCTGGCCATTTGACTGCGGGTGAGCAACTGATGCGAGGTCCAGTCGGATGCCCTGTGCCGCGCAGAAACGAGCCAACGCGCCCTTGGTGAAGTTCATGCCATTGCCGGTGATGATGCTGTGCGGGATGCCATATCGAACGGTGATATCTGCGATGAATGTAATGGCTGTGGGGTCGTTCAGCTTCTTGATCGGCCTCGCCTCGATCCATTTTGTGAACTTGTCCATGGCAACCAGCAGATGGGTCATGCCGCCGCGTGCTGTCTTGAATGGGCCTACCATGTCCAATTCCCATAAGGCAAACGGCCAGGTGATGGGAATGGTCTTGAGGGCTGAGGCCAGCTAGTGTTGCTTGGTGCTGAAGCACTGGCACCCCTTGCACTTCCGGACCAACTCCTTGGCGTCATCCAGAGCAGTCGGCCAGAAGAAACCATGGCGAAAAGCTTTGGCGACGAGGGCTCTGGAGGCGGCATGGTGGCCACATTCGCCTTGATGGATGTCTCTGAGGATGGCAATGCCTTTCTCCGGCTCGACGCAGTGCTGGAAGACACCAGTCGCGCTGCACCTGACGAGCTCTCTGTTGATGATCGTGTATGCACCCGCCCGGCGTTGCACCTACCGGGCCAATACTTTGTCGGCTGGGAGCTCGCCACTCACCAGAAAGTTGAGGCTGGACTGCGCCCAAGATGGGGCTTCCACCACCGTCATGACAGCAGCCGGCGTTAGGGTGGACGGGTTGGGAAGCGGCGGGTTGGAGCCGGCCGCTCCTTGTTGTGTCGTGGAAGTCCATGGGCCGGCTACAGCAGTCCCCGTGCCAGGTGCTAGAGTCCCCGGGCCCGGTTTAGGTGCTGCAGCCCCCGGGCCGGCTGCTGAAGTCCCCGAGCCGGATCCGGCTGCTCCAGGGTCAGCCGGCACGAAGATGGATTCTGATTCTGGCGAAGGTTGGATAGACGGCTTGCGCAGGCAATCGAGGGAGACGCCGGCTAGAATGGCCTGCTGGGTGGAGCCAATCCGTGCTAGGGCGTCGGCTGCTTCATTGTCGGCCCGTGGCACATGGATGAACTCGCACTCGTCGAAGTGCCCGCTGATTTGCTGGATGAGGAAGCGGTAGCTGGCCATGTTGGCGCCCTTGGCGTCCCAATCAACAGAAGATTGTTGGACCACAAGGTCCGAGTCGCCGTAGTACAGGATGCGGCGGATGCCGATCTCCTTGGCTAGCCGGAGCCCATGGACGAGTGCCTCATACTCGGCCACGTTATTGGAGGCGCCAAAGTGGATCTGCAGCGTGTACTTCAGCTTGTTGCCTTTTGGGAGAGGTGAGGATGATGCCGGCTCTCAAGCCGGTGAGCATCTTCGAGCCGTCGAAGTGCATCCGCCAATGCATGGAATCCGGCGCTGGCGGCAGGTATTGGGTCTCGGCCCAGTCGACAAGTAAGTCGGCCAGTGCTTGGGCCTTGATGGCGGTACGGGGCTGGTAGTGGATGGTGTGAGAAGCCAGCTCAATGGCCCACTTGGCCAACTGGCCCGAGGCATCTCGGTTGCCAATGATCTCGGCAAGAGGGGCAGTGCAGACGACCGTGATGGAGTGCTCCTGGAAGTACTGCTTCAGCTTCTTGGCGGTGAGGTACACGCCGTAGCAGATCTTCTGGTAGTGGGGGTAGTTCTACTTGGAGGCAGACAGCACCTCGCTCAAGTAATAGACCGACCTCTGGACCGGTTGTGCCCTGCTGGCTTCTGGGTGTTCGACGACAATCACCGTGCTGATGACCCGGTTGGTGGCGGCGATGTAGAGGAGCAGTGGTTTTTTGGCAGTCGGAGCGGTCAGAACAGGCGGCGTGGACAGCATTCGCTTGAGCTGGAGGAACGCCTCGTCAGCCTGGTCAGTCCACTCAAAGCACTTGGTCTTCTTCATCAGTTCGTACAGAGGGAGGGCCTTCTCGCACAGCCGGCTGACGAACCGGCTGAGAGACGCCAGGCACCCGGTGAACTTCTGGACGTCCCGCAGCTTGGTCGGTTTCCTCATCCGCTCGATGGCCTTGATCTTTATGGGGTTGCACTCTATCCCGTGCTCAGAAACAAGGAAGCCAAGGAGCTGTCCGGCTGGCACTTCGAAGACGCACTTCTCCGGATTGAGCCTGATTTGAAAGCGGCGCAGGTTGGCGAAGGTCTCCTTGAGATCCTCCAAAAGGGTGCCGCGCTCCTCCGTCTTCACCACTATGTCATCCACGTAGACATGGGCATTCCTGCCAAGTTGTGGCAGGAGGCACTTCTGCATGCAGCGTTGGAAGGTGGCGCCGGCATTCCTCAAGCCGAACGTCATGGTGATGTAGCAGAACGCGCCGAAAGGGGTGATGAAGGCGGTCTTCAGTTGATCGGCCGGGTCCAACTTGATCTGGTGGTAGCCGGAGTAGGCGTCCAAAAAGGACAGCAGCTCGCAGCCGGCCGTGGAGTCGATCACTTGATAAATCTGGGGCAAGGCAAACGGATCCTTGGGGCAGGCCTTGTTCAGGCTCGTGTAGTCAATACACATACGCCACTTGTTGTTTTTCTTCAAAACGAGGACTGGGTTGGCAAGCCAGTCCGGGTAGAACACTTCCATGATGAAGCCGGCTGCCAGAAGCCGGACGATTTCTTCACCAACGATCCTTCTCTTCTCTTCTGCTAGGCGGCGGAGGGGTTGCTTGAGCGGCTTAGCATCCAGCCGTACATGCAGCTTGTGTTCGACGAACTCCTTCGGAACACCCGGCATGTCCTTGGGGGACCATGCAAAGATATCCCGATTCTCACGGAGGAAGTCGACGAGTTCGCTTTCCTATTTGCTGTCGAGGTTGGACCCCATGATAGCGTACTGCTCCGGGTGCGCCGGGTCCAAGATGATCTTCTTGGTTTCCTTGGCCGGCTGGAAGGAGCTCTCGCCTTCAACATCCTTGGGGTCAGTCGGCAAGGCTGGCTGCTCGCTGGCCATGGCTACAGCCCGGTCAAGGAGGCGCTTCTCTTCGGCGATGATGAGGGACTCGGCCAGCTGGGAGCTAGCATCGGCGCATATGAGCAATTTCTTGTAATCGCCGGCAATGGTGATGATGCCCTTGGGACCTGGCATCTTCATCTTCAGGTACGCATAGTGCAGAACCACCATGAATTTGGCTAGTGCCGGCCGGCCTAAGAGCGCGTGGTAGGGGCTGTCCAAGTCGACCACCTCGAACCAGATAGGCTCACGGCGGAAGTGGGTCTTGTCGCCGAACAGGACGTCGATCTTGATCTTGCCGATTGGAGAGCAGGAAAGCTCACGGACGATGCCATGGAACACGGTCTGACTGGGCTGGAGTTGCTTCTCCTTGATGCCCAGCTTTTCCATGGTATCGCGGTAGAGGATGTTGATGCTGCTACCGCCGTCTATCAGGATTCGGGAGAAGCGGTAAGCTCGCTTCTCGGTTGAGAAGGTGGAGTCCAGCACCATGGCATAAGCACCCGGCGAAGGCATCACGGCCGGATGGTCATCTCGGGTCTAGGTGATGGGCCTCTCGGACCAGTGCATGAATTGGGGGACCTCTGGAATGACAGCATTGACCTCGTGGTGCTGCTGGTGCCGACTACGCTTGTCGTCGGCTTCACTGGTGAAGACGACGTAAGTGGCGTTCTCATCGGGGAATTTATCTTGGAGCATGTCGACAGGGCGGGCCGGCTGCTGGGGAGTCAGAGCCACCGGGCTGGGTGGAGGAGGCGGCAAGCCCTCACCCTTAGTGATTCGAGTGAGCCAGCTGCACTGCCGGGTTGTATGGTTGGACAGCTTCGCGCCGCTGTGGAACTTGCATGGGGCAACGAGGGTCTGCTCAAAGGAGAACGCCGGCAGCTAGGCCCCCTAGCCGCCCCACTGACGCTTGGGGCCGGGTTGACATGCCAGCTGCTGGTCCTCGATGGTTGCCACTTGCTGGCTGTTAGAAGTTGGCTGCTGGGCCTTGCGCTTGTTGTCGTTCGGCTGCTAACGCCGGTTGGAGTCACCAGTCGGCGCCGGAGAAGCCGGCGGGATCTCCTTCCCGGACGCGTCGATCTGGATCTCCGACTTCATGGAAGAGTCGGACATGGTGTACTTGTCCGCCACAACCAGGAGCTCGTCCAAGGTAGCCGGCTCATCGCACAGAAGCTTGTCCTTGAGCAGGGTGCCCTCTCTGCACCCGGAGGTGAAGTACTCGATGGCCTGCACCTCGTGCACCCCCTCGCAGGAGTTGCGCAACTCGGCCCAGCGCATCAGGTAGTCGCGAGTGGACTCGGTCGGGCCCTGAACACACATGAAGAGCTGGCGAGGCTTGGGGGGACGCTTGTAGGTGTTGCTGAAGTTGCGCACGAAGACTTCGCTGAAGTCCAGCCAACTGTTGATGCTGTTGGCCTTGAGGCTGTTCAGCCATGTCCGGGCCGTGCCCTGCAACATGAGCGGAACATACCTCACGGCAACGTGCTTGTTGCCGTTCGCTATGCTGACTGCTGTAGCATAGTCGGTCAACCAATCTTCCGGCTTCACGGCGACGTTGTACTTGGGAGTATCGCAAGGAAGCGAGGACCCTTTGGGGAAGGGCTCGTCACGGATGCGGGGGCCGAAGCAGGCCAGGCCGACTGTATCCTCGTCCTCCATTGCCAGGGACCAAGCCAGCTGCTATATCTGGCGACGTGCGTCATTCTCGCCGACTGCTTCGCGGGGGCCTAGCCGGCCCCCCAAAGTCGGGTGCTAAACCGGTGCCAGAGAAGCCAGCCTCTCCCTGCGAGGGGGAGGCGGTCGTTCATCCTGCTGGCACCAGCCCTCTGGGTTCAAAGGAACTTGCTAGCTGCCCACAACCGTCTGGTGCGAGCGCCGGCTGCGGCTAGCTGCCGGCTCCGGGTTCCGCTGGCCGCGGCCGCCGCCACTAGGGGACCGAGAGGTCGCTCCATTCTCGTGGCAGGGTGGAGGGTTTCGTTCCGGGAGGTCGGTCTGCTGGCCGGCCCCCACCACGCGGTTGCACATGTCTTGCTGAGCGTTCGCAGCGTTGAGGAGCTCCTGGAGGCAGCCCAGCTGGCTACGCCGCTCGTCGCCCTCCAGGGCCTCGAGTTCTTCTGCCGACGCCTGCGCGGCGCAAAGGTTCTGCACTGGGGTATCGTAAATCGGACGTCCGACTCACAGCATGCTGGCGATGTCCGCGCCGCGTTGCCGGACAGCTCCGACTCGGCTGGGCTCGCCTGCAGCTGGCGTGCCGCCCGTAATGCAGTCAATCTCGCGCTGGTTCATGGCCGCCATCTTGGTGGCGCTGTCGAGGAGCTTGACGCGGATTTCTTCTAGCGCCGCCCTGTCAGCGTTGGCATCGACGGGAGCAGCCAGGTCCTGCATTGCTGCTCACAATGGGTCCCCGACGGCCCCGCCAGTGTCCTGGCTGTTGCCAATGACCATCACCTCCACGAAGATGCCTGCGTCGAGAGCGCCGGCAGAGGCGTCGCTAGCGACAAGAGGGAGCAAGTCGTCGATGATCACCACGTCACCGGGATACGCTTCGGTGGCGACCGCATCGGAGAGGCTGAGCTTCCCGAAGAGGTCAACGAGGCAGTCTGCGGGGCAGACGATTCCCGCATCGGGGGATGCACCGGTGCAAAGCAAACAAACACATCGGGCTGGCTGATCAGGCCAGACACGACACGCTCGCCGGAGGGGAAGGTGGTTCCCGTTCGGAACACAACTCCGGCCGATGCCACGGATGGTCCCACGGTGGGCACCAACTGTCGTGGTAATCTTACGTCAGATGCCAGGGGGTGGCTTATCGTGGGTGGAGCCATGAGGACGTCATCGGGTTCTGGAAGCGAGAGTGAGCACGAGCTCGAGAGCACACGAGACATACCCAGGTTCGGGGTTCTCCGGAGAGATAACACCCCTAATCCTGCTGTGATGACTATGATCGATAGTTTACAAGGTTACTCCTTGAGCTGTGTAGCTAGAGGAGGAAGAAGGGTTGAGCTCTCCCTCTTCTCCTAGCTATGGTGTGTGTGTGTGTGTGTGGAATGAAAGTTGAACCCTTTGCATGGCTGAGCCCGGGGGGTTCTTATAGGCCGACCCCCCAGGGGTACAATGGTAATACGGCTAGGTGTAGGACCCGTACGTCAGTGTCTAGGGTCGCCGTGTTCTCCGCCGGCTACTGGGGCCCGCCTCTGGAGGGCCCCACCGGCTGCCGAGAATCCGACCGACAGGTAGGGCCCGCTGCCTGCGGGCCATGCTGATGGCCTTTTGCTGTAGCATTGTCCTTGCTGACGAAGGTCGCATCATGCGTCGTATGGCTACAGTCCCGCGCCACACGGGTAGGTGGCCGCTTGGTCAGGGCGCCCTGTAGCCATGCTTCTCTGGGATTCAGAGGAGCAGGTGGCGCTGTAGCCACGCCCTGTCTTGTCGTAGTGGGTGAGTGCACACTCCGAGGGGGCGTAGGGGCCGGCTGCTGGAAGCCGGCCCGCCCCCATGGTCGCCCTCTAGGAGTGCGCCGTATTCTGGAAACCGGCCGCGTGGTCCCAACCGGCCCAGGGAGCTGGCCACGTGGCTAGTCGGCTCGAGGGGCTTTGTCATCCCCGATGTCTTGAAATGTTATTGGGCGCGGATGAGGCTACCCGGGGTACATCCCCCCGACAGGCTTTGAGTCTGACTCAACTTAACACCTTGTAACACATGCAAGAACACTTCCTTTGACTGGTCCATTTTGAACTTCTTCAAAACTTTGTCAAGGTATGTGCTTTGTGAAAGTCCTATTAAGCGTCTTGATCTATATCTATAGATCTTGATGCCCAATATATAAGCAGCTTCACCGAGGTCTTTCATTGAAAAACTTTTATTCAAGTATCCTTTTATGCTATCTAGAAATTCTATATCATTTCCAATCAACAATATGTCATCTACATATAATATCAGAAATGCTACAGAGCTCCCACTCACTTTCTTGTAAATACAGGCTTCACCAAAAGTCTATATAAAACCATATGCTTTGATTACCTCATCAAAGCGTATATTCCAACTCCGAGATGCTTGCACCAGTCCATAGATGGATCGCTGGAGCTTGCATACTTTGTTAGCACCTTTAGGATCGACAAAACCTTCCGGTTGCATCATATACAACTCTTCTTTAAGAAATCCATTAAGGAATGCAGTTTTGACGTCCATTTGCCAGATTTCGTAATCATAAAATGCGGCAATTGCTAACATGATTTGGACTGACTTAAGCATCGCTACGGGTGAGAAGGTCTCATCGTAGTCAACCCCTTGAACTTGTCGAAAACCTTTTGCGACAAGTCGAGCTTTGTAGATGGTGACATTACCATCAGCGTCTGTCTTCTTCCTGAAGATCCATTTATTTTCAATGGCTTGCCGATCATCGGGTAAGTCCACCAAAGTCCACACTTTGTTCTCATACATGGATTCTATCTCAGACTTCATGGCCTCAAGCCATCTGTCAGAATCTGGGCTCATCATAGCTTCTTCATAGTTCGTAGGTTCACCTTGGTCTCATAACATGACTTCCAGAAAAGGATTACCGTACCACTTTGGTGCGGATCGTGCTCTGGTTGACCTACGAGGTTCAGTAGCAACTTGATCTGAAGTTTCATGATCAATATCATTTGCTTCCTCTCTAGTTGGTGTAGGCATCACGGGAATGGATTTCTCTGATGTACTACTTTCCAATTCGAGAGAAGGTACAATTACCTCATCAAGTTCTACTTTCCTCCCACTCACTTCTTTCGAGAGAAACTCCTTCTCTAGAAAGGTTCCATTCTTGGAAACAAAGATCTTGCCTTCGGATCTGTGGTAGAAGGTGTACCCAATTGTTTCCTTAGGGTATCCTATGAAGATGCACTTCTCCGATTTTGGTTCGGGCTTATCAGGCTGAAGCCTTTTGACATAAGTGTCGCAACCCCAAATTTTAAGAAACGACAGCTTAGGTTTCTTGCCAAACCATAGTTCATACGGTGTTGTCTCAACGGATTTCGATGGTGCCCTATTTAACGAGAATGCAGCTGTCTCTAATGCATAACCCCAAAATGATAGTGGTAAATCGGTAAGAGACATCATAGAACGCACCATATCCAATAAAGTATGGTTACGACGTTCGGACACACCATTACGCTGTGGTGTTCCAGGTGGCGTGAGTTGTGAAACTATTCCACATTATTTTAAATGAAGGCCAAACTCGTAACTCAAATATTCACCTCCGCGATCAGATCGTAGAAACTTTATTTTCTTGTTACGATGATTAATTCTCCACTTCACTCTGAAATTCTTTGAACTTTTCAAATGTTTCAGACTTGTGTTTTATTAAGTAGATATACCCATATCTACTCAAATCATATGTGAAGGTCAGAAAATAACGATACCCGCTGCATGCCTCAACACTCATAGGACTGCATACATCGGTATGTTTTATTTCCAATAAGTCATTGGCTTGCTCCATTGTTCTGGAGAACAGAGTTTTAGTCATCTTGCCCATGAGGCATGGTTCGCAAGTATCAAATGATTCATAATCAAGTGATTTCAAAAGCCCATCTGCATGGAGTTTCTTCATGCGTTTTAGACCAATATGACCTAAACGGCAGTGCCACAAATATGTTGCACTATCATTATCAACTTTGCATCTTTTGGCATCAATATTATGAATATGTGTATCACTACAATCGAGATTCAACAAAAATAGACCACTCTTCAAGGGTGCATGACCATAAAAGATATTACTCATATAAATAGAACAATCATTATTCTCTGATTTAAAGGAATAACCGTCTCGCACTAAACAAGATCCAGATATAATGTTCATGCTCAACGCTGGCACCAAATAACAATTATTCAGGTCTAAAACTAATCCCGAAGGTAGATGTAGAGGTAGCGTACCGACGGCGATCACATCGACCTTGGAACCATTCCCGACACGCATCGTCACCTCGTCCTTAGCCAATCTTCGTTTAATCCGTAGCTCCTGATTCGAGTTACAAATATGAGCAACCGAACCAGTATCAAATACCCAGGCTCTACTACGAGCATTAGTAAGGTACACATCAATAACATGTATATCAAATATACCTTTGTTCACTTTGCCATCCTTCTTATCCGGCAAATACTTGGGGCAGTTCCACTTCAAGTGACCAGTCCCTTTGCAGTAGAAGCACTGAGTTTCAGGCTTGGGTCCAGCTTTGGGCTTCTTCCCGGGAGTGGTAACTTCCTTGCCATTCTTCTTGAAGTTCCCTTTCTTTCCCTTGCCCTTTTTCTTGAAACTAGTGGTCTTGTTAACCATCAACACTTGATGCTCCTTCTTGATTTCTACCTCCACGGCCTTAAGCATTGCGAAGAGCTCGGGAATTGTTTTGTTCATCCCTTGCATATTATATTTCATCACGAAGCCTTTGTAGCTTGGTGGCAGTGATTGAAGAACTCTGTCAATGACACAATCAACTGGAAGATCAACTCCCAGCTGAGTCAAGTGATTATAATACCCAGACATTTTGAGTATGTGTTCACTGACAGAACTATTCTCCTCCATCTTGCAGCTATAGAACTTGTTGGAGACTTCATATCTCTCAACCCGGGCATTTGCTTGAAATATTAGCTTCAACTCCTGGAACATCTCATATGCTCCATGACGTTCAAAATGTCTTTGAAGTCCCGGTTCTAAGCCGTAAAGCATGGCACACTGAACTATCGAGTAGTCATCAGATCGAGCTTGCCAGACATTCAAAACATCAGCTTCTGCTCCTGCAGCAGGCCTTTCACCTAGCGGTGCATCAAGGACATAATCCTTCTGTGCAGAAATGAGGATAATCCTCAAGTTACGGACCCAGTCCGTGTAGTTGCTACCATCATCTTTCAACTTAGCTTTCTCTAGGAACGCATTAAAATTCAGGGGAACGATAGCACGGGCCATTGATCTACAACATAGATATGCAAATACTATCAGGACTAAGTTCATGATAAATTAAGTTCAATTAATCAAATTACTTAAGAACTCCCACTTAAATAGACATCCCTCAAGTCATCTAAGTGATACGTGATCCAAATCAACTAACCCATGTCCGATCATCACGTGAGATGGGGTAGTCATCAATGGTGAACATCTCTATGTTGATCATATCTACTATATGATTGACATTCAATTTTTCGATCTCTAGTGTTCCGAGGCCATGTCTGTACATGCTAGGCTCGTCAAGTTTAACCCAAGTATTCTGCATGTGCAAAACTGTCTTACACCCGTTATATGTCAACGTAGAGTCTATCACACCCGATTATCACGTGGTGTCTCAACACGACGAACTGTAGCAACGGTGCATATTCAGGGAGAACACTTTTACCTTGAAATTTAGTGAAGGGATCATCTTATAATGCTACCGCCGTACTAAGCAAAATAAGATGCATAAAAGATAAACATCACATGCAATCCAAATATGTGACATGATATGGCCATCATCATCTCGTGCTTTTGATCTCCATCTCCAAAGCATCATCATGATCTCCATCGTCACCGGCTTGACACCTTGATCTCCATCGTTGCGTCGTGGTCGTCTGGCCAACTATTGCTTCTACAACTATTGCTAACTCATAGCGATAAAGTAAAGCAATTACATGGCGTTGCATTTCACACAATAAAGAGACAACCATAAGGCTCCTGCCGGTTGCCTGATATCTTACAAAACATGATCATCTCAAACAATAACATATATCACATCATGTCTTGACCATATCACATCACAACATACCCTGCAAAAACAAGTTAGACGTCCTCTACTTCGTTGTTGCAAGTTTTACGTGGCTGCTACGGGTTTCTAGCAAGAACCGTTCTTACCTACGACAAAAACCACAACGGTGATTCATCAAGTTTGTTATTTTAACCTTCTTCAAGGACCGGCCGCAGTCAAATTTGATTCAACTGAAGTAGGAGAAACAGACACCCGACAGCCACCTTTTTGCAAAACTAGTTGCATGTCAGTCGGTGGAACCAGTCTCATGTGCGTGGACATGTAAGGTTGGCCGGGCCGCTTCATCCCACAATACCGCCAAATCAAAATAAGACGTTGGTGGTAAGCAGTATGACTGTCATCACCCACAACTCTTTGTGTTCTACTTGTGCATATCATCTATGCACAAACCTGGCTCTGATACCACTGTTGGGAATCGTTGCATGGAAAACAAAAAAAATTCTACGCACGCGCAATGATCTATCCATGGATATGCATAGCAACGAGGGAGAGAGTGTGTCTACGTACCCTCGTAGACCGTAAGCAGAAGTGTTTCACAACACGGTTGATGTAGTCAAACTTCTTCGCGTTTGAACCGATCAAGTACCGAACGCACGGCACCTCCGCGTTTTGCACACGTTCAGCTCGGTGACATCCCTCGCCTTCTTGATCCAGCAAGACGTCGAGGTAGTAGGTGAGTTCCGTCAGCACGACGGCGTGGTGACGGTGATGGTGAAGTGATCTCCGCAGGGCTTCGCCTAAGCACTACGAAAATATGACCGAGGGTGTAAACGGTGGAAGGGGGCGCCGCACACGGCTAACAATTGATCTGGGGTGTGCTAGGCGCCCCCCCCCCCTCCCACATATATATAGGTGGGAGGGGGAGGGGAGGCAGCCTGGCGCATCACATAGGTGGCCGGCCGGCCCTAGGGCTCCTGCCCTGGCCGCGCCCCCTGCCATGTATTCCCAAGGGGGAAGGAAAGAGGGGGGGAGAGGGAAGGAAGTGGGAATCCTAATCCCCACTTTCCTTTCCCTCCCCACTTTCCTTCTCCCCCTTAGGCCGGCCTGCTATGGGGGGAGCACCAGCCCCTTGTGGCTGGTGCGTTTCCTCTCTTGGCCCATAAGGCCTATATCTTTGCCAGGGGTGCCCTCAACTCCTTTCCGGTGAGCCGATAAGTACCCGGTACCCTCCAAAACACTTCCGGTGTCCGAATACTATCGTCCTATATATCAATATTTACCTCTCAACCATTTTGAGACTCCTCGTCATGTCCGTGATCTCACCCGGGACTCTGAACAACATTCAGTCACCAAATCACATAACTCATATAATACTATATCGTCAACGAACGTTAAGCGTGCGGACCCTACGGGTTCGTGAACTATGTAGACATGACCGAGACACCTCTCCGGTCAATAACCAATAGCGGAACCTCCATGCCCATATTGGTTCCTACATATTTTACAAAGATCTTTATCGGTCGAACCGTTATGACAACATACGTAATTCCCTTTGTCCATCGGTATGTTACTTGCCCGAGATTCGATCATCGGTATCTTCATACATAGTTCAATCTCGTTACCGGTAAGTCTTTTTACTCGTTCCGTAATACATCACCTCGTGACTAACTCCTTAGTCGTTTGCTTGCAAGCTTATGATGTGTATTACCGAGTGGGCCCAGAGATACCTCTCCGATACTCGAAGTGTCAAATCCTCATCTCGATCTATGCCAACTCAACAAACACCTTCGGAGATACTTGTAGAGCATCTTTATGATCACCCAGTTACATTGTGACGTTTGATAGCATACAAGGTATTCCTCCGGTATCCGGGAGTTGCGTAATTTCATAGTCGAAGGAATATGTATTTGACATGAAGAAAACAATAGCAATAAAACTGAGCGATCATTATGCTAAGCTAACGGATGGGTCTTGTCCATCACATCATTCTCCTAATGATGTGATCCCGTTATCAAATGACAACACATGTCCATGGTTAGGAAACCTTAACCATCTTTGATCAACGAGCTAGTCTAGTAGAGGCTTACTAGGGACACGGTGATTGTTTATGTATTCACACATGTATTAAGTTTACGATCAATATAATTCTAGCATGAATAATAAACCTTTATCATGAATAAGGAAATATAAAATAATAACTTTATTATTGCCTCTAGGGCATATTTCGTTCAGGGCCGTCCATAATGCTCATTGACTGGATCCGATGTAATGTCTCATTTAACAGCAAGAGGTTGGCCGGATTCACTTTGTGGAATCTTTCGGAGTTAACCTCCGGTGTGACCGCGCAGATGGCGTGCTCGGCCAGGGTAAATTCCTGGTTCTTGGATTCTGAGATCGGATCCGAGCTCGAAGCTGGATTCGAGGTAGAGATCGAGTCGGAGGTGGGCTAAAGAAGAAGATCCGAAGTTGAAGCTTTGGGATTTGCCGTTTCCTCATGTAAGGCTAAGAACCCGGTAAGGATCGGGTCGCCCCGGACGTCATCGACGTACTCTAGGTTGCCGAACCTGACTCCCTGCCCAGGGGCGAAGCTGTTGATCTGGCCAAGGTGACCGGTCGAGTCGGCATGCAGAACGACGTTGCCGAACGCGAAGAGCTGGCCGGGGGCGAAGATGCCCCCGGTTCGGATGCCCTCGCTGATGACCAAGCGAGCCATTGATCCTACAGCGGAACTCTCAATGAAAGCACCATGGTCGGTGTCAAAACTGGCGGATCTCGGGTAGGGGGTCCCAAGCTGTGGATCTTGGATCAATGAGTGAAAAGAACGCATAGACATTATTTTACCCAGGTTCGGGCCCTCTCGGAGAGGTAAAACCCTATGTCCTACTTGATTGTATTGATGTGTGTATGATGATTACAGAGTTGATCTACCACGAGATCGAATGAACTAAACCTAGATGAGTAGGATGATGGTTCTAGCCTCTACGGACTAAACCCTCTGGTTTATATAGACACCAGGGGTACCTAGGGTTACACATAGACGGTTATCATCAGGGGATAAATATGTCAATTACCTTATCTTGACTTGGAGGATACGCTAAGGCTTCGGAGGTTTCCCCGCCCGAACACGAAATCACCTATAGCTTGGCCTTCCAATGACGAATCAACAGTGGCCCAACTGTCCGGCCCACGAGAGATGGATCGGCAGCCCGAGGACCTCTTAGTCCGGGACACCCTCAGTCGTGCCTCTCGGAAACGGGAAAAAATATCTTTTTTTCTTTCTATGAGAGGCACGGTTTTGCTTCCACGAGAGGCACGACCGTGCCACTCGAAAATGAAAAAAAAACATTTTCTCTTTTTTTTCCTTGTGTGAGAGACATGGTTTTGCTTGCGCGACTCGGAAATGAAAAAAATGCATTTTCTATTTCCTTTTTTTCCGTGAGAGGCACGGTTTTGCTTCCGCAAGAGGCATAGCCATGCCACTCGGAAACAGAAAAAAAAAACACGTTTTCTCTTTTTTTTTCTTTCGTGAGAGATACGGTTTTGCTTACGCGATTCGGAAAAAAAAAACATGTTTTCTCTTTTTTTTCCTTTCGTGAGAGGCACGGTTTTGCTTCCACAACAGGCACGGCCGTGCCTCTCGGAAACGGCTTTCGAAAAGTAAAAAAGTGCTCCCGGTTTGGTTGTTTCATCTGGCTTTTTTGACCGGTTTATTGTGAAAAGAAGTTTGTCAAAACCTATCAACATGGGATCTACTTTCGAAGATCTTGACATGAGGAATCCAATGATGAAAACGGTTTGAAATTTGGACACATGGTTTGAGAGATAATTTTTTTTGAATAAACGGATCTACGAAAAAAGAGAAAACTCTCCTGTTGCGACATGTGGCGCACATGCAGCGCACCACTTGTCGCAACCTGGGGAGGTAGAAGTGATCTTTGGATGGAATACTTCTCAATTAGTAATTTCGCCAAACTCACGATCGACTCACGATCGGAAAGGAATACATGACGACATGGGCTACGTGCGAATAGGGCCATGAGCTACCTTAAAAAAAACTAGGGAGGGGCCCGCTAGATTTCGGGGGGCCGTGGCGGCCGGCCCCCTGCCCCCCCTCAGGCCGGCCCTGAGTATGCTCATCTTGTATGTTGTCATGGCATGGCCGATCTTACCATGTCTGACAAGGTAGAGGGACATACAACCGTTGGACTTTTTCTCGTTGCCGTTTTGGGTAGCACATGATACACCACTCGTGGACGCCAACGCTGAATGGTCTTGATGTGACAGCACCGCCATTGGTCACTTTCTCCCTGACTCGCGTGAACCCTTAAATCCTGAAGATGCGGGAGCCCGTCGCCTGCCTTGCGGCGATGGTGGAGGCCGTGATCTGCTGCCGGTTCTCAATGCACACAAGAGCTCGGGGTGTTGACAGTATGGGCGGCCGTAGTAGGCTCACCAGTATGGTCGACGGAGAGGTCACAAAGGACGGCCAAGCAGTTGTCCTTTAGGAACTCCTTGTCCAGATCTTTAAGTTTCGTGAATTTGCCCTAGCCTCGATTATTGCCAGTGAAGCGATCTTCCTCCCACGAGTTTTGAGTGCATGATGGCTTCCGGGACTTGTCAAGGATGCTCATTGTGTACTTTTCAATGGCGTCACCGGTCTTGCGTGGCTGTTGTGCCGGGGGAAGAGGGAGATATAGCCGTCGGCCTCTGTTGCGCCATTTGGGTAGAGGGATATGTACCAGTCATGGCCATCGATGCTAAACATGCATGACATGACCTTCTTGCCATGGGCCACCTTCTCCCTGATTTGCGTGTACTCTTCAATCCTCAAGACATGGGTGGCGGTGATCAGCCGCCATCCGGGTGTTGAGTTTGAGACGATAGGCATGAACGCATCGGTGTAGTCGACTGCGACGTGGCAAAGGATGGACAACCATTCGTCCTTTAGGAGCTCTTTCTTGTCTAGATCTTCGTGTTTCATGAATTTTTTCTAACCCCAACCATTGTCACTATCAAAGCGGTTATCCCCTATTCTAGTGTCGAGTATGCTCATGGTGTATGCTGTCGTGGCGTCACCGGTCTTGGCGTGGCTGTTGTGCCGGAGGAAGAGCGAGAGATGGCCCACTGACTCTTTGTCACACAGCCGCTCTGTCATCACACGACAGACTAGTCATGGCCTGACTTGACAACCTCTCAAAGATCAGTTACAAGCATTGTTTTTGGAAGCTAATCGAGTTGTTGATGAACTAACCAGACATACTTTCAGTTTGGGATGATGCAATCCCTGACCTTATTTCACATCTACTTGAAAACGACATTTCTATCATTCTAAAAAAAGAGACATGTCTATGAAATGAGAAACAATTGCTTGGGCATGGGAACCGTCAGGCTGTTACTCGACCCACTCGGCGTATGCTGCCAAGTTCTGGGGCCGAGAGGTTGTACCCACGGCTGACTTCACTTGGAAATCTCGAGCGCCTCTCCGATGCCGATTTTTCACATGGCTTGTGTTGCTGAATCGATGCTGGACCTCGGATCGCTTGGCTCGAAGAGGTTTAGATCACCAAGTGTCTTGTCCTTTTTGCAACCAGGAGGATGAAACTATAAGTCATGTCTTACTTCTGTGCGTGCTGGCAAGGGAGGTTTGGTCAGCGATTCTAATTCCCTTAGGTAAACCGGATTGGGTGCCGGACAGGGTGATCAGCCTGCCCACTTGGTGTGGTCGTAGGGTGGACTGTGGGCAGTTCAAGAAGGAGGTCTGGACTCTCATCACCCTAGTCTTTTGGGAGCTTTGGAAGCATCGTAACGCGATCGTTTTTTATGGGGCAGCTCCATCCAAAAACCATGTCATCCTAAACATTGTAAAGGAGGGGCGCATGTGGAGTCTGGCTCGCCTATTCAAGTGGGAGCTACAGGATTATTGGCAGCAAGTAGAAGTGTGGGCTAGACCACATAATTAGGATCTTGTCTTAGTTGTGGAGTGTTGTGGAGTGGTGGTGTCCATGTAACTGCAATCTGACTGTGGAGGGGCTCTACCCCCTTTTTTCTTCTATATAATATAGTACGCACACTCGTGCGTGTTGGAGGAAAAAAAAGAGAAACAAAGCCTTTTTGTGCTTAAAAAAACCCTTATTTAGTTGCTCCTCTTTTTAGAAGAAGTTGCTCTCAAGTTCTAATGTTGAACTGTTCCATTGTGGAAGGACCTGGGCCTGGGCTGTATCAGTTCCGCTGGGATAAAACTCGGCATTTGGGAATTCTGACGACACGAGATGACCACCACTTCTAGCTAGGTCTCTAGATTCTCGAAAAAATAATAATAACTAGGCCTCTAGCTCGGATAAAACATTAATTAGCATATCTACCATGCTATTTCTGAAGAAGAATTCACACGTGGATTTGCAAATCAGAGTATATATTTTCAATTACACGATGTAATCTGTTATATCTGTTTTTTAATCGACTGGACTTTTAGATACTTGGCCGAATTTTGGCCGAGTATATTTTTAAAAATATTTACAAAACGTCGACTGGAGGCGACCTGGGGGCGGCGGCTGGGAACCCGATCGCCCCCAGGCCGAAATTATCATCGGTTCGTCCCTAGGGCGGCGCTATTTCCAGCCCCTGGGGGACCGAACGGCTAGAGATGCTCTTACTAGTGCCGAAGAAGCGTGGCGCATGCCACGCCCATGACCTATTCCGTCTGTATTTTGCCAAAATAAGTATGAAAATGACATGTGCTGGTTTATTATTATTATTTGTTTTGGTTTATTCAGGTGTATTGTTCTGGGTTACAATTTAGGTACAATTTCGGCTTAAAGTTTGGGTGGCCTAACGTTTTTGGTTAATTTGGGTGTTGTTCTATTTCACTGGTTTACTATTACGGGTCGAGGGAGGAGGATTCTCAAAAAAAAATTGGGGTTTGTAAAAATGGACAATAATGGCCGGAAACTTATTTTTCCAATAGGTTACTGTTCACATAATATATTTTTTCTAAATTATTGTTTTGTGCCTCGGTAGCGACATCACCGGAAAGGATCAAGAAACGATTTGGGACGGTTGTGCATCGGTATGCCCGTGGAGAGAAATTATTATTTTCTAGGAACACTGCTCTCCGGGCAATTGTTGGTGCACTGTCTACTGATGGCGTGATGGAAAAATAGACATTAATCAGTCGGGAACTTGTTTTCACAATAGGTTACTGTTCACATAGTATACTGTTTTGATTATAGTTTTGGGCCTCGGTAACAACATCGCCAGAAAGGATCGGGAAAAGATTGAGACGGTTGTGCATTGGTATGCGGGTGGAGAGAAATTATTGTTTTGTGCCTCGGTAGCAACATCATCGGAAAGGATCGAGAAACGATTTGTCGGTCAGGAAATTATTTTTACAGTAGGTTACTATTCACACAATATACTGTTCTGGATTAGAGTTTTTTGTGTCTTGGTAACAACATCATCAGAAAGGATCGGAAACGATTTAGACGGTGTGCATCAGTTAGATTTGGCATCGCTATGCCGGTGGAGAGAAATTATTGTTTTGAGCCTCGGTAGCAACATCACCGGAAAGGATCGAGTAACGATTTGAGACGGATGTGCATCGGTATGCCCGTGGAGAGAAATGGTATGCCGGTGGAGAGAATTTTTTGTTTTTTTAGACACTGCTCACAGCAAGTACTGTTTGCAGGAGGTACTGTTCATGTCTGGGACACTGTTCGCATGAGGTACTGTTCATGTTCGTGGTACCGTTCACAGTTATTGTTCATGCTGGACAAATAATTGAACAGTACACTTCCAAAAAAAAATACAGAAACAGCAAAAGCTTCCCGCTTTAGTATTAGTATAGTAGTATATTAATTCGCAACCATTATCAGAGATTCACTACCGAACTCGCCGGCATAGGCAATTTCCCGTCGGCATACATCTATTCCTACGGCTGCCGTCGGCATATCCCCGTCGTCATAGATCACGTCAGCGTAGTCTTGTCAGACTGTCGGCATAGGTGCATATGCCGACGGCTTCCTTCCGGCCGTCGGCAGTGATTTTCACCTGACGGCAACGGACGGCGCCGTCAAAAGTGCTGACGAATCACGGGCCGCCGCGTGGCAGAGGTATGCCGACGGCAAAGCTGTCGGCATAGGTGAAAACCTATGCCGACAGCTTTGCCATCGACATACCTCTGCCACTTGGCGGTCTCTGGTGACTCCTGGCAGTAGGGATATGCCTACGGCAAAGCCGTCGGCATAGATTTTCACCTATGCCGACGGCTTTGCCGTAGGCATATCCCTGCCACGTGGCAGACACTGGGAAGCCCTGTGCATATCTATGCCGACAGCTTTGCCGTAGGCATAGATCTGTGCTGTTTTTTTTTATTTTTCCTGTTTTCTCTGTTTCAATTCATTTTGACAGCATTTCAAACCAGAAAATATGGGATTATGCAGAAATATGACAGTTCATCATCTAAACATACTCAAGTTCATCATCATCATTTAAACATACTCAAGTTCATCATCTACAGATCATCATCGGCGAAAGTTCATGAACATAAGTAGTGCAAGACATGGAACATCATCATCGTCATCTAAAGAAAGTAACAAGTAGGAACATGAAAGGTATGGCACGACGGCCACATGCACGGGTGGTATCATCATCGACATCAAACAAGACCACCGCCGCCAAAACCAACACCGCCAAGACCACCTCCGCCAAGACCACCTCCGCCAAAACCACCACCGCCAAGACCACCTCCGCCAAAACCGCCACCGCCAAGACCACCACCACTCTGCCAGATTGGAGTGACTGGGGTCGACGAAGCAGGAGTCGAGCCATCGGTCCCCTACATGTTTGAGAGAAGATTCTAACGGTAAATATGATATGATAGTGTTGAATGAACGAGAACTAGTTTGTCAGTAGTTAGGCAAATGTACTAACCGGACTATCACTGCCTAGTGCCACCCATTCATCGAACGTGGGCACGTGTGGGGGTTCTCCCGCAGGTGGTGGTGGGGGTCCCATTTGTGGTGGATCCGTGCGGTTACTCCAAGACGCCAACATAGCCTGGATGTTAGTTAAACAAGCAAACTAGAAGGTCGGAAGGAATGAAAGTGCAAAAATTTAGCCTGGTTTTAAGAGGGCAAAACTAACCGTCATCATCTGATGGTTGTAATCATCGTTTGCCTTCACTCGTTGCAAGTACTCCCGCGCCTCGAGATTCCTATGCTTGACAAAGGCCTGATATGCCTACATAATTTAGGTTGTTTCTAAGTGAGCAATGCTGAAAATAAACTGAGAATGTTAGAGAGAAAGAAGATAAAGGGGAAGTACTTACAGCATGCTGGCGGGCTAAGGGAGGCTGCGAACGCCCCGTACTCTCTGACGGGCTCGGGTTGGTAGCCCGAAGCCTTGTGTATGAGACCGAAGGAGTGATCAAGCCATCGAAACACGGATACCGGCCATGGGACTTCCCCTGGATGGCCACCACCGCCGTGTCGTCGATCTGAGACTGGGCGACATCAGGAACAGGAACATCCTGATGCAAACTCTGAAACTGCTGAGTGTAAGACTCCAGGTGCTCCTCGGTCTTGCCGTAGTACTGGCTCTCGCCGTCCTTGCGATCACTCCGCTCGCGGGCCAGCTTCCTGGACTCAATATCTGAGAGCGGCCTCTTCAACTTGTCCTCCTGCAACGTCAAACAGAAGTTAGCCTTACATAAGAACATGACGGTAAAGAAGAACAAAAATGCATCATGCATATAGATATACCTTCATGGCCTTGAAGCCCCAGTGGTTCCTGTTTCCTTGGCCGTGTGTCCCGTCTTTTCCACGGTTAGCCCGGGCCTTGCTGCTCTTGGCAGCAAACTCTGCATCGTCGCCGAGCCACCTATCCACCAAACTCGCCCATCCATCATCCCTTCCATAGCACCAACGAGGAACAACCTATGCAAATTTTGGAAGCATGACATGTGAGCACGAAACATATAGTTAACTGCTTGAAACAATGAAAAGTCAGTAATAGTTACCTTCATGAACTGCTCCCTGCTCAAGGTAAGTCGTTGCCTCTGCGCTTGAGTTTTGGTCATCTTTTGATGAAGGTAGATGTGGTAGTACTGCGAGACGGCAACCCAGCGCACCTCGTACTGCAACTGACGAGCTTTCTTCTTCGCAGCCGCAAGCAAGACCACGTCGGCTCTGGCCTTGTGCTCGTCAAGAACTCTATAGAGTTGCTGCAATCATGCATAAACCAGAAGCAAACAAGGCATGAGTTGAGTGATTCAATGATAAACTATGAACGAAACTGAAGACAAGTGATTCAGAAGAGAACTTACCCAAAATTTGGTGATCACGGCCTTAGCGGCCGTCCCGTACTCCGCGTGGCTGTAAGCCTCGTAGTGGGCCCAGCTCGTGGCCAAAACCCGCAGCTGCGGTCCCTGTCTGGCCGCGGGCAGAATAGGCCCGGCCAAAACTCCTTCAACAGGACAGTGATAAGGTCGTTCGGTTTACGGCCCTTTCCGTGAAGGATCCAGTTCCTGCAAAAGAATCAAAGGATTGCCATGTGTACAATAAGAAAATGTTGTCATGTGTTGAAAATATGATTGAGAGGCACTTACTCTGTCCCCGCAGGTTCAATGAGCCACTTGTGCGCCTCGATAGAAGGTGGTGTAGGTACTCCGGCAGTACCACGCAGCCACCCCTGCGGAGCACCCGGTGGCAAGTCACCCCACAACTCGGGGTCAACCTCCCCTCCACCACCCTCCTCGCCCTCCTCCTCACCCTCCTCCTCCTCAGACTCAGAAGCTGCCTCAGTATAGCAGGGCATCGAAGAAGACCCTCCTATTTCGGACACGGCCCGGAGTTTTTTGCCCCGGCTGCCTCTCCCCCCACCTCCTCCTCCTCTAGGGGCTCTCCCCCCACCCCCTCCTCCTCTAGGGTCTCCTCCCCCAACCCCTCCACCTCCCTGTGAGCTGTCATCCTCGCATAGTCGGGAGGGAACCTTGTGGGCTCGTCCACTCCGAGTAAGTCCTTGAATTTACCGAGGAAACTGGCACCGCTGGACTTGCCCATGATTAGCAAACCTGCATTGAGAAGAGAATAAAACAATTAGTAAGGATATCAAATAAACAAGCATACAGGAAAGACATTAATAACAGAAGAGCACATTAAGCATACATGAAAGAACATTAATAACAGAAGAGCACATTAAGCATACTATTGTAATGATCATTAAAAGAACTTACATTTTCTAGAACCCATATGAATCATCACTATTGTAATCTATTTGTCGACCGGGCTCATCATCACTATCACGCATATCTTCTTCGTTGTCTGACGGAGGTGGAGGCTCTTCCTCATCGTCAGCGTCTTCATTTAACTTTTCAAGCATAATTATGTCTCTTTGATTCACAACTGCCTCACCATCAATCCGTGCGTCGTCGTCGTTTGGGTCCAGGTCAACATAACCCCAGTCATCATCCTCCTTGTTACGGACCACGTCATCATGTTCCTCTTGAAAGAACACTCCCTCGTATGTCATGGGGTTTATGTTGTAGTAATCATCATCGTTCGGGTCCGGTAGCTTACCATGTGGCGACACCTTGAACACAACTTCCCAACCCTTTAGGTACTCTTTCTGGCATGGGTAAGGCAGATAATATACTTGTGTGGCCTGGGTAGCGGCGATAAAGAGATCAGCTCCGGCATAGACGGTTGATGGTTTAACTTCAACTAAACCAACAGAAGGCGTATGTCTCAGACCCTTTTTGGGGTCGAACCATCGGCATTTGAACACAGTGAGACTTAGGTGTTCGCGGCCACGTTTGAATGTAAGCTCGTATATTTTTCCTACCCTTCCGTAGTAATCTACTTTATTATCTCCTTCGGTGAAGACTCCAGTATTTATGGTTTTGGGATCAGGCCGACTGTTCTGGTGCTCCTCTGTATGGAAGCGATACCCATTCACATCATACTTTTCGCATGTCATGACGGCAGGGTCAAAACCCATGGAAACCCATCTCAATTCTTCATCCATTGATTCGTTCGGATCATTTCCCTACAAGTTTAATTGAAATTATAGGGTGCATGAGTTTAATTGGAATTGTACGGGGAAATAGGTAATAGGGAAGTGTGAAAAATTACTTTCTCCATGAACCACGCAACGAAATTTTTCGTTCCATCAGCACCCTTTCGGAGAAGAGCAAGTGCCTCCGCTTCAGTAGGAGGCAGCATTCCCGTCCACTCTTCATCAACGAATCGACTACAATAAGAAAAGCGGTATAAGAACTAGGCAAAGTGAACATAACGAATTGACTAAAAGAATAGTGCAAAGGTATTACCTCATCCACTCATCCTCAACTTCCTTGATGTTGTGCAAGATATAGAACATGACATCCTCCCACTCATCTCGTGGCATGATATAAGGTGTCGAGCATCCAGCCCTGCCACCTTGCCCGATGAATAGAGGCAGCTTGGGTTTATACTTGGGTTCTTCTGTATTGTATCGAGACACCTTATTGTGCAACGTGGGAACATGGTCCGGATAGTAGGCTGTCCTGAGGTCTGCCACCTCCTCTAGGATAACTGCCTCAGCTATGGAAGCTTCAATCTTAGCTTTGTTTCCACATTTCTGTCTCAGATGCTTGTTCTGTCTCTCAGGGCCGTACTGCCAACGATTCTGCACAGGGCCCCCCAACAATACCTCGTTCGCGAGGTGCAAAATGAGATGTGTCATCGGAGTAAAGAAGCCTGGCGAGAAGATCTTCTCTAGCTTGCATATCAACTCCGGCGCCTTCTTATGCATTTCTTTTATCTTCTCAGGACATACTTCTTTAGCACAAAGCGTGCGGAAGAAATGGCTTAACTCCGCAAGCACACACCAGACACGCTCGGGGACATAGCCCCGAACCATCACCGGCATAATCCGCTCAATCCATACATGATAGTCATGACTCTTGAGCCCGGTCACTTTGCCCGTTGAAAGATTGACCCCCTTACTTATATTCGACGCATAACCATCAGTGAACTTCACGACGTGTTTCAGCCACTTGAATGCCTCCATCTTATGATCCTTTTTAAGTACGAAGTCAGCATCTGGCTTGAACCAAGATTTTCGACTGCCTATGGGAGGCTGCATGTGTAGACGTGGTCTATCACAAATATTCTGTTGATCGACTCTAGCATTAACATTATCCTTTGTCTTATCAGGAATGTTGAGGATCGTGCGAAAAAGGGACTCAGCGACATTCTTTTCGGTGTGCATCACGTCGATGTTGTATGGAAGTTTGAGCTCCTTAAAATAGGGAAGCTGCGTGAAGGGGGTAATGTGAGTCCAGTTGTGCGTCTCACCATATCCTTCAAAACATTTTTTCCCTTTACCTTTTCCTTTGCCCTCGCCCTCGTCTTCGCCTGTGGCTTTGCCTTTGCCTTTGCCTTTCCCTTCGCCGGCAGGCTTAAGAGCTTTCAGCTGAGCAAGCACATCCGCACCAGAAAACGTTGGAATCTCGTTTACTTCATGGACAACTTTTCCTTTTGTGAAGTTCTTCTTGTCTTCCCTATCAGGATGGTCTGGAGGGAGGAACTGTCGATGCAGGTCAAAGGCAACATACTTGCCACCCTTCTTCAGCCAAATGAAAATCAAGGCCTGCATGCACACTGGGCAAGGCATCTTTCCACTTGTACACCATCCGCAGAACAGGGCATAGCCGGGAAAGTCATGCATGCAATACTGTAGCCAAACTTTCATCAAGAAATTTTTCTGCAGATGCCGGTCGTATGTCAACCTCGAGAAGTACCAAGAATGGTGCAAATCATCCACCAACGGCTGCATAAACACACTTAAATTCTTCCCCGGATATTCAGGCCCCGGAATTATAAGCGACAGGAACATGGTCTTGCGTTGCATTATGGCGCCGGGAGGGAGATTGAGCGGAATAACAAATACGGGCCAGCAGCTGTATGGATTAGACGACATACCATATGGATTGAACCCATCACCTGTTATAGCAATTCTGACATTCTCAGCCTCGGTTGCTTCCTCTGGGTACTCTATATCGAATGACTTCCATGCTTCACCTTCTGATGGATGTACAATTTTTTTTGGATTGTACCTTTTCCCTTCCTTGTGCCACTTCATCATTTTGGCAGACTCCTCGGTGATGAAAAGGCGCTGCAGTCTTTTTATAAAATCAAGATACCGAAGAACCTTCACAGGGATTTTTAGCTGCTGCTTCTGACCATGCTCATTGACCACCTCAATATACCGAGAGGAACCGCACTTCCTACAGTTGTTGTCATCTGCATACTCATGCCTAAACAAAAGGCAATTCTTTGGACAAACATGTATTTTCTCATAATCCATGGAGAGCGCCTTCATGATTTTCTTCGTAGCGTACATGGTTTTCGGCAGTTCATGGCCCTCAGGCAGGCTGTTTGCCCATACTCCCAGAAATGCTTCGAAGCAACCTCGGCTACAGCCGTACTCAGCCTTGACTGCCATCAGTTGCGAGATGGCATCCAGCACAGACAGCTTGGCACCCTCATAAAGAGGTTTCTTTGACGAGGCCAAGATATCCAGGAAGGCCTTTGCGGTTTCCTCCGGCTCATCCGTTTCATTCGCTGAATGTGACGGAGGTGTCGGCTGTGCAGCAAAGACATCATCTAGCATGTCTCTAACCCCATTGTCCTCCTAACCAGCGACGCGCTGTCATATCACCTCCTCTCTACCACGGTCCCGCTGGGCAAAGTTTATCAGCATATTAAAGTTCGGCATAAATCCATGCGTGCGAAGGTGCTTAGTCATCTCACTCTTATCTCTGCGCATATGTCTCTTACATTTGGCACACGGGCATTCTGGCACAATCCTCATTGGACTACGGAATATCTCTTTCAAAAACACATCAGTTTTCTCGACCCACTCTGTTGTTACTTGATTTCGATGGAAAAACCCACTATACATCCACTGATTATCTGCCATCTCTGCTTTATTGGAAGCCACACAACAAAATTAAGGATTCATTTAAATTACTCACATCAATATTTTATTTTTTACAGGGTTGACGAGAAATGACATTTAATCCACCTACATCTCTAATAGGTAAAGATGGGTCCTAATCCCACCCGAGAATGTGTAGATTGAGTACGTTGTCCATGCTCTACCCCATTCCGAGACAAAATTTCGGCAGCACCTCCCCGCTGTTCTCCAAATACACGTCTCGGCAAAATGCCGAGAGAATGTGCATCCGGAGAACAACAGGGAGGCGCCGCCGAAATCCTGTCTCGGAACGGGGTAGAGCATGAACAACGTACCCAATCTACACATCCTCGGGCTGTCCGTGGAAAGCGCTGGACAATCCGAAAGAGCTGCGGTGATAAATATGCAATTGAATGCATATTTATCGATGCAACCCTTTCGGACGGGAGACGCCTAGGTTACGCGACTTGATGTGAAAATTTAATCTACTGACATGGAAAAAAAGCGGACGAGGTCATGGAATTGTTGCTCACCCTCCGATGTAGACGATGTAGTCGATTAAAGGAGAGGGATGATCGTGGACCAGCACCTCCAACGTCGATGATCACTCAACGAAGATGGAACACCACAAATCCTGTTAATTCCACCGAGTGAAAAAATTTAGGTCATCACCTCACATTAAGCATTGACACTTTAATCTATGAAAAAAAAAATCATATTTTGTCAAGTGCCAAATTTTGTCCTTCAATTTTTTTTAGCAAGATCATCATGATGAAATAACCACTTATCATATCCCAATTTTGAAGCACATCTCACATAGCTACTTAACAACATCTCACACAACTATTTTAGAAACTAAATGTCACATAGCAAGGATTTAGACACATCTCACATGCATATATTGTCAAATATTGTCATTAATCTCAAATGCATCTATACATAGTACTTCTATGCAGCAAATTTACATGAAACTATGAATTTAACACAACGATAAAAAAAACTAGCTCACCGGGCAGAGGGGCGTCAAGGCGATGGAGGGGACGGGAGGGACGGGGCCGGGCGTGGCCGGCCGAAGAAGCAGAGGAGGCCGCCGGTCGGAGCTAGGAGGAGGGCCGGCCAGGGTGGCCGCGGCGGGTCGATGTGGAGGCGGGGTCGGGGAGGCTGAGGCGGGGTCGAGGTGGAGGCGGGGTCGGGGAGCCCGGTGCGGCGGTGCGGCCTGCCGGGGTGGCGGCGGTCGGGGTCGTCCGGGCCGGGGAGGCCGAGGCGGGGTCGAGGTGGGGTCGAGGTGGAGGCGGGGTCGGGGAGGCCGAGAAGGGGTCGAGGTGGAGGCGGGGCACGCAGATCCGGGTGGCGACGGCGGGTGGAGGCGGCGGCGACGGCTGGTGGAGGAGGCGGCGGCGTCGGCGGGTGGAGGCGGCGGCGATGCGGGTGTGGAGGTGCGGGGGGTGGATAGGGGGAGAAATGAGTGGAGGAGAGGTGGCCGCGAGGGGATAAGGGAGACTATGCCGACGGCGTAGCCGTCAGCATAGATATAATAATGCCACGTGTGCATCTATGCCGACGGCTAAGCCGTAGGCGTATATATTTCTTTTTTTTTAATTTTAAGCATCAACCTTAATGTTTTTCTAAAAAAAAAATTATGTTACCGCTATGTTAATTATTGTCTCTAGCCTTCGTATACCATCCGACACGACCACCGGTGGCATTGCTACCCCCCCAGGGCCCCCGTCCCCCCTAACCCTAGATCGGTTGACCACGAGATCTAGCCCTTTGACTTCCCACGGACGGGCTTTGACCAGTGGACCTCTCCACCCGGTTGTGTCAGGTCAGCCCAGAGGGAAACCTGGGAGCAACATCCGGGCCAAACCCACAGCTACATCCCCTCCGTGTAGAACTGACGCGTCCGTTTCTCCCCTCCAGGTGCCGACGGCGGCGCCGTCCGTGAGAGGGGCCACACCCCGGATATGCGTGCCGCCTCTTCGGACATGCCACAACACCACCCGGTTGTGGTAGGTCATCCGATATATATAAACACTTGAGCAAAGTCCCCTTCGTATAGACCCGATGCGGCTGTTCCCCACTCCAGGTTTCATCGCCGTCCGTGAGGGGGGCCACACCCCGGAGACGCGTGCCGCCTCTTCAGACATGCCACAACACCACCCGGCATGTATGAGGGCCCGGTACGACGCTCCGGTGGCATTGCTACCCCCCCCCCCAGGGCCCCCGTCCCCCCTAACCCTGGAGCGGGTGACCACGAGATCTAGCCCTTTGACTTCCCACGGACGGGCTTTGACCAGTGGCCTCTCCACCTGGTTGTGTCAGGTCAGCCCAGAGGGACACCTGGGAGCAACATCCGGGCCAAACCCACAGCTACATCCCCTCCGTGTAGACCAGACGCGTCCGTTTCCCCCCTCCAGGTGCCGGCGGCGGCCCTGTCCGTTAGGGGGGCCACACCCCGGAGACGTGTGCCGCCTCTTCAGACATGCCACAACACCAACCGACATGTATGAGGGCCCGGTACGACGCTCCGGTGGCATTGCTACCCCCCCCCCCCAGGGCCCCCATCCCGCCTAACCCTGAAGCGGTTGACCACGAGATCTAGCCCTTTGACTTCCCACGGACAGGCTTTGACCAGTGGACCTCTCCACTCGGTTGTGTTAGGTCAGCCCAGAGGGACACCTGGGAGCAACATCCGGGCCAAACCCACAGCTACATCCCCTCCGTGTAGACCCGACGCGTCCGTTTCCCCCCTCCAGGTGCTGGCGGCGGCGCCATCCGTGAGGGGGGCCACGCCCCGGAGACGCGTGCCGGGCGTTTGCAACTGCCACAACACTTTCAGAATTGTGAGAAGCCGCGTACGCAAGATTGGTGGCATGCTAGCCCCCGAAGGCCGCCGGCCACAGTCGTAGACATGCGAAGGGCAATCCGCGTAGAGGGAATTGTTCGGATACTTCTCCATCACCAAAAATTATGAAAAATTACCATCATTCCTATAGCACATGTGCCCACGTCGTGTAAAAAACTCATGATTTTATCGCGATCCGAGTATTTAATAATATTCACGCCGCACCGTTACCGCAGAACATCTACTACTGTGTCATCGCCGTCCGTGAGGGGGGCCACACCCCGGAGACGTGTGCCGCCTCTTCAGACATGCCACAACACCACCCAGAATGTATGAGGGCCCGGTACGACGCTCCGGTGGCATTGCTACACCCCCAGGGCCCCCGTCCCGCCTAACCCTGGAGTGGTTAACCATGAGATCTAGCCCTTTGACTTCCCACGGACGGGCTTTGACCAGTGGACCTCTCCACCCGGTTGTGTCAGGTCAGCCCAGAGGGACACCTGGGAGCAATATCCGGGCCAAACCCATAGCTACATCCTCTCCGTGTAGACCCGACGCGTCCGTTTCCCCCCTCCAGGTGCCGGCGGCGGCGTCGTCCGTGAGGGGGGCCACGCCCCGGAGACGCGTGCCGGGCGTTTGCAACCGCCACAACACTTTCAGACTTGTGAGAAGCCGCGTACGCAAGATTGGAGGCATGCTAGCCCCCGGAGGCCGCCGGCCACAGTCGTAGACATGCAAAGGGCAATCCGCATAGAGGGAATTGTTCGGATACTTCTCCATCACCAAAAAATATGAAATATTACCATCATTCCTATAGCACATGTGCCCACGTCGTGTAAAAAACTCATGATTTTATCGCGATCCGAGTATTTAATAACATTCACGCCGCACCGTTACCGCAGAACGTCTACTACTATGTCATCGCCGTCCGTGAGGGGGGCCACACCCCGGAGACGCGTGCCGCCTCTTCAGACATGCCACAACACCACCCGGCATGTATGAGGGCCCGGTTCGACGCTCCGGTGGGATTGCTACCCCCTAGGGCCCCCGTCCCCCCTAACCCTGGAGCGGTTGACCACGAGATCTAGCCCTTTGACTTCCCACGGACGGGCTTTAACCAGTGGACCTCTCCACCTGGTTGTGTCAGGTCAGCCCAGAGGGACACCTGGGAGCAACATCCAGGCCAAACCCACTGCTACATCCCCTCCGTGTAGACCCGACGCGTCCGTTTCCCCCCTCCAGGTGCCGGCGGCGGCACCGTCCGTGAGGGGGGCCACACCCTGGAGACGCGTGCCGCCTCTTCAGACATGCCACAACACCACCCGGCATGTATGAGGGCCCAGTACGACGCTCCGGTGGCATTGCTACCCCCCCAGGGCCCCCGTCCCGCCTAACCCTGGAGCGGTTGACCACGAGATCTAGCTCTTTGACTTCCCACGGACAGGCTTTGACCAGTGGACCTCTCCACTCGGTTGTGTCAGGTCAGCCCAGAGGGACACCTGGGAGCAACATCCGGGCCAAACCCACAGCTACATCCCCTCTGTGTAGACCCGACGCGTCCGTTTCCCCCCTCCAGGTGCTTGCGGCGGCGCCGTCCGTGAGGGGGGCCACGCCCCGGAGACACGTGCCGGGCGTTTGCAACCGCCACAACACTTTCAGACTTGTGAGAAGCCGCGTACGCAAGATTGGAGGCATGCTAGCCCCCGAAGGCCGCCGGCCACAGTCGTAGACATGTGAAGGGCAATCCGCGTAGAGGGAATTGTTCGGATACTTCTCCATCTCCAAAAATTATGAAAAATTACCATCATTCCTATAGCACATGTGCCCACGTCGTGTAAAAAACTCATGATTTTATCGCGATCCGAGTATTTAATAATATTCACGCCGCACCGTTACCGCAGAACGTCTACTACTGTGTCATCGCTGTCCGTGAGGGGGGCCACACCCCGGAGACGTGTGCCGCCTCTTCAGACATGCCACAACACCACCCGGCATGTATGAGGGCCCGGTACGACGCTCCGGTGGCATTGCTACACCCCCAGGGCCCCCGTCCCGTCTAACCCTGGAGCGGTTAACCACAAGATCTAGCCCTTTGACTTCCCACAGACGGGCTTTGGCCAGTGGACCTCTCCACCCGGTTGTGTCAGGTCAGCCCAGAGGGACACCTGGGAGCAACATCCGGGCCAAACCCACAGCTACATCCCCTCCGTGTAGACCCGACGCGTCCGTTTCCCCCCTCCAGGTGCTGGCGGCGGTGCCGTCCGTGAGGGAGGCCACGCCCTGGAGACGCGTGCCGGGCGTTTGCAACCGCCACAACACTTTCAGACTTGTGAGAAGCCGCGTACGCAAGATTGGCGGCATGCTAGCCCCCGGAGGCCACCGGCCACAGTCGTAGACATGCGAAGGGCAATCCGCGTAGAGGGAATTGTTCGGATACTTCTCCATCACGAAAAATTATGAAAAATTACCATCATTCCTATAGCACATGTGCCCACGTCGTGTAAAAAATCATGATTTTATCGCGATCCGAGTATTTAATAATATTCACGCCGCACCGTTACCGCAGAACGTCTACTATTGTGTCATCGCCGTCCGTGAGGGGGGCCACACACCGGAGACGCGTGCCGCCTCTTCAGACATGCCACAACACCACCCGGCATGTATGAGGGCCCGGTACGACGCTCCGGTGGCATTGCTACCCCCCCCCCCCAGGGCCCCCGTCCCCCCTAAGCCTGGAGCGGTTGACCACGAGATCTAGCCCTTTGACTTCCCACGGACGGGCTTTGACCAGTGGACCTCTCCACCCGGTTGTGTCAGGTCAGCCCAGAGGGACACCTAGGAGCAACATCCGGGCCAAACCCACAGCTACATCCCCTCCGTGTAGACCCGACGCGTCCGTTTCTCCCCTCCAGGTGCCGGCGGCGGCGCCGTCCATGAGGAGGGCCACACCCCGGAGATGCGTGCCGCCTCTTCGGACATGCCACAACACCACCCGGTTGTGGTAGGTCATCCGATATATATAAACACTTGAGCAAAGTCCCCTTCGTATAGACCCGATGCGGCTGTTCTCCACTCCAGGTGCCGGCCGGCGGCGACGCCGTCCGTGAGGGGGGTCACACCCCTCCCTATAGAACCGAAAAATGATGTATGTATGCTTATGTTAACACATGCTATATGTAAGTTAGTCAAATAATAATATGTAAGAAAACATAAAATATAGCTATGATAAAAAAAGCAAAAAAAAAATATGCCGACGGCTAGCTGCGGCCAGGGCAGATGGACGGCGCGCCAGGGATCGATGACGTGTCATCTATGCCGACGGCAGCCGTCGGCATAGGTCTTGGTCGGTGCGCTTTGGATCGATGACGTGGCATTCGTATCTATGCCGACGGCCGCCCGTCCCCGCCGTCGGCATAGATCCGACGCCGTTAGCCGCCCGTCACGGGTGTGGACGCCGAGCCCGCAGCTATGCCGACGGCAAATATATGCTGACGGCAGCTGTAGGCGTAGACCTGGCTATGCCGACGGCTTCTCTTTGCCGACGGGGGCCGTCGGCGTATATTGGGATAGCCCGACGGCCTTTGTACGCCGACTGCCTGGGGCCAGCTGTCGGTATAGTCTGTAATAGGCCGACGGTGGCCGTCCGCATACTTTTGGCCGTCGGCATCGAGCCTTGTGCCGGTAGTGATTATAGCTAGATGGGCGGTTGAGGATTACTATATATCAAGAAGCTGTCAAGCATCAAAATGAGCAAATGGAACGGGTCAAAGACAAGAAACCACGAAAGCCCTTGCAAAGAAAAAACTGCAAACATGAAAGGCTAGTGTTGATCCTCTAAAAAAAATGAAAGGCTAGCGTTCGGAGGATAGGATAGGATTGGGTCTAGTGTTGAACCTCACGCGGGAGCACAAGAGGTGTTCCATGGCGGCCGGTGTTGAGAAACCTCACGCGGTGTTCTTCCCTTTCCCGGCGCAGGGCCACATCAAGCCGGCGCTTCAGCTGGCCAAGCTCCTCCACCTCTGCCATGGCTTTCAGGTCACCTTTGTCCACACGGAGCACAACCGCCGTCGACTTCTCCGCTCACGCGGCCCCCGCGCGCTCGCAGGGATCCCTGGGTTCCGCTTCGCAGCTGTCCCGGACGGCCTGCCCCCGTCCAAGGCGGACGCGTCGCAAGACATGGTCGCCCTCTTGTCCACCATGGAGGCCTTCGTTCCTCCCTTCAGGAACCTCGTGTTCCACCTCCCGCCAGTCACCTGGGTCGTCTCCGACATGGAGCACATCTTGTATGCGTCAAGGGAGATGGGCCTTCCCTGTGTGACCCTCTGGACAACGAGCGCCTGCGCCTTCTTGGCGTTCCAGCAATGTCAGTCGCTTGTCGATATGGGCATTATCCCGCTCAAAGGTAAGCCAAGATATCTCTTCTCTATATGCCGCAATTAATCTAGTTATTTTGCTATGAAAATCAGTCTTAATCCCCATGCTGGATTTGCTATTATTAAGTGGCATGATAAATTAATTCTTGCTTTGACAAACAGAGGCTGAGCAGCTAAAGAATGGATACCTGGACAACACGGTCCTGGACTCGGTGCCGGGGATGCCCAAAGACCTTCGCCTCAGAGACTTCCCGAGCTTCATCCGCACCACAGACCCTGACGATGCCATGCTTAAAATCTTGCTGCGCTCAATGGCGTGCTACAGGACCACTCCATCCGCCATGATCTTCAACACCTTCGACGACATCGATCATGAAGCCATTGCGGCGATGTCTACCAGCCTGCCACCGATCTATGCCGTGGGGCCATTGCCGCAACTCCTCGGTCAAGTCTCTGGTAGTGTGGTTGACACATTGGAATCGAACCTTTCCAAGGAGAACAGCTCCTGCTTAGAATGGCTCAATGGTAAGCGGCCGGGCTCAGTGGTGTATGTGAGCTTTGGGAGCGCATAACAACGCTAACGAGTGAACAACTGATAGAGTTTGGGTGGGGTTTAGCAAACAGTCAACAAGAGTTCCTATGGGTGATCAGAAATGACCAAGTGAACAATGGCGACAACAATGACCCGGCTCCTATTCTGCCACCGGAATTCTTGGAGGAGACCAAGGAAAGGAGTTACGTGACGAGCTGGTGCCCACAAGAGGAAGTGCTTCAGCACGAGGCGGTTGGCGCATTCTTGACGCATTGTGGGTGGAACTCGGATTTAGAGAGTATGAGCGCTGGGGTGCCAATGTTGTGTTGGCCATTCGGCCCCGACCAGTTTACGAACAGGCGGTATGTTTGCTCCGAGTGGCGTGTTGGCCTGGAGATCAGCGATAACGTTGAAAGAAATGAGGTGAAGGAGGCCATCATAGAGATGATGGAAGGGGACAAGGGAAAAGAATTAAAGAGAATGGCGATGGAATGGAAGGAGAAGGCAACCATTGCTGCACTGCCAGGTGGGCCCTCTTGGGTAAATCTGGAGAAGGTTGTCAATGAGGTGCTTCTTGTGACTCCTACCAAGAGGGTCACGGAATATGAGTAGATTCAAGTTTGTATACATTGGTAAGAAATTGATGCAAATGAAGATATGCCATTGTTGTGATCTATTAAATGTTGAAATTTAAATTGGATGTTCATTGTTCAAGATAACGAACACAGATTATTCATCGAATTTCCTTGTGTGAACTGGCAAGACATGCCAATGTATAAAATGGTGTGTGTGTTCTTGAGATAATTTTCACGATCTTTTAGTAGTTTATTCACTACTACCTTTTTGTGTCGCCTCAAAACTCAACTATACCAGTTGACTATCACCATCATGACTGGCTAAAAAGACAAAATGACCACACCATTTGTTGTAGAAAAGCAATTTATCGAGTGTGGGGCCACTCCGGGGGTGCATAGCGAGGCACATAGAAAAGTAGCCATGGCTTGAGCGCATAGGAGACACTAATTGTGTGCATCGATGGGCTGCTTCTATTTTATTCTCCACTAGTCTAGCGCCCTAAACCAGATTTGTAGTGCTACACATGTTTGCTTGTTGTTAATGATTCCCGTCATAACTTATGAGAGACAAGTTGCACATATCACAACGAATGTTGTCTTATGATGTAAGTAGTACGAGTTAATATCACCATGAGTACATTAACCAGTAATAGACCCATACGAAAACTCAAAACCAGAAACCTGGTCACAGAACTCACAATGTGGTAATAGTTTGTTACAAAACTGTCGAGCGGTTGCCAGATCGGATGCCATGTCATCCGGTGGCACACTGCCACGCTCATTCTTCTTTTAGAAAAGAGAAAAGTGTGTTTTTGGTCCTTCAAGTTCTCAGAAAGTCTAGACTTGGTCCCTCAAGATTTTTTTGTCTATATTTGGTCCCTCAAGTTTCAAAACCGGATAAGTTTGGTCCTAAACCAGATTTTAAGGGCGTTGACCGGGTCAAAACCGCCCGATGAACAGTAAATGCGATTTTTTTTCAAACCCCAAAAAATTTCAGTAAATGCATATTGAACCACAAAAATTTCAGATTATTTTGAAAAAAAAACCGCATTTACTGTTCACCAGGCGGTTTTGACCCGGTCAACGCCCTCAAAATCTGGTTTAGGACCAAACTTATCCGGTTTTGAAACTTGAGGGACCAAATGTAGACCAAAAAATCTTAAGGGACCAAGTCTACACTTTCTGGGAACTTGAGAGACCAAAAACACACTTTTCTCTTTAGAAAAACCGCTGATTGAATAAAACCTCTGGTGCATGTCAAAAGATCCGATCATTCCGTTTGTCAGTCATAACAAACACAAGACACAGCCGCCTCCCAAACCTCTCGTCTGCTGCAACATTGGCTAACAGCATGTCCATCATGGTCGGCTCCATCCTGCCCACGTCCCTGATCGCGTGCGTCCCGAATCTGGCGCACTTCATCAGCCGCAAGCTCTCAAGGAACAGCTACATCCTGTGGCGGACTGAAACGGTTCTCTGTTAGGATACTGTCTGATTGTGCGTTCATTCATTTTTTCCTTGCAAATGAGAAGCTTGACATGTCTCCACCCGTTGATATGAAGAAAAAGGCTCTGAGTATCTCCAGGCTGACACAAGATTTTAAAATTCCAAAAATTAATCGGCTTGCCAACAGGATGGCTTTAGTGTTATGTCTGATGGAATTCTTGTTAATACTATTCGGCCCTGCGAGGCACACCGAATATGGGATACATCGATACAACCCTTTCATGACACCAAATATGAAATCTGTTTCCATGTCAAAGGAGTTAAGAGCATCTACAACCAGAAGTCGCAAAATCTGTCCGCCAAATATCCGCGGACGCGTGGGGCACAGATAGTGATCAGCCAGCATGCAAAAAAGCGACAATCGGATACCTCATTTTCAAATCATCAAGTCCATTCAATTACATGCAATGTAAAACTAGTCTAAATTTTCGCTAGCGACCGTCCTTATTGTTCCGGCCGTGTCCATATCCGGCGATCGGCTGAGCCCCTTGGAGTGAAGGTGAGGTCGCCAGCAAGGTAGAATAGGACATGCCATGGACCGGCTCACGGGACTCGAGGCACCGCCGTCTCCCATGCCTTACTCTTCCTCGTCGGAGCCCATGGCGGGCAACTCGCGTCTGCAGCATACTTGCCGTACACCAAGCCGGCGTTTACCTCCGGCTTGGAGCCCGACCCCGCAGGCACGGCGCGCCACTGAATGGGTTGCGCCGCCATCCCGGGGTTCGGGTGCCATACGGACCACGCCACATCCTGCGAGCCAGGGGTACATCACCTCTCACGACGAGCCTCGGCGGATCCACTCCCCATTTGCGTGGACACAATGGATTCCCACCGGAATGAGTCTGTCAACGGTTGGTCAAACTCCTCCCGGGACTGGCGGAGAGCCGTGTGGACCGCCATCTCCTCCTCGGGACCGCAAGGGACAAGGTCTCAGTCGATGGATCCGGACATCTTGGAGACAGGTCCGCTGCATGCATGCCATGCCGGAGTCGGACGGAGTTCGCCAGAGAAGAGCGAGGGTGCGGAGGGGTTTGGAGGGGAGTGAAACGGAGAGGAGTGTGGTTAGGATTTCGTCCAGAGTGTTGATATGGTTGAATATATGTGGAGTCAGATGGGCCATAGTGGGCTGGATCCGACGTGGCGGGCACGTCTGGGTATCCCCATATCCGCCTGGCATATGGGCTGGATATGGGCGTTGCCGGTTAGCCCGGACATTTGGGCGTCCGGTTGGGTGACAACTTTAAGTCCGAACAGTGACAGGCTATAGATGCTCAAACTGTAATTGTAACTGATTTTTTCTCTTCCTATTTCACGCCCAGAGACGCAATATGGAATCGGTTTCCATGTGAAAATTGGAGTAACACGCTACGAAATCGGTTTCCATACCAAAGAGTCTATCTATCTATCTCTACACAGGAATACCATATAATAAGACACGCATGTGCTTATTTAATCTGTCGTGCCATATACAGATCATCTTCGTCTCAAGCCCTAGGCGATCGTCTCCCCTGCCGGCCGCAGATCATGTCAACGTCCGAGGTTTTGTCCGCCCTGTGCGCCGCCGGCCTGCAGCCAATCACGGCTTCCACCGCCCACGCGACGCAGGAGACTGGCTTCCACGTCTTCAGCATTAAGGATTCACGGAGAAGGTGACCAATGGCGCGTCGGTCGTATCAGACAAGTTCAGCGTTGGCAGCCACGACTGGCGTATCAAGTGCTTTCCCATATCTCGCTCTTCCTCATGCACGACAGCCACTCCAAGACCGGCGACGCCATGGCGATATACAAGATAAGCATACTCGACAAGGCCTGGAAGCCGTCGTCGTGCATCTCTTCAGAAGGGAACCGCTTCAGGGGCAGTGGTCGAGGCTGGCCAAAATTCATGAAGCTCAAAGATCTGGACAAGGAGCAGCACCTCAAGGATGACTGCCTGTCCGTCCTCTGCGACGTCTCCGTCCACTACACCCATGAGCCTACTGCGGCCGCGCCCATCACGTCAACACCCGGCCTCCTGTGCGCCCTGCATGCCGAGACCCGTCAGCAGATCACCGCAGTGGCGGAGCTAGCGGATTGCCAAAGCCTGGGCACCTTGTAAGCTAAAGATTACTTTGGTCTGCTAAACACTAGAAGTATCATATTTAGATAAACGCCATGTGCAATATACACACTATTGTTTCATAGATAATAGAAGGAAATGAAACATGAGATGCAGTACCAAATAATTTCCTAAACATAAGCCACACAATCAAACCTTTCGATGTTTTAATGAGAAAATTTTAAATCTAATGTTAATGTTCGTGTTCGTCACTTGGTAGTGTCAACAAAAAAATATGCCCAATTCTTAAATTTAAACAAGCATAATTGAAATTAGGGACAAGTGTTGAATTACAAAATTTGTTGATTAATTACACAAGACAACTAACCTAGTTGTCGTGCGCCGTTGGAGCCTGCATGGATTTCCATGTGAGGAGTCGCCGCTTTGACCCTCCACCATGCAATTTTGGTCGCAACTGTCAACCGCCGGAGTCGTCGAGGCCCTGCCGTGCGCCATATCTCTTGCAGGCCGCTCTCTGCACTTCGCCAGCGGCCAGTCCCGATGTCGTCGCAAGTCTCCTCGATCTCGATCTGGCTTCTTGGATCTGGATCGATCGATCGATCAGAATCTTTTCACGAGGTGAGCAAGTGAATGGGCCTATGGCCTCCTGGTTATAGCGAGAAAGGCCCAAAAGGCAAGGAGATGCTCAAAATAGCACTCTTAGCGGTTCGTTCGTTTCCAGCGTCTATCTCGCGATTTTCCAACGTATTTCAGGGATTTTGACGATTTCGATGGCTTGGGCTGCTCGCTGGAGTTCATGTGAACGGCAGCGATGAGCCCGGGCACGTGCCCAGGGTGCCCCTACAGTAAAATCGCCCCTGGATCACCGCCGCCTGGCAGGCGACGGGCTCCCACATATTCAGGATTGAAGGGTTCACGCAACTCAGGGAGATGGTGCCCAATGGCTCCGCCGTCACATCAAGACGATTCAGTGTCGGCGGCCGGCCATGACTGGCGTATCCAGTGCTACCCAAACGGCAACGAGAAAAACTCCGAGGGCTGTATCTCCCTCTACCTCATCCGGCACGGTAAGATCGGCCACGCCACGGCAACATACAAGATGAGCATACTCGACATGGGGCTCAAGCCATCATGCACTCAAATCTCGCCACAAGCCCTCCGCTTCACAAACTATTGGGGCCTCCTCATGTGCGATTCTTGGGGCTGGGAAGAATTCATTAACCACGAAGATCTGGACAAGGAGAAACACCTCAAAGACGATTGTCTGTCCATCCTTTGCGATGTCACCTTTGACCTCGGACTTCACACTACCAACTACGATGGTATGATTGTTGCGGAGGAACCCATGGTGAGGCGGCAATTGGACTTGAACAAGCAGGCAGGCGTAAAGACTAAGTCAGCGACAGACACTCATTGGCCGGACACTGGTGGCAGCGGTTGCTCTGTTGCTTCACCGCGATTTGAGTGTCAAGTGTCAACTAGCATAGCCTTCTAGAGCTTTGCTTCCCTTCTATTTGATTATCTACAAGAATATGCTACCTGTTATATGTCTAAGTATCTATATTATACACAAGTGAACTTTTTCGGTAACTTTTGGACTTGTCAATCCAGATTCTTCCAATTGTTCTTGCCTTAGGGCATCTCCAACACTATCATAAGTAGGCCCCTGCAATATAACATACGAAGACCTCTTTCATGCGCTTGTTGCATTATGGTGTTGTGGTCGTGCTTGTTACAATAGCATGTCACTTTTTGGATCCGCCCTGCAGCCGGTTTACATCCTATCAGTCGCTACTAGTAATACTATCGGAGACACTCCAAAACTGCTTGCAATACTGACATGAACCTTGAATAGTTTCAACTGAGCAGTTCAGCTAAGGTCATCTGGGCTACAGAGCATTATGGCGACTTACGTAATGCATCTTTATTTCTTTGAAAAGTTGTTTTTATACTCCTTTTTTCTCGAACTGATAAAGATAATCTATAGCAAACTAACGCAAGTACTGTGTACCCTTTTACTGTTATACATAGGAACATTCCGGCTCCCGCCGTCAATCCACAGTACTAAATGTTTTAAATTTAGTGAACTGAACATCGAAACATGACGAGGATATAAATCTTTTAAATTTACTGAACTTTAATTGTAGTTTGGTGGTGTTCCAAGTGTTCAGTTCCAAGGATCAGATGTTTTAAATTATCCTCACTTTACTCAAAAATCGTTGCATATGAACTGCATTGTAAAATCGTTGCATTCAGCATTAGTAGGTGCACCATTTTTTTTATTTATTTTTTTGCGGGTGAGTAGGTGGACCATATGACATAATGAGTCGGCCGAGGATGGATTTGAGTGCTACATAATAAGAGGCTCAGGCTCAGCTTGGGGTTGTTGCCCCATTGATTTGTCAGCAAGCAGCAGGAAAAATTAACCACACAAGATCCATGCACATCATTGGCAAAGCAAATCGTAAACAAGAATTAGCTAGCTAGCAGCGGTAAGAATAGAAATAAATGACCCCTGCAATCCAGTATTGCGTCAAATCAGCAGCAGCAAGGCTTACGACTTCGAATCACCATGTTGTTCATAATCTGACCATTAACAATCTTAAGAGACAAGTAAGGTTGAGGTAGGTCCGAAATTCCAGAATACTAAACAAATAAGCAAAAGGCAACATTCAGATAAACATGTTGCTTGAGTCACCATGCATCAGCATGGCCAAAAGACACCACCGCTATCCATCTCACCAGGTCTCCAAGTGATCCTACAGGAACAAGATAAACAAGTGCACATCAATGGTCAATATAGTGCGTCGTTGGAAATCTGAGTCAAGTAGTCTACCATCTGATCCCAAAATATTTAAATATGAGCCTAATTCAAAATCTAGGAATGGCTGGCTTTCATGCATCCAAAAGGTACCATCCAAATGTTAAAAGGGAAAACGAAAAAAGATCATCTCAGGTGCATTCTTCAAAGTTTGGAGATGCAAGATTATAGAAAACTACCAGGCCAACTGAATCAGCATTTATACCATCGTAACAAATGTGTGGGTCCATGTCTAGTTATGCAAACCATCCACCTTAGAGTTTATACATAACATTCAGTCCACGGCGTTACCTATTATGCTTTTGCAACAGATGCAGGCCCTATTAAGCCACCTCGAGCCTTCACATCACTTCCTTCGGATCCTGGTGTAGACAAAACTTCATCTTTTGAACAGGGACCCTGAAGAATTTACAGATTATATATGTATTGTGAACAACCCAAAACAAGTACAGTGTTTCTACTCCAGATAGTACACAGATGGGCCGATGTTGCCTCGATGGACATATACTGCCGTAAGCAGTCAACAGGATGTTGAGCCCAACATCAACAAGTATGCAACATATGCTTATTACAACAGTAACGCCGAAGGGTGGAAGGGTTTCCATTTTTAGCGAAGCAGTTATACAGCCTACAGAGCACCGTTTACATATATCTATCAATCTTTCATGAATGGGTGCCTTGACAAGTTTGATTCTGAATTTCTGATTTAGGGAAATAAAGTGCTTCATCCGTGAAACAAAGAATTGCATAACAAACCATATACGGTGCCACAAGGGTATTGATATATCATATGTGCACACTATCAGCATAGAACTGCCTCAGCAATATATAGCACAGTCAAAGAGTATTAGACTTTATAACGGTTCAGTATTTTCAAGTGAAATAGAAATGCAAAAAGGAAATCTTGTACAGTAAGAGTGGATAGCAGATTCCTACAACAATCCATTAATTCAGTGTTCTCAGGTAAATAAAAACTGCATACTAAAATCCAGGTTTTCAACTTAGAAAGAAACCGTGGCAAAGCATTTTTCTCACAATATGGTTGGGCTCACCTTATCAAGCACCAAAGAAGGAGGCCACGCCATGATGTAGGGATGGATGGGCTTGTGATAATCTTGACAGATCATTTTCAGCTCCGCTGTTTCGAGGCAAAAGGATAACAATAACGGAGGAGCCTCGGTATACCGGTCATACGCAGTACGCAGGTACACGACCCCATCGATAAGTTGCATAAGCCGCACAATAATAAATTCATCATCACCTTCTGTGAACTTAATGAACTGACGAATAGTTTTCAAGGGAAATGTGTGGTCCAGTATCCAGTAATTGAGACCATCGTCAATATATTCGTCGTGTCTCCAGAAATAAACATTAAGCGAGCAATCACCCCACAAATCTGGGGAAACGATACAGGGCCTCCCATCCCTGGTATTACCAATCACAAAAGCACACTCACGGTCATCTTGCTCTGCCAAGAGCCGCGGCAGATCCATTTTTATGAACTGCAGCGTCGCAGTGTCGAGCAAGGTCATGTACGGTTTCCCCACGTGGGTCCAATAGACGGAGCCATTCACCATCTTGCCGGTGAGTCCGATCGCAGTCTCAGGGAACTTCTGCCACTCGGACTTGATGTTGCCGTCAGACGAGATGACGCCGACGACCGCCTGATCGAAGTCATTGTAGAAACACACCACCACACGGGGTGGTACGCCGGGGTCCTCTTGGGAGGAGATAATGTGGAACTCAAAGTTTATGGCATCGGAGAAGAGGCGTGGCGGCGAGGGGAAGAGATGCAGTGCCAACGTAAGAGGGTTGTAGGCAGCTATCTGCTTGGCCCTCTTGTTGAAGAGGACGACGTAGCCGTCGCAACATCGTTCAATCTGCCACACGGGCGAAGCGGCTTCATCGTCCTCCTCTTCCTCGCTGTTCTCGTCTTCTTCATCGTCCTCCTCCTCTTCGTCCTCGCTGTTCTCATCTTCTCCATTCGTGTCCTCCTCCATGTCGTTCTCCTCTTCTTCCTCGCTGTTCTCATCTTCTCCATCGGTGTCCTCCTCCATGTTCTCCTCCTCGTTGTTCTCATCTTCTTGGTCGCTGTCCCCATCCTCGTCTGGGAGTGGGAGGCCGTTGAAATCGAAATCGCCGCCACGGACAGAGGCGGCGAAGTCCAGGTCGGTGGGGAGGTGGTGGGCTTCGAAAGAAGAGTCCTCGGGCTCGAAGCCGTTGATGAAGCGTTGGATGAAGATGCCGACAAAGGGAGACGGGTGGAGAGCCTGGAAGCTGCGGCGGAAGGAGGGTGACGAACGGACCGCGTGGAGGAAGGTGCGGCAGGCGAGCGCGGCGCGGACGAGGCTCGGCAGCGCAGGGAGGCGGAGGAACACCTCACGGAGAAGGAAGTCGTCCAGATCGAGCAGGGTGGTGGGGCATTTCGCCGGCGGCGGCGGCGGCGGCGCCATCGCTCGAGACCTAGCTAGCAGCGGAGCAGATTCTCTAGCTTGCCGTGGCAAAGGTAGAGGCTGCACCGATGCCCTCCATTTCTAATCCCACGGTCCTGAACGAGTTACCTCCCCTGCTACACAGCAGCCAGCCCAAACTGAAACAAAGGCCGCCCGTACTCAGCCCAGAGAAGGCCCAGCTCGACCTCGTGGAGGAGGGAAAGCGAGGATTTTGACGTCTTGGCAGGTTGAAGCAGATCTGATACTTTTGTTGCGTTCTCTATTTCATCGTCTGGTCAGCCTTATGTTAATCTTGTGGGGACTTTTTTTAGAGCTGTCTAGGAATCGGACGCAGCTTCAGTGCCGTAAAGGCACCTGCCTTTGGGTCACTGACATGTGGGCCCACATGTCATAGGCACAGAGGCAGGTGCCTTAAGGCATTGAAGCGCAGTCCCTAGGAATGAGATGTGAAGTCTTGTAGATACAAGATATACGCCCATATGATGCTCGTTCAACGCCAGCAATAGTTTCTTGAACGTGACAACCATTGCTTACTCATTCAACAATGTTGTTTGCTGCAGAAGCAACCATGCAACAAATGACTCGATACCATCCTCTGAAACAGTGTGATATCAAAATCACGTGAATTTAACCAAACACCAAGTTTCATGTACCCAGTTCCTAGTGGCCCGTTTTCCATCTCCAGGTTATTCCAGTTTCAAACAAATCTAGCAGGAGCGACTCCTGACTGGGTTCATATGAATTGTCATCAGTCGTTTTGAGGTAACAAAGTGCATCATGGTGCAACTTCTGTATATTAAGAGAAGGCATGGGAAGGTAGAACAATGAGAGCTGCCACTGTTGTAAACAGAATGAATATGACCGGCTTTATATATAAAGCCTGAAACATTGTTCGATCGGTCAGAGTAAAGACTACTGAACTCTGTAACCTGAATGGACCAATGAGTGAAAGTAATGTAAGAGGCAACATGGTTATCAATTGTTGGTACCTTTCCTTACTACTAAAAGAGAAAGATAGTTTTGTTGAACAGATCTCCGCATTCCCTACATTTTCCACCCATACAAAGCCACCATGGATGTGCTCAGTCTTATATGAATGAGCCAACCAATCAATCTTAATTTTATTCGTTTCTTTGCTCTGCATGGTGGGCGCAGACAGACATTTTACAAGCTCTAATTGTACATTTGACATTATACACGGAAAAATTAATTTTCAGCTCAGTCAAATATTAGGTCTCCTGTCGCATAGATGTTGTAGAAGATGATGGCGCTGAAATAGAGCACCGCTGTTAGGGTGAGGAAGGCCTGGAAGGATCCCAGCCACTGGATGAAGTATCCTGCTCCTACCGTGCTAGCTATGGCAGCCACCGTCCCGATGCCATTTGTCAGTCCTGTTCAAGCAGCACAAGAGATGCCAGATATAAGGGCTGAACAATTAATTCATCAATGTAGCAATATGGATCTTGTTGTCTACTGATGCTATCAAAAAAGTTTCCGAACATACCATGTAGGGATCCAGCGTATTTAGGGGCAATATCCTGATGAAAAATAATGGAAACATATTCAGATTGTTTGTGGAGCTACTGATCCGAAAGAAGAACAGTGACTGAGTAGAGATGATATGATCAGGATATGATATGAGGGAACATGAACAGTAGTTACCTGTACATTACAGAAGTATCTAGCTTGACTGCAGGAATTCAAACCCAAGGCAGCGGTCATGATAACTGCCGCAACCGATGGTGTTTGGGCAAATCTTAAACATAGCAACGACACACCTGGCCCAATAAAACCAAGTGACTGCATAATTTTCCGGACTCACACAATAGATAAGCCGGATTTGATCATGAAATCTGCAGAAGCTCCTGCAACGTATCCTGATAGAGCCATGACGCCCCAAGGTATGGTGCTAAACCGTGCAGCTTGTTTCAAATTGACATTATATACCTGTTTTGTTTGGTATAATTGTAAGAAACAACAGCTTAATTATGGCAGAGTTGTAAAGCATACCTATTAATTATAATGATTTTAGAAGCTTAGATGACGTACCGTTTTGAAGTACACCGGCATCCATCATAGTAGGACAAAATAGCCCTGCATGGTATTTTGAATTTGCAGATGTTAATTATTCGAAAACAAAATATTAATTCTGCTGGTCAGTGATTCTTACCCACTTATTTATAACATTAGCTACAATGATGGCCGCGAACCAACCTGTGGTTGGATGGTTGGAGGGACTGTGGTATCCCCAGTCCACCAGGGTTCAAATCCTGATGCTCGCATTTATTCCTGGATTTATTTCAGGATTTCCGGCGATGCGCATTCAGTGGGAGGAGACGTTCCCGTCGATGACGAGGTGCCTACGGTGACTTCGTAAATTTCAAGATGATATGCCGGCTCAGTCTTTCGGAGGTGCTCATAGGGGTAGGGTGTGCGTGTGTGCGTTCATAGGGATGAGTGTATACGCGTGTATATGAGCGCTTGCGTCTGTACTGTGTTCAAAAAAAAAAGCTACAATGATGGCCCACATTTCCATCTTGGAGAACACTTCTCTTAAGGATAGTGATTTGCTGCCTTTGACTTTTGATTTACTTCGTCCAGCTAGAATAAGTGGCAGCTCAGATTTTCTTATAGTACGGCTGTCGATAGGGTCACTTTCTACGTTCAACAGCCATACAGAGATGAGATCCACAGGTAACCAAGTGATGCGAAGAAGGCAAATGTTCCGGCGAGGCCTATATGTGACATGATGATCGGTGTTGCTACGAAGCTTACGAGATTCCCAAGGTGGAATCCTCCCATGGAAAGGCCAACAGCAGTGGCACGTTCGTGTGTTGGGAACCACCTGTTTCATGTTCAAAAATGAAATTAAGAGCCTGAACTGGAGCTGCGTTTGGTTGCATCAGTATATGTAGTAAATTTAATGGGTGATATGAGCTACATACTTTGGTAAGAAAGTGGTCATTGTCGGAAATGCGACACCTTGTGCAAGGCCAAAGAGCACACGTATAGCAAGCAACGTGATGGCGGATTGAGAGGCAGCCCATGGAGTGAGGAAAGTGGCCAAGGACCAGAGTGCAGCAGCAGCTGCCATCACCTTCTTCCCTCCGTATCTGTCGGCCAAAGCTCCTCCAACCATGGATGAGAAAACATAGCCCCATAGAAATGATGACTGCGACAGTAGTGGGTAAAATTTAATCTCGAGCCATTCAATTTGAACATCATGAATCATGTACGATGTGACAGTAAGGGGGTAGATAGGTTGTGTTTGTTTTGGCCTAGGTGTTCATGGATATCAACAATTTGCTGTGTTTGGTCTCGTAGGCTTAAGTATTTGAATCTCCAACCACAATATACATCCTGTATTAGTTCACATATCACGTCATCTTACACATCCATCAGATTAGATGTTTCAAGTGTCCAATTGCCAAATTTAAACATGGTATAAATCAGGAAAAAGTAGCAGCTCAAGTTGCTGACTTATCCCATCGTCGGAACCTGCCTTTTTGTTGTTACTTGATTAACTAGATGATGCCCCGCATGTTATTGCGGGAATATTTTGCAATATTTCAATGAAGTTTTGGTTATATGAAACATCAATATTTGAAACAATAATTTTGAAAGTATATAAGAATTAAATGTAAATAACATAATAGAATGAATTTTGACATGCATGCATGTTTGCATTTTGAAGTGGATTTTTAATAAGCATAGTTGCATGTTGAGGTGGTCCTTTTCATATGCATGTTGAATGATGAGGTGGCATGCTTGTATGTGGAGAGAAATATATTAGTGAGGGCTAACTATTTAGATCTAGAAGATGGAAGATGTCATATCAAAAGGACCTTTACTTCACTTGGTGCTAATGTTCAGTCGGTTGAGGCGTAAATTAACATGGCAAGAAGTGGCGAGCGTCGGGCGTACCTGGACGATGCCGACGAAGGAGCTGGACCAGGCGTGCTGCGCGGCGAGCGGCACGACGGCAACGGACATGACAACCCGGTCGGCGTTGCAGAGCAGCATGACGGCTGCCACCAGCGCCACCACCTTGGCCCGCTCGGGCAGCGCCAGCACGCTGGGCACGGCGGCGGCCACCGCGCCATGGCGAACCCCCTCCATGGCGCTGCAGGTGGCTACCACCTTCCGCCCGCCCCTCCTCCTCCCCCTCCCGCCATCTCCAACCATACCAGCAACGCCATTGACCCTGCCACTGCTACTGACGGCATAGCCGACACCTCTGCCGCAGCCATCCGCGGCCGAGCCCAATGAAGAAGAAGAAGAAGCGGATATCCGCAGCCTTGTCGGCTCCAAGGTGGCCGCCCCGACCCTGGCGGATCTGTACCTGGCCGGCTTGACGGACACGCAGGATCTCACCGACGCCATGATACGCGCGAGGAGGGAACTGAAGCTGACCGAGCGTGCTCAGAGAGGCGCGGCAGAGATCAGAAGATGCTTGGTGCAGGCCATGGTAACAAAGGAGTACGAGGTAGACAGAAGGCAAGTGATCTTTACTCGGATTTGATAGCTTTCACTCCATGGTTTAATTTCATTTCTCTACTCGGATTTGATAGCTTTCACTCCACTGTTTAATTTCATTTGACTTTTTTTGTCTCCACTTGCCATCATTCTTTCTTTCATCTTGGTTTTTTTCACCTCACCTTTCACCGTCCTCTTTGACTGATTTATTTTCGCCTCATCTCCCACCAACCCCTTTCACTTGATCTTTTTCCCTTCCACTAAAACCCAATCTCGGGTGACTTGGAAGCTTCCCCTCAACGGTTTAATTTCGTCTGGGTTTTTCACCTCATCTCCCATCACCATCGATTTCCTCTGGGTTTTTCGCTTCACCTCCCACCATCCTCTCCCACTGGTTTATTTTCATTTCACCTCCCACCAACCCCATCCACTGGATTTTTCTCCCATTAAAAAATCAGATCTTATTAAAGGGCGAGATCTTGTTTCATACTTGATTTGGGACATGCTGATTTAATTGAATCACGTAAATAATAGGTAACTAAGAATTCAGAAATCGCACAATATATGTGAGATCACCTTCTTAAAATACAGACATAGGATTTTTCTCGATAATCTTCCAAAACAAAATCAAATATTCCTCAATAAGAAATCGTTAGTCATGCGCACCATGTCATTTATTATTATCATTATCTCTATTATTAATTGAGAATCACAAATTTCCTAATACAATAAAAATAACATATCTTTTTTATCTTACCAAATCACATATATCTCTACTACTCGTATTAAAGTGGACTTGGTAGGCCGGTAACACACGGTTTATTTCAAGTTCATGATTTGTTTTTAACTTCACCTCCCACCAGCACCCCTCTATACTGGTTTTCCTTCCTTGAACACTCCCATCATTTTTTTCCTCAACTGAACCCCACTTTTCGGTCTTTCATACTTTTGATCTTTCCTCTTAACACCGTGGATCTACTTTGATGCGGGTGCACGTGATCTCCTGTATGTATCAATTACATTTACGATCTTTCCTTAACAAATGGTTTTTTTATCGCGTTGTATTTCTATGCGAAACTACACATACTCTCCTTGGCTCTTAACAAATTAACTTGCAAAAAACTGAATGGGTCAGAACTTTCCTTACATTGATAGATATGTTTCATTGATGGCCTTGTCTTTCCATGCGGGTGCACGTAATCCTCTTTATGTATCAAAATACGTTTATGAACTTTCCTTGACAGATAGATTTATTTGATGGCTAGGCTTTTCCATTTGGATGTACACATAATCTTCTTCATAAAGCAATTCGGCTCTGTGGTTTCTTACCTCCTGTGTCTGTCTTGCTCATCGCTCCGCCGCCAACTCCCATCCAGTATGTGGCAATAGTGGAAAAGTGAGGTTGTAATAGTGCTAAAGTGGTAAGCGCTGTAAGAGGGGGAAGTGACAGAGTGACAGTCATGAGACTTCATCCCGCTGAACCTTTTCTTCTTGGTGTCTAGAAATCTGCTTATCTTCTCACAGTAACCGGAACTAACTTTGATTCCGGTAAGGCAATTGAAGAGTTTATCGATCTCCTTCGGACTTAAGATGAAGTAAGAGGGGGGGGGGGGGGGATAATGCTCTTCCTTCTTGTTGACTTTTTCCCCTGTCTTCCATCTCTATCTCCGTCTCTTCCTCCGACTTTTTACGGGGCATGTGGAGATCTTTCCTGATACCCAAAAATTCCAAGTCTTTTCTTGCCTTCGGCCCATCCTTAGTCTTCTCCGACATGTTCATCAGTGTGCCAACCAAGCTCTCGAGGACATTCGTCATGATATGCATTTGATCAACGCTATGAGGCGTGTCAAGTTTGGGCCAGTACTCCAAGTCCCAGAAAATAGACCTTGTTTTCCATACCTTCAGAAGCAGCTCTGGCACCTTTTTCTTCTTTTCGGTGTGGGGCACTCTTTCCAATTTTTCAACAACTCATCGATTTCGACGTTGCTCCGCATACATGGAGGTCCTTGATGCCGAACCTCATCATTGAATAGATCTCTATGCCTTCTCCACGAGTCAACCTTCTCGAGCCATCTTCGATGCCCCATGTACATGATTTTCGCAGACGTTGTATCATCCATGCACCTGGTGCATCTGCAATATCCGTGTGGCACATCCATGCACCTGGTGCATCTGCAATATCCGTGTGGCACACCTGGCATGTGACATATCTGTAATCGAGATAGTCGTGCACCCTCGTCATCAACGCGGCTCTCATATTGAAATACTCTCATGCGCTGGCGTCCCATGTCTTAGCTGGTGTTGTCAATAACGTGTGTAGCTCCTCTTTTAATAGCTCGAGATACATATTAATATCATATCCGGTTGTTTCAGCCCATGAATCAGCATATTCATGTGTATGTACTTTGTCTTCATGCACTTATAGAGGGGGGGTGTACATCTATGCAAACACAGGCCATGCGCTATGGTTGGTGTTCTGATTGCCAAATGGATTCATGCCATCAGTACTCGGGCCAAGGACGATGTTCCTTGGATCATCTGCGAAATATTGATATTTAGCATTGAATGCTTTCCATTGGCTAACATATGCGAGGTGTCTCGGCTTCGGATCATCTCCATCGTCGAGTTTTACCCTCTCCGCTTGACAGCGCATGAGCTTTGCTTCCTTAGGATCCACGAAATACCGTTGCAGACGGGGAGTGATCGGAAAGGACCATACAACTTTCTGAGGAGCTTTCTTTCCGGCCTTCTTGTATCGAGAAGCATTGCACATTGGACAACTCATATTTTCCGCGTGCTCCTTCTGATAAATGATGCAATCGTTGATGCATGTGTGGTATCTAATGTGCGGTAGCTCAAGAGGGCACACGATTTTCTTGGTCTCCTCGACAATAGTAGGACACACGTTCCCCGTGGGAAGAACTTTGTGTAGATAATTCAAATGCTTATCAAGGCTTGCGTTGTTGGAAATATGCCCTAGAGGCAATAATATTTGTATTATTATATTTCCGTGTTCATAGTTAAGAGTTTATATTTCATGCTATAACTGCTATGATCCTGGAATATGCGATTCAGTGGAAGCTCATATGCACGTGTGAAATGATAAACGGTTAACAATAGGTTCCCGATCTCACCTCTAAGACTGGCACAAGTGTTGTTAGTGATCACGTTTTCTGGATCTTATGATATCGTTAAGTGTAATGACAGTCCTAAAACAACATTGAGGGTATGACGTTAGAAGAAAGGTCATATTGAATCGACCCAATACTTGTCTGTTATAATTTGTGATTATATTGTGTAAAATCAGTTGTTATAACACGGAGTGTTAGCATGTGTTTCAGTTCCTCAGACCATGAGAGTGTCTCAGTCACTTCCTACCAGATAGTGGACTTTGGGGTTGCTCAAACGTCATCTGTAACAAGGTGATCATAAAGACAACTTTCAGGTTCACCGGAAAGTTTGACAAGTGACCGGATAGCTCGAGAGTGGGATTTGCTCCTCCGACAATGGAGAGATATTGTTAGGTCCCTCTCAGTGTGACGGCATCCATCATTGTCTGGCCAGACATAGGTGACTACGTCATGGGGTTGCCGGAACACGTTAACGAGAAAGAAGAACAAAACCGGTAATGGGAGCAACGGTTTAGTGAGCATGGTGATGACTCAGGAGGATACCGATGCACACCGGGTTTTCTAAAGTATAGCGAAGCAAAGGAAACATTACATGATAACCAAAGGTTCACTCGAATATCATTTGTGTAATCATAGAGACTAATATGGATGTCCATGGTTTTGCTATCGGTCATTGAACTAAGGGGTTTCGTTCATATCTACGGTTTACCGAACCTACGGGTCACAAGCTTAAGGTAATCATGTTCTGCTGAGTGTTAGTGGTACGGGAGTAATGAGAATATATTTGTAAAATTATTTCATTAATATCCGGAATAGTTCCAAGAGGTTCCGGAAGCATTTCGGGGTCACCGGAAGGGTATCGGTGAATATCGGGTAATACCGGGTATTACCGATAAATATATATAGGCGAAAAATGTTTCCGAAGATGTTAAATTATACATATAATGGTCTGAAAATATTCAGAACATTGTATACTTAATTTAAATATCAATGGGTGTTAAAAGGCCAAGAGGTGGAAAGCAACTTTGGCCACAAGGGCCCAAGTAGGAAGGCGCCCCCCCCCCCCCACCCCCTTTCCTTGTAAGGGGGGCAGCATTGGACTTGGGGAGGAGTCCTACTCCTCCCCAATGGCCGGCGCCCCAAGGGGGACTTCCCCCCCTTGGTGGCTGCCCTCTCCCTCCCCTCCAAACCTATATATACTAGGGTTTTTTTGCTCTATTGAATGCACAAGTTTTGGAGCCTCCTCTAGTTGATCTAGTTCTAGTTCTTGTTGGTCCTAGTTGATCAATTAGAGCTAGCCCTAGCCACCTCTAATCCTCATAATTAGAAGCCCCGTGTGGTTCTAATCTCCTCCCTCTAATTCTTCGGCGATGATTAGCTCTAGATGACGAAGCACTGCCGGATCGTGAAGACCGTACGTTTGCAACCAAGTAGAGAGGCCGTGCTTTCAGTCTTCTGTTCAATGGATAGTTCGAGGGAGGTTCGCGGGATCGTCATCAACGTTTAGGGACTCCAAGTACGATCTACAACTCCGGATCGCAACCATCATACAATGGAGTTTTCGAGTCTACCTCCAGTTGCGCCAGCTTGGCCTCCTCTCTATTAGCAGCTCTGTTACTAGTTGTCTTCTTGCGAAGCAGTTCTCGAACATGAGGGTCCCGCACGACTAAACTTATTAGCGATGAGGAATTTGGCGTGTCCGCATCTTCTCCACCATGTTCGGCCTCTTCTCCGCCGCCATGTCCGGCATCCTCTGCTTTGGGTCCATCGGTCATCTCTTTGTCTGGCCCCATCACTACTGCAGGAATGCCTAGTAGTGGCAGGCGCAAAAAGGCCAGCAGTGACGGGCCAAGCTCCTAGGGGCGCCCGCCACCGACCTCCCGCCACTGCTATGATCGAGCTTCCAATGGAGGGCGTTAGTTCCTTTCCGCCACAGCTTGCTATTGCTGCCCGCCACAGATACTATTGTAGCAGTGGCAGTTCTGCCATAGTGCTCGCCCCTTGAGGGATAGGGTAGAATATACCAATTGTTGCCATTGGGCGTTGACACACATTACTCCAAAAGCCATAGTCATATGATTCTCAGTATAACTGAACAAGACTGAAACCATTTTGGAAACAAACGACCAAATAATTAAGTAACACTTCAAATTTGTTCGGCTCAAAGAAACAAACATCAATGTATCGATCACATCCATCTTAACATACTAATTAACTAACAGTTCATCGGCTGATATATTCATGACTTAGACCATATTTCTAAACATGGTCAACGACAACCATCATTTGAAAGTCATTGCGGTTGCTCTTCCTTATGGTGATTATCACAAGGGTGTCCCCTTATGGTGGTTATCACAAGGGTGTCCACCCTTAATTAGTTCTCTCTTTCCCGTTGTGAACTCCCACCAGCCGGCCTCATAGAAGGATATGCGTTTGTCTTATTCCGTCTTGTACTGAACGTTGGTGACACGCCCTGTTGGTCCATGGAGTACTCCGGCGGTGCCAACGGCGGGGATGTCCACTCCGGAAAATATCTTCATAGGTAACTTCTGAACTCCCCATCATTAAGAGCAATAAAGAGCATGCAATGTTAGACATCTCACCATACTTGGTTATGAACAAAGAAAGATGAAAGAATACAAAACATCTCACCATGACTTTTTTGACGATGTTGGTTTTAGTTAAACGGTGCACAAAAGGCTTCCCCACGAAGGCCACACTCAATGGTAACATCATGGTAACATTCATGGTCTCATCCCGAGTAAGCTTCCTAATTCTTTGAGAGAAAATTGCAGAACCGGATGTACCATCGTCAACATCTTCCTCATCGTCATCATCTTGCTCATCCTCGTCCTTCTGTCATCATCATCCTCGTCCCAAGACCACCGGTTCACGAACAATGCTTGGGTGTAACACCCCCGGTGATTAGCAACAGTAATCACTTTTGATAATGACATGTCAGCAAGCTTAATAGTGCATAATCATCATTAGCATCATATTGCATTTCAACTCCTAAGTCAAATTCAAATTTAAATGAAAGTGGAATATAAAAGTTGTCCAACATAGAAACTAAAATGTCAGATAAATAACAAATATTCCAGAGGCTATTCTAAAATTGAAACCAACATCATTGGAATTGGATAAGTGACTCGAACAACCTCAAACAGTGGATAAAGATAATATTTAATAACCATTTATTAAATCTGAAATAAATATGGAATTATATTTTGTCCAAACTAATTTTAGGTGTTAGGAAATAATGCACTGGTATTTATGAACTAGGTCTCATGTTTTACAAAAACCATTTTGAGGCCTAGCTATTTACTAGCAGAGTAAAGGGAATAAATAAAGAAAAGAAAAAGGAAAAGAAATAGAAAACAGAGAAGAAGAAAAAAAGAGCAACCCCCCCCCCCCCCCCCCCCCCCCCCACGGCCCAACTGGGCCGAAAGCCCAGCCGGCCGGCCGCCCACCTGCGCCCCTCTGGCTATACCTACCCCCCAGGACCGAACCCCTAGCCGACTCCCCCCCATCGCTTTTCCTCCCCCCCCCCCATCTTGGATCGGGATCCCCCGATCCCGTCCGCCCGCCGCCGACGCCCAACGCGTCGCCTCGGCGGCGGGCTACCCGTCCACTCGCCGTCGTCTCCGGCCTCACCCCGAGCCCCTCCTCGCCATCGACGCCCGGCGCCCCGAGCCCGCGCGCTCGCTCGGCCCCGCGCCTCGACGCGCTCGACGCCGACGCCGCCGCCTCGACCGTCGCCGTTCCCCCCCTCGAGCTCGAACCGCCCCCCCCCCGCTGCCTTGGCCCTACGAACCCCCGGTGAGGACCCCCGCCGCTGCTCTCCTGCCGCGGCTGCTGCTCGAGCTGTTGCTCCGCTGCCGTCGCGCAGGCCTCGCCTCCTCCCCTGCTCACCGCGCCGACCACCCGTGCCGCCCGCACGCTGCGCGCGCCCCGTGCGCCCGCGCCGTGGCCGGCCCCTCCTGGCCGCGCCGAAGCACGCGCGCGCCTGCACCCCGTGCTTCTCGCTCGCGCACCCGCGTCGCCTCCGTCCACCGCCGCGCGCACGCACATGCATACCCGTGCGCCGCACCGCACCCGCCACCCGCGCGCCGCAGCCCGCGCTCGCCCCTGCCCCTCGCCCCGCGCCCGCCTCGCCGTGCGCCCGGGCGCGCGCCGCGCACGCGCGCCGCACGCGCGCCCGCCCGTGGCCCCCTGTGCCACAGACAGGTGGGGCCGAACCCCTGAGACACTGACAAACGGGCCCCGCCCGAAAAACGTTTAGAAAAAAATAAAAAAATAAATAATTAATTAGTTAATTAATTAGTTAATTAATCCTGATTAGGTTAATCTAATTAACTAATTAGTGTTAATTAAACAGTAATTAGTAATTAACTTAATTAACCGCTGACATCAGCATGATGTCATGCTGATGTCATCGCAGCACTGTTTCGGATAATGTTGAATTAAATAATTAATTAAATTTCAAAAAATAATAAAACTTTAGAAAATCATATTAAATAAACCGTAACTCCGATGAAAATATTTTATACATGAAACTTGCTCAGAACGACGATACGAACCCGAATACGTCCTCCGTATTCCCGTCAGATGCCCGCAGCTATAAGAACATTGAACTTTTAGACCGATTTCAGTAAATGAATAGTGCCCAACTTTAATTAAATAAATCCAAATAAATTCCTAAATTAACTAAATCGTTTAGTTAGGAAGTAGAACACCCCGGCATATCATTTAGGCATGTCATACATATTGTTTGCATTATTGCCGTGAATTTATTGTTTCTCTCCCCCTCCTTCTCTCTCTCGATAGACGCTGAGACCGACGGCGTTGCACCAGGATACGACTACTCTACCGACGAGCAGCCCGTTGACGACCTTCCCCTCTTGCCAGAGCAACCAGGCAAGCCCCCCCTTGAGCATTCCAGATATCGCTCGTTCTATTCTCCTGCTTGCATTACATTTCGCTACTGTTAATGTATGCTCCTATTCTGATGCATAGCCTGCTGTTGTAACCTGTTCATTGCTACCTTACCTGCCTATGATAAACTGATTAGTATAGGTTGGTAGTGAACCATCAGTGACCCCACCACCTTACCCTTGTTGCCCCTGCTTGATCATCGACGACTCGATCAACGTGATCGTCGACCAGAGACCGACACCTCACTTCACACCCCCTAAGTTGTACGACTCTGCGTAGTAACTATCGAGTGCCGAGGGTGATACCTCGTAACGCACTCACGATGAATACTCTGCAGTATAGCTGTTCGGTCGTGGTCATCGAGGGTGATTCCTCCTTCTCCACTTCCGATACGACTCTGTCGTGCGACCCCTCAGTGTGAACCTCGAGGGTGATACCTCATACGTTCACCCTGATGATTTGACCACACGGCTACTTGACCTTTCTTACAGGCGGGTCCACCCTGGTGGGTACCCGCTGGGGATCTATGATTTCGGGTGTGCCGGAAGGGCACTCGAGTGTGACATTGTGGCGGAGCATCAGAGACTCTGATTGTCTCCGCTTGATACTAATTGAGCCTATTGGATTTGGGTGTGTGATCTGAGTGGGTCGACGTGCCCTATACGCACTACCACCACGTGGGATAATGGTTATGGGACCCTCTGCAAAGTACGTTTCTCCGAAAGCTCGTCTGACGTCACGATTCACCGTGCGGGCTGATTGTCGGGATTGGGCTGGATACTTCACTGACGAGTTCAGTGTCGCGCCTGCACCCCGGCCAGTCTCGCAACGCGCAGGGTGCCCAGGGCGATGGCCCGAGACCTCTGGGTGCATAGGTTAGTCCGGCATGCTGACCTCTCTGCCGAGCCTAGGTAGGGCGCTGCTTTGTGTTGATCTTCCGAGGACGGGCATTACCCAGCAAGTGTGTCCGGCCAGAGTTGATCGAGCGTGTTGGGTAACAGTAGTGCACCCCTGCAGGGATGAATCTTCTATCGATAGCCGGTCCTACGGTAAAGGACGCTCAGTTTGTGTATCCCGATCTACTACTTAAACTGGATACTTGTTACTTAATTGAAGCTTCGGGATCGCTTTCTCGCTTGGGAGTCGAGGAAGGATCTTTAAGCTGTACTACAACATGTTTGTTAAATAAAATGCTATTCTACTCTCTTCTACTGCTGCAAGATGATGGCCTTGTGAAGATGTTTGAAGATGCTAGTCTTCGATAGGACTAGGCCTTCTCTCTATTCTGGCATTTCTGCAGCCCAGTCCAAATATTCAGCCTTTCTCCATTGATAATGTTGCATATGTAGTATAGATCCTTGCTTGCTGAGTACTTCGGATGAGTACTCACGGTTGCTTTACTTTCTCTTTTCCCCATATACCCCACATTGATGATACATCAGACGATGGAGTCCTGGAGCTAGATGCCACCACCGGAGCTTACTACCAGGAGGGTCCAGAGGGTACTTACTACTGGATCGAGCCAGATGACCAGGAGTAGGATCGGAGGCTCCCAGGCAGGAGGCCAACGCCTTTCGATCTAGTGTCGCTGTTTGTGCTAGCCTTCTTAAGGCAAAACTTGTCTAACTATGTCTGTACTCAGATAATATTTGTATGACTGACTTATGTATTCGGATCTTCGGATCCCTGGTTTGTAATATTGTGGACCTCCGTTTAAATTGTGTTAGAGTTGTGTTGTGATATCTTCCCGTGAGTCCCTGTGCTTGATCGTACACGTTTGCGTGTATGATTAGTGTACGATTGAGTCGGGGGCGCCACATTGGGGCCTCTTTAAGTATGATGCTTGGGGCTGGGAGGAATTCATGAAACACGAAGATCTGGACAAGAAGAAGCACCTCAAGGACGACTGCTTGTACATCCTCTGCGACGTCACCATTGACCTCGGACTGCACACTGAAGATTACAGTGATGAGACTGCTGCCGCGGAAGAACCCAAGTCGGTGCCGCCACAATTGGACTTGGCCGATGTGCAGCTTGCGGGAAGCCATGAACAAGCAGGCAGCGGACGCGAAGATCAAGGTCAGCGGCAGACACACATTCCCTAGTCGCCAGTGGACGCTCTGTTGGCCCTGCTGAGATTAACCGTTCACTAATATAGGTGACAGAGCGCTCTATGGATTTGCTTTCCTAGTATTTTGAATGTCTACAATTATATGTCACCTGCTATATGTCTAAGTATCTAGAAGTACTATACATACAAATTTCTATCTAAGTATTGCTCACATATAAGTGAATTTTTGTACTTGCTAATCCAGATTATATTCCAATAACATGAATTGGCCATGCTTGTTACACCAGTACATTACAAAACATGGCTTTCAAGGCAGTTTTCCATCAACATAGCCATGTTTCAACTGTTCAGTTCAACTCAGTTCATCCGTGCTACCAGGCATTATGGCGACTTACATAATGCATCTTTGTTTCTTCACAAAGTTGTGTTTACCAAGCTACAACAAATTTATACTCTATTTTTCTCAAACTGATAAAGATAGTCTGCAGCAATCCTTGTTACACCAGTACATTACTGTTATACGCAAGTGCACTCCAGCTCTTGCGGTCAACTAAATGTTTCGAATTTATTAAACTGAACACTTGGAACATCAAAGAACATGATGTTGATTGCGATAAGCCGACAACCATACCTATCATATGAACTGCATTGTAAAATCACTGTGCATTCAGCATTAGTAGGCGCACCATATGAGAAAATGAGTCGAGTGAGGGTGAATTTGAGTCCTAACAGACTAGCTCAGCCCGATAGTGCTACATAATACGAGGCTCCGGCTCAGCTCCGGCTTTTTTGCTCAACTGATTTGCAAGGCTGAGGATAGAAGGCATCAGCGAGGAACATGCAAAATTACCACCCAAGATCCATGCATGCAGATCGTTGGCAAAGAAAATCCTCAACAAGAATTAACTAGCAGCAGTAAGACTAGACATATATCAACCCAGAAATCCAGTATGCACCAAACCGGCAGCAACAAGGCTTAAAATTTCAAATTACCATGCTGTTCATAATCTCGAGTGACAAGCAATCGACAACTAAGGTCGAAGGAGGTTCAAGTAGGTCTAAAGTTCCAGAATACTGCATATGCAGAAGGCACATTAAGATAAGACAAGGGCATCAGGATTTCAATCTTCAAAGTATCAGCATATTGCTTGAGTCATCATGCATCAGCATCGCCAAAAGACCACCATCTCACCAAGTCTCTAAGTAATCCTACAAAAAGAAGATAAACAAGTGAACATCATTCATCAGTATACTGCATTGGAAATCTAAGTCAAGTCTACCATCTGATCCTAAAATATCTAAATATGAGGCTAATTTAAAAGCTAGGAATGGCAGGCTTTCATGCATCCGAAAGGTACCATCCAAATGTTAGCAGTGTCGAAAAAGTAAAGCGACAAAAAGATCATCTCAGGTGCATTCTAGAAAGTTTGGAGATGCAAGGTTATGAAAAACGGAATCAACATTTACTATCCTAACAAAGGTGAAGGTCCATGTCCAGTTATGCAAACCATCCACATTCTGAATTTATATATAACCTTCGGTCCACATCGTTACCTATTATGCTTTGGCAACAGATGTAGGCTCTGTTGGGCCACCCCCGGACTTCACATCACTTCCTTCAGATCCTGGGACAAGCAAAGCTTCATCTTTTGAACAGGGACCCTAAAGAATTTACAGCTGATGTAAGTATTGTGACCAACCCAAAAACAACTATTGCGTTTCAACTCCAAATTAAGATCCGTCGATGTTTGCTTAATCGACATATACTGCGGTAAGCAGTAAACAGAATGTTGAGCCCAACATCAAGAACATGGTTATAACAACAGTAACACTTAAAGAGTGGAAAAGTTTCCATTTTTTAACAAAGCAGTTACAGAGCCTACAGAATATCATTTACATATATGTGTATAATCTTTCACCAATGGATTCCTTGGCATGACTAATATCAAACACAGAATAACAAACCATAGTGCCATAAGGCTATGATATATCATATTCATATGTGCACACTATCAGAATAGAACTGTCCATCTCAGATATAGCACCATCAAAGAGTATTAGACATTATGACCCGAGTATTTTGAGTGAACTAGAATTGCAAAATGGAGTCATATACAGTAAAATGGATAGCAGATTCCCACATAATCCATTAATTCAATGCTCTCAGGTAAATAAAACTTGCATCGAATCCAGTGGAAAGAAACTGTATATGCATGGGCTCACCTTATCATTTTGTACCAAAGAAGGAGGCCACGCCATGATGTAGGGACGGACAGGCTTGTGATAATCTTCACAAATCAATTTCAGCTCCGCTGTTTCGAGACAAAAGGATAGCAACAACTGAGGAGCCTCAGTACACCCGTCATACTCAGTACGCAGGTACACGATTCCATCGATAACATCCATAAGCCGCACAATGATAAATTCATCATCTCCTTCTGAGAACTTGACGAACTGGCGAATTGTTTTCAAGGGAAATGTCTGGTCCAGCATCCAGTAATTGCGACCATCGTCATAATACTCATCCTCGCGTCTCCAGAAGAAAACATCAAGCGAGCAATCACCCCACAAATCCGGGGAAACGATACAGGGCCTCCCATCCTTGGTATTGCCAAATACAAAAGCACACTCACGGCCTTCCTGATCCGCCAAGAGCGGCGGCAGATCCATTTTGGTGAACTTCAGCGTCGCGGTGTCGAGCACAGTGATGTAGGGTTTCCTCACATGCGTCCAATAGACGGACCCATTCACCATCTTGCCGGTGACCCCGCTCCCAGTGCCAGGGAACTTCCGGCGCTTGGACTTGATGCTGCTGTCCGGCGAGATGATGTGGACGACCGCCTTGGCCTGAAAGAAGTCGAAATCGAAACACACCACGCGGGGTGGCACGCCGGGGTCCTCTTGGGAGGAGATAATGTGGAACTCGAAGTTAGTGGCATCGGAGAAGAGGCGGGGCGGCGGGGGGTAGAGATGCAGCGCCCGGGTGAGAGGGTTGTAGGCAGCTATCTGCCTGGCCCTCCGGTTGAAGACAACCACGTAGCCGTCGCAGCACCGCTCAATCTCCCACACGGCCGAGGCCTCCTCCACCTCATCATCATCCTCGTCGTCTTCCTGGTACTCCTCCTCCACATCCTCCTCATCGCCGTCCTCCACCTCATCGCCGTCCTCGTTCTCCTCGTCGCCGTCGGCGTCTGGGAGTGGGAGGGCGCTGAGGGAGAAATCGCCGCGGCGGGCAGCGGCCTCGAAGTCCGGGTCAGGGCGGGTGTGGTGGGCGTCGAAAGAGGAGGCCTCGGGCTTGAAGCCGAGGCGCTGGACGAAGAGGCCGACGAAGGGAGACGGGTGGAGAGCCCGGAAGCTGCGGCGGAAGGCGGGGGAGGAACGGACCGCGGAGAGGAAGGTGCGGCAGGAGAGGGCGGCGCGGACGAGGCTAGGGAGGCCGGGGAGGCGGAGGAACACCTCCCGGAGAAGGTCGTCGTCGAGATCGAGCACGGTGGTCGGGCATTTCGGCGGCGGTGGCGGCGGCGGCGCCATCCCTCCAGACCTAGGTTTTTTTCTGAGGGAGAGCTCGAGACCTGGGTAGTGTAGTGGGGGAAGCCGAATGAATAGGGCCATTGGGTTGTTTTATCCCAGCGGATACGGCCCAGGCCTGTCGGCGAGCCTGCGTGGGCCGCGCCGATCAAGGGAAAAGTATGTGCTCCCGAGGCCATTGAGCTGTCCCCAAACTTTCTTAAAAACCAAAAACTTTCTCGACCATGTTGGAGTAACATACCATGTCTAGTCGAAGGTCTGAAGCTTGCTCTCTCCATTGAGATTAATTCTGTTATTGTGTGGATGGACAATATATCAGTGGTTGATGCTATGAATCTTAACACAGTTCATTCAATGGTGGCTGGCCCTATTTTCGAAGAAAGTACTTCCTCCGTCCGGAAAAGTTTGTCCCTCAAATGGATCTATCTAGCACAAAGTTAGTGCTAGATAGCACAAAGTTAGTGCTAGATACATCCATTTGAAAGACAAGCTTGTGACAAGTTTTTTCGGACAGAAGGAGTAGACAATTATGTGATGATTTCGGGAAGATTCTTTTTGAATTCTGTAATAGAGAATCAAACTTGGTCGCTCATACACTAGCTCAGCAGAGGCGTGTAGATCCACCGGCTGTGTGGCTGGACTCACCACCTATTTTTATTTCCCGGTTTCTTGAGGACGATGTAAGCATTATTTGATATGAATAAAGCTAGCCGTAAGGCTTTCCTGTTAAAAAAAAACATACCATGTCTATGTCAGACCAGTGTATGAGTACCACAATGAAGCGAGTGGTGTGATGAGAGTGGATTTTCGGAGCACGGGTGCATTGGAGCGCCTTATTTTAAATAGTTTTAAAATCACATTTAAAGGTTTTAAATAGTAATGATGGGCTCCCGCGTGAGACCATTATTCCTTCTCGTTAACACAAACGCACGATATATAGTAGGGCACGCGGTTGTATCCGGCGGAGGAGGAACAGGTGACGTAGCGCTCCTCCTTGGTTGGACGTTTCCACATCTTTTATTTTTTGGATTGCTGCTCATGGTATTACTTATGATGTTCTTGTTGAAAGTCCTCCCGGAACCTGAGACCTCATATTTGGTATCCATGGCGTATTCAATATCTTGATAGTCTGTAATCATTTGGACCCTACAATAAGCTATGTCTGGACCTGGTAAGTTTTCCCATGTTGAGTCAAATTAAGCCACAGGCTCCACGCCTAGTGGTACCCTTCCGTGTTGCGTCAATTCCTTTAAGTTCTAGCCTTGCAATCAAATCCCTTGGAAACCAAAGACTTTGATTTCTCATAAGGTGCAGGCGACATCTTATAAGCAACAGCCGCCGATCCCTGGTTGTCATCGTTTATGGTTGAGACTACGACAATATCTGATCTGAATCCCCGGTCATTTCTATCTCCTTTCCAAGGCCATGATATTCCCTTTTTTGCCATTAACGACTGCCTTTTTTAGGACAATTAATGGATGTCATTGAGCTGAATATCTTCTAAAATCTTGCTTTTCTTTCTCCTACGTCCTCACTTTTAGTTTTTCTAGACTTCCTAGAACTTCGATTATTTTGGAACAGTGGGAGCATGTTGCTTAGAAAAATATTTGAAATAACTAGAAATGCACAAAATGCCTTAAAATATGAAATTAGCCAACAAATAAGCCAAAATTTTACATCAACTTGTAAATGGTTTATTTTTTAACGTACGGGAAGTTTTAAGGGGAGATGATAATCTGAAATTGGAGTTCCTATTCAAACCTGCCACTTTCCCTTTGAAACTTTGATACTTCCCTGAAGGCTTTTCAGTTTCTACGTGAAGAACATCACAACTTTACCATAACTCTCTCGAATTCTTTCAACACCCATTAAGGGAGTTAGGATAGGATGTGGGTTGGAGTTATATGCACGCAGCTAAACACTTCCAATATTGTGCAACTATTACGTAGTGCTAGTACCTCAAGCATGAACCATCCAAAGATCGCTATGCCATGCAATTGTACATGATCCAAATTATGACAGAAAAATCACACATCAAGCAACAATATCCCATGAATTTGTCGAAAAAATAAAAGGAAAAGAAAAGTAGCAGCCTATGGATCCATTGATTGAGCAACATGCAGTTACTCACGTACGTCTTATTGATAGTATCAATTGATCCCAACTGAGGAAACTAACCAAGCAACAACAACAGACAGGATCATGCATCTAATTATTCAGAAGATGGAGCTTATTCATCGACCACGAGCAATCGATGGCTGCAGGGCCTAGCCGATGTAGTACATGGGGTCGGGCAGCTTGAAGGTGTGAGCGCCCTCGGGTGCGCCGAGGATGTCGCTCCACTGGTCGCCGATGTTTCCCACGATGACATACCCAGCTTCCTGCAGCTTTTGCCTCTCGCTAGATTTGTAGGTCACTGCGGAGCCCTTGAACCCTGGTTGCTTGAGCAGCAGGTTCATCCATCCGGAGATGCCTTGGCGGCGGAGGTTGGCAACTGTGATGGCTCTCTGGTCCTCGGTCCGGCCTGTTAGGAACACCGGCTTGATGCCCACTGTGAGCAGCTTGTAGTACAGCCGCTTTGTCTCGGGGAGCGCAGGCGCGCTCCCCTCCAGCACGTACGTGTTGTAGCTCGTCGCATTGTACGGCCTAGCCCTGCACATGGGTTGATGTGCATACATTATTACATGCCCATGGGTTAATGAGATGTGAGCTAGTAGATCTGCATGCTGAAGAAATTAAACCATCTTTGTGTTGTTCCTTGGACATCGATCGTTGTATCACACGCAACATGATTTTTCACGTCATATGCTACTACTAATCTAGAATTCTAGACACTATAGCATAAATCTGTTGATAAGGACGGTTTCAATTTCTTGGTGTCATGATGTTACTGGTGTTTTTTAGTGGGTTAATTTTAACAGGGTACACATGGAATTTTTAACTTTAGCTAAACGGAAAGATCAGTGCAAGCCCCTGCTCAAATGCACCCGCAAGAAATAGCATGTATAATGTTGTGCACGTAGGTACCCGAAGCCGTGCGTGGCATAGTAAGGTAGGCTTGAGAGCATGGTCTCGTCGATGTCGAAGACCCACACCTCCTTGCCGTTGCCGGCGAGCTTGAGGCTGTCGACGTAGGTGATGGCCTGGTCGATGACGACCTTGGAGTCGCGGCGGTAGTGGCTGCCGAGCATGTAGTGGCCCACATAGCCCTCGCAATTGGCCGGGACCGTCTTCCAGTCCCGCACGTTGTACGCCTCCACGCCCAGCCTCCAGCTGTCGCACGGCACGCCGCCGCGGCTGCCAAGCTGCCCGCCGGAGCCCAGCATCGGCCGCAGCATGTGAATCAGCGGCGCCACGGCGTCATCCATGGCAGTGGCCGCAATCGCCGCTGTCGGCATCCAGACGTTGGGCTCCCATGCGGTGGTGCAGGAGGCCGCTGTGGCCACGAGAGCCACGGCAACGAGGATGGGCATCCTTGCCATCGCCATTATTAGTGTGTGTGTGCTACTGCTAGCTACTGTGTGGTGCTCTGCTTACTAAGGTGCCGTGCAAAGAGTATGTGGTGAGCGGCTCGTCAAATAGTAGAGTACATGTGTTTTCGTTATTATTCACGCGTCTCGAGCAGCATATACATAGTACAAAAATTGTTTGAGGTACATCCAATATCTGTCTGTAAAGAAGCAATCATTGTCTGTAATGTGCTTGTTTGCCCTAACAATGTTTGTTGCCACATGGTGGGAAAGGCTAGCTATAGATGGATGATTTTGTACCATAGCAAATGTCAAGCCAAAATCTGTTTACTTTGGCTTAAAGACAAAACTTGTTCTGTCGAGAGGAACTGAAGCTGAGAGATGTAAGTTCAGATCAACATATGACAAGATATGGTTGCCTCCCCTCACACTTCACCAATACCAGGCTCTACTTTCTTTGGACTCAATTTTGTTCAACTAGATGATGCAGGCCGGATATTAGAAAAATTTCAGTTGATTCGTGTTGACTCATATTTATGTGCTCGAGTAGAGATCTTCAAGCTACTACCGGAATAACACTATATGCCTACGGCCTTATCTATGCCGACGGCCTTTTGTCGGGGCCGTCGGCATAGCTCAAGCTATGCCTACAGCCTGGGGAAAACCGTCGGCATAGCTCCAACTATGCCTACGGCTGCCGTAGGCATAGTGAGGCCGTCGGCATACATCGATCTATACTTACAGCAGCCATAGACATAGCTAGGCCGTCGGCATAGAGGTGGCCCTGGTGGCCCGGGGACAGACGGTGGGCTGACGCCGTCAAATCTATGCCGATGGCCCTGACGGTGGCCGTCGGCATAGATATTATCTGCTTTTTTTTAATAGGAGCTGCCACGTGGCAGAGCTATGCCGCCGGCACAGCCGTAGGCCTAGTTAGCCCCGCCACATGGCGCCTCCTGGTAGCCCCTGGCCGAGAACTGTGCCTACGGCACGGCCGTAGGCATAGATGTTATCTGTTTTTTATTTTAAATTATTTTTATTTTTTAAAAAATTAATATTTGATTAATTTAAATCTAACTTATCTAATCTTAAACATACACAAATTATACATCGATTTGAGGTAGAATTTTCCATAGATTATGAATATCCAGTTTGTTTTTGTTTTTGAGTATGTTAGAAATCTGACCTCATGTACTTTTGCATATTGGTCCTTATACTTTGTTAAAATCATAAGTAATTGATACTGGATCGATTTTGACAAATTTTGTATGGTTTTTTTATCATAATCTTGAAAGGATTATGTTGCTATACTTTGTTTCAAATTTTAACAAACTTAAATCATGTTTGCTTCAGATTTACACAAAACACCCTTTTGTTTTGACTTTTTGTATATTTTTCATTCCTTGGCCAAACGAGACAAGTTTTATATCTAGATCCATCAGATTGTTTCAAGGATTGTGGTGGTAGGCGCAAACACCCGGCAAACCGGCTCCGGAGTGTGACCCTTCATGGACGGCGATGCCGCCGGCACTTGGAAGGGGGAAACGACCTCGTCGGGTCGACAAGGAGGGTTTGGCCCAGACCTTATTCTCAAGTGTTCCTATGGGCTGACCTATCACAACCAGGTGAAAACGTCCATTGGTCAAAGCCCGGTCGGCGAAGGTCATAGGCGTAGATCTCCAGGTCAACTGGTCTAGGGTTAGGCCGGCCGGGGCCTTCGGGGGGTAGCAATGCCACCAGAGCATCGCGTCGGGTCCTTATACATGTCTTAAGTTGTGGTGGCATGTCTGAAGAGGCAATACGCGGCTCCGATGTGAGGTCCCCCCTTACGGACGACGATGAAATCGAAGTAACCCCTCTGCGGTTTTGCTGTTTCATGAATATTCCTGAGCACTCGGAGAGTGATCAGTTCATGAGAATTTTACAAAGTGCACACACATGTGATATAATATGCGTGACAATTTCTTATATTTTTTAAATATGCAGGAGTATTTGAAAAAAAATCCCCCACTATAGATTGTTCTTCGCGTGTCTAAGAGTGTGACCAGGGGCCTTCGGGGGCTAGCTATGCCACCAATTCTTGCGTTGGTCCTCTTACATGTTTGGAAGTGTGGTGTCAGGTGCAAACAACCGGCATGCGGCTCCGAAGTGTGACCACCTTCATGTACGGCGCTATCGTCTGCACTTGGAGGGGAAAATGACCGCGTCAGGTCGACACAAGGGGGATCCGGTGGTGGGTTGAGCCTAAACCTTGTTCTGAAGTGTTCCGATGGGCTGACATATCACAACCAGGTGGAGAAGCCCATCGGTCAAAGCTCGTCTGGCGAAAGTCAAAGGCATAGATCTCCGGGTCAACTGGTCAAGGATTAGGCCGGCCAGGGGCCTTGGTGGCTAGCAATGCCACCAAAGCATCATGCTGGGTCATCATACATGTCATAAGGTGTGGTTGCATGTCTGAAGATGCAATAAGCGGCTCCGGTGTGAGGTCCCCCTCACGGACGACGATGAAATCGAAGTAATCCCTCTTCGTTTTTGGCGTTGCATGAATATTTCCGAACACTCGGAGCATGATAAATTCATGAGATTTTGACACAGTGCAGACACATGTGATATAATATGCGATGCAATTTCTTATATTTTTTAAAGATGCATGAGTATGTGAAAAAATAATCCCCCACTGCGGATTGTTCTTCGCGTGTCTATGAGTGTGGTCAGGGGCCTTCGGGGGCTAGCTATGCCACCAAATATTACGATGGGTCCTCTTACATGTCTGGAAGTGTGGTGTCAGGTGCAAACACCTGGCATGCGGCTCCGGAGTGTGACCACCTTCACGGACGGCGCTGCCGCCAGCACTTGGAGGGGGAAACGATCGCGTCGGGTCGACACGAGGGGGATCCGGTGGTGGGTTGGGCCCAGACCTTGTTCTGAAATGTTCCTATGGGCTGACCTATCACAACCAGGTGGAAAAGTCTGTTGGGCAAAGGCCGTCCGGTGAAAGTCAAAGGCCTAGATCTCCGGGTCAACGGGGCTAGGGTTAGGCCAGTCGGGGGCCTTCGTGGGTAGCAATGCCACCAAATCTTGCATTATGTCTTAATATATGTATACAAATGTGATGGAGGGTTGAAATAGCAATGGAGCAACGGGCGGCGGACTTCCTTCACAAAACCGGACACGTTCTCTCTCGATAACCAGATACTACCTCGGAGATGGTGTAGTTTACAAGCGCCCTCCGGTCAGGCTTCTGCGAAACATGCTCAAACTTTTACCACACCCTACAAGGGCCATATGACTACACCGTGCCAGGTCCCGAGGATTTCCGGCATCGTATGATTTCCTGTGGATTTTAACGGCTAGATCCATCATGCCGCCGAGGTACGTTCACCCTACGGTGGTGGGGCCTGCCCCTCCTTTGGTTGCACTAGGCCTACACATACCGCAAAGACATCATATATGATTTAACAAACCACTTCTGGACATCATTTTAGGTGGTCGCCATGTAGATCTACAATTTCCCGCATTGAAACCCTACAGATGCAATAAATGTCTCAAATATTGCAGGCGGCCCAGAAAAATGCCATGTCCAGGCATATGTCATGCAATGGCCCCCTTTGAGAGCGCAAGAAGTTTCGAGGTCAACGAAGCAATGGGCAACACACTTCCTTCACAAATCAGACACATTCTCTCTCGATAGTCAGATACTACCTCGGAGATGGTGCAGTTTACAAGCGACCTCCGGCCAGGCTTCTGTGAAACGCACTCAAACATTTACCACACCCTACAAGGACCATATGACGGCACCATGCCAGGTCCCAAGGATTTCCGGCATCGTATGATTTTCATGGATTTTTATGGCTGGATCGGGCATGCCGCCGATGTAAATTCGCCCCCCGGTTGTGGGGTCTTCGCCTCCTTTGGTGCTGCTGATCGATGGTGAGGGACACCGCACGTGCCGTTGTCGAGGGCGATGGGGCAAGCAGTCGGGTGGGTTCACGTGGTCCTAGATGAAGGTCCCCGTTCAGACTCATCGTCTTCATACCAAACACCGCCCTCTTCTCCTCCTCGTCAACCTCTTCTCCCCTCATAGATCACCGGCGGACGGATGAGCCGCACCTTGCGCTGCCGTGTGCATCCATCCATCAGGATCTGCTCCTCTCGTCGACCCACAACCCTACGTTGTGGCTAGGGTTTCGGTGGCCTCCCCCTCAAGTGTTGCTGCAATGGCGGCGAGGCCAGAGGCCTTCGGATCCTTCACCGGCGGATGCGTTTAGTACTTTCCCTCCTTCGTCGGTCCAAGAGGGTAAAAAAATTAGAAGAAAAACACAAGGGAGAACACAATTGCATGAGCTTGATTCCTATTGGTTGAAACGTTTGTGCCACGGATCGATGATGTGGCGCATATCCATCCATCTAGCTCTCCCCCCACCGCCCCACATACCATCCATCCATGAGATAAAAAAGAAAAAAATAAGCCCACGAGAGAGATAGCCCACCCAACTCCACCGAACGCTTCATCCCTCTCTGTCTCGCGACCTCGCTCCTCTCTCCCCCACGAACGATCCTCACAAACGATGTACTCCCTCCGTCCCAAAATAAGTGTCTCAACTTTTTATTAGCTCTAGTACAAATTTGTACTAAACTCAAGACACTTATTTTGGGACGGAGGGAGTACTACTTATTACAAATGAATAAAGTCTGAGTTTTTTTCAAAAAAAAAACCCACCCCTGTCCCTCGCCGACACCACCACCCACGCCGGCCTATTCTGGTGAGCTCCGGCGACGGGAAGCACTCCCCCGAGCTCCCCAAGCTCCACGCCTCCTTCCCCTCCATCCAGAATCCGCGCTCCCACCCTCCATCATCCCCCGTTGCTAGCTAGGGGTTCGGCCGCCACCTCACCTCCGGCAATGGCGAGGCCAGCGGGCGGCGGATCCTTCAATTGCGTGTCCCAGGTTGGTACTGCCCAGTGTGTTCCGAGAACACACAGTCGACTTGGGTTTTATGGTATAGTCTAAGATTTCCGGACAATAAAAGGGCCCAAGGTTAAAGAATCTATTTCAAAACAGAGGAGTGTGTTGTAGGTGTTGATTCTATCGGGGATAGACGTGATGATGAGACATGCTCTACATGCAAATCTATGATAGAACGAATACTTTGAAAAGAGTTATTTCAAAGTATAAAGTTAAAGTATATGATGAGATCAAGGGGGAGAATGTTAGATTGATCTCTTCCCCAATGGGCCCAACGGCCCATTGGACCCTTGACCCACACCCTGATCTGGGTCGTCCAGCCCAAGCAAGGCTGGTGGGCCCCTGTCGCGTAGTGCCATATAGAGGAGGTGGGGACCACGACACAAGGTACGAGGTTCGCCGCCGCCACTGTTCCCCACTCCTAACCCTAGTCCGATCGAGAGGGAGGCGCTGAAGCGATGGGAAGCCCACCGATGCCACGACTACCTCGCAGTTGCCCTCTACACCGACCGTCGCTGCTCGTGCGCACACCTTCACCGACGAACCAACGATGGCCGGAAGGCTAAGGTACACACCCGAATACAGATTATATCCCACTGATCTAGCCTACTCCGGTCCAGAGGATCTATCAGCACAAAATTTCAGTTATTGTACATTGAAGTTTAAGTGAACAATTTTGCATCGACTGCTATCAACTTGAAGCTTCTTGCATCTTAATTCATGTTCTGCTTGAAACATTCTATAGTACACTGAATTTTGTACTGCATGAACTTTTGAAATGAATACAGTAGATGTTTTGCTTGATTGCTACTGTATCTTGATTCATCTTGATTCAATAAACTGCAGTAAACTGAATTGTTCTCTGAATAGTGCATAATTATGCAATGAACTGAAGTAAACTACAGTAGTTTATTCCCTCTTAGAGTCCGACTGAATTTTACACATGAACTTTGAAATGAATATTGTACTCTTAAAACTTTGGATAGCTGAAAAAGCTCACATCATCTAATGTTTTGACCAAAACTCTGTCAACATTCAGTTTTGACCAAGAAATAGGGGAGCAGGTGGGAATTTGTACAGTAATGGCAAGATGCCAAATGGTGCTAGTAAATTCAGTTCTGCAAAAAACAAGACTGAAACAAGGCAGTGTTGAGCATGTCCTAGCACTAGCTGCAAATTGAGGCCAGATTTAGCCAAATTGAAAACATTATTTTTGAAACTATGCATAACTGAAAATTATTTCTGAATAATTGGAAACAGTTCAGTTTGCTACAGGAACAACCATTAGAAAGAAGGAAGAATAAAGTGCATCCAGAATCATTTTAAATTTCTTACAGATCATTTCAAATTTGGAAAGAAGCATGCATTTGAAAAATGCTACTCCAGTCTCCATTAGCAACACAAAACATATGCAGGCACATGTCCAGTAGCAAAAAGTTTCAGAAATATTGGTGCTCACCTTCCATCTTGGCAGTACAACAAAAACTAAGCAGCCAACTCTTGCCGCTTTGCATGCATTGCTGGCAACTCCAGTAGATTTACCAAATAATTGAGCATGGCATCTACAGGTTACAAAAAAATGAGCATCTTCTCTGCATTTATAAAGCTTTAGGATAGTGAAATTATTACTCACTTTGATGGAATTCGAGCTTGGGATGATCTGACTTACTTAAAAAAATCCACTAATAGAAGCATCTGCAATTCAGTTAGATAACCACTGCACGAAGCAAGTGAGAGCAAAAAAAAAATTAGTTAGAGAAAACTGTTATGAATGTAGTTGAAAATTCAACAAGAATAGTATCATTTCAAAATAAAGATAGCATCCATTATGCAAATGATCTTACTGGACCAAGATATCTTATGCACTACTGTTGTTATGATTATATGCTAACCATTCATCTTTTGTACTCTTGTTATGAGTACAGACAAGAGCACACAACTATCTGCGAGTAATCGAGCTTAAAGATGGAGAGGTTCACCTGTATGACAGGGTGCTCATTGCAACTATGTTGGATGTTCACCTGCGAACAGTTACAAGAATATGGAATCTAGCCAAAGAACAACTTGCATTAGGCCAAGAATTTAATGTTTCAAGGAAGAAGAAGAACAATGGTAGGAAGAGGAAAGAGCCAGATCTGTCGAGAATAGCCACAATCCCTTTGAACAGAAGAAGAACAATTCGTTCTCTCTCAAGGTGTTTAGGTGTTCCCCGATCAACCCTACATGACAGATTTCAGTTGCAAGAGTTGAAACGCATCACGAGCACCAACAAACCCACCCTCAAGCCACAAAACAAGATAGAGAGACTAAAGTTCTGCCTATCCATGATGGATGAAAGATGGATATTTGGTTGAACTACGTCGATATTTCCCCAAAGAGGAAGGGATGATGCAGCACAGCAACGGTAGGTATTTCCCTCAGTGATGAGACCAAGGTTATCGAACCAGTAGGAGAACCACGCAACACCACGTAAACAGCTCCTGCACACAAAGAACATATACTTGCAACCCGACGTAAGAGAGGGGTTGTCAATCCCTCACGGGTAAAAGGATAGGTAAAATTGTAGTAGATTGGATAAATAGATCTCGCGGGAACGCGAGATAAAATAAAAAAGTAAAAATTGCAGCAAGGTATTTTTGTATTCTTGGATTAATAGATCTGAAAATAAAAGCAAATAAAAATAGATCGCGAAGGCAAATATATTAAAAAAGAGACCCGGGGGCCGTAGGTTTCACTAGTGGCTTCTCTCGAGAAAAATAGTAAACAGTGGGTAAACAAATTACTGTTGGGCAATTGATAGAACTTCAAATAATCATGACGTTATCCATGCAATCATCATTATATAGGCATCACGTCCAAGATTAGTAGACCGACTCCTGCCTGCATCTACTACTATTACTCCACACATCGACCGCTATCCAGCATGCATCTAGTGTATTAAGTTCATGGAAAAACGGAGTAATGCAATAAGAACGATGGCACGATGTAGACAAGATCTATTTATGTAGAAATAGACCCCATCTTGTTATCCTTAATAGCAACTATACATACGTGTCGGTTCCCCTTCTGTCACTGGGATCAAGCACCGTAAGATCGAACCCATCACAAAGCACCTCTTCCCATTGCAAGATAAATAGATCAAGTTGGCCAAACAAAACCCAAATATCGGAGAAGAAATACGAGGCTATAAGCAATCATGCATATAAGAGATCAAAGAAGACTCAAATAACTTTCATGGATAAAAACATAGATCTGATCATAAACTCAAAGTTCATCGGATCCCAACAAACACACCGCAAAAATAGTTACATCAAATAGATCTCCAAGAGACCATTGTATTGAGAATCAAATGAGAGAGAGAAAGCCATCTAGCTACTTACTACGGACCCGTAGGTGTACAATGAACTACTCACGCATCATCGGAGAGGCACCAATGAGGATGATGAACCCCTTCGTGATGGTGTCTAGATTGGATCTGTGGTTTCTGGAACTTGCGGCGGCTGGAATTGATTTTCGTCGACTCCCCTAGGGTTTCTGGAATATTGGGGTATTTATAGAGCAAAGAGGCGGTGCGGGAGGTCTCCGAGATGGGCACAACCCACCAGGGTGCGCCTGGCAGCTCAGGCACGCCCTGGTGTCTAGTGCTCACCTCGGGCCCCCTCTTTGGTACTTCTTTGGCCCACTGGATGTCTTCTGGTCCAAAAAAAATCTCCAAAAAGTTTTGCTACGTTTGGACTCTATTTGGTATTGATTTCCTACGAAGTAAAAAACAAGCAGAAAACAGCAACTGGCACTGGGCACTATGTGAATAGGTTAGTCCCAAAAAATGATTTAAAGTTGATATAAAATGATTGTAAAATATCCAAAAATGATAATATAACAGCATGGAACAATAAAAAATTATAGATACGTTGGAGACATATCAGCATCCCCAAGCTTACTTCCTGCTCGTCCTAGAGTAGGTAAATGATAAAAATAGAATTTTTTATGTGGAATGCTGCCTAACATGTTCATCACATATTCTTTTCTTTGTAGCATGGACATTTGGACTTTTATATGGTTCAAAGCAATAGTCTAGTTTTGACATGAGGACTTTAATACTCAAGCATATCAAAGAGCAACCATGTCTTTCAAAATATCAACACTAAAGCAAGTTATCCCTAGCCCATTATGCTCAATCATTGATCCATTCATGAAACACACTCGAATATTAGCTACACCCAATGCTCAAGTATGATCATAGTGCCCCTTAGTTGGTGCTTTATAAGAGAAGATGGAGACTCAAGTAAAAAGTAAAAATTGCATAAAGTAAAAGAAAGGCCTTCGCGGAGGGAAGTAGGGATTTGTAGAGGTGCCAGAGCTCAAAGCTTAAATTGAGAGATAAAAACATTTTGAGAGGCATACTTTTCCCACCAACGAAAACGACTTAGAGTTTCCAATACTTTCCATGCTAGATATATCATAGGCGGTTCCCAAACAGAATTTAAAGTTTATTCCTTTTTCCATCATACATTCACTTTCCATGGCTAACCGTATCCACGGGTGCCCTCCATACCAACACTTTCCAAGGAATTTATTATTTGACAACATAAAGTAAATTCATTTTTCATTTCGGGACTGGGCATCCCTAATACCTTTGCCGTACTCTCGTGCAATGACAAGTGAATAAACACTCATCGTGAGAATAACACATCTAGCATGGAAAAATATTGGCCACCCCTCACCGCCTCGCGAGCGGTACGAGCACACAAAAGAGAAATTTATTTTGAAAATTAGATATGGCACATACAAATTTGCTTAGAACGGCACGGAAATACTGCATATAGGTAGGTATAGTGGACTCATATGGCAAAACTGGTTTAAAGGGTTTTGGATGCACAAGTAGTGATCATACTTAGTGCAAATGAAGGCTAACAAAAAGATTGAGAAGCGTCCAACCAAGAAACGAAAAATCTCGTAAGCAAGCATTAAGCATAATTAACACCGAATAATGCACCACAAGTAGGATATAATTTCATTGCATAACTATTGACATTCGTGCTTGCATTGGGAATCACAAACCTTAACATCAATATTCTTACTAAAGCATAATTACTCATCAACATGACTCATATATCACTATCATCATATCTCAAAATTATTACTAAGAATCAAGTTTATTTTGTCCAATGATCTTCATGAAAGTTTTTATTATATCCTTCTTGGATATCTATCACTTTGGGACTAGTTTCATATGTTGCTTTTAATAAGCTCAAACAAATATAAGTGAAGAACATGAGCATAATATTTCTTTCTCTCAAATTAATCTAAGTGAAGCAAGAGAGAATTTCTTTAAAAATAACAAAGCACACCGTGCTCAAAAAGATACAAGTGAAGCACTAGAGCAATTCCATAGCTCATAAAAATTTAAGTGGAGCATAGGAGCAAGCATAGCATAATTTTTGGCTCTCCCAAAAAGGTGTGTCCATCAAGGATTCAAGACTTAAAATAAAGAGCAAAACAAGCAAATACTCATATCATACAAGACGCTCCAAGCAAAACTCATAATATGTGACGAATAAAAATATAGCTCCAAGTAAAATACCGATGGTCGTTAGCAGAAAGAGGGGATGCCACTCTAGGGCATCCTCAAGCTTAGTTGCTTGATACTTCTTGAATATTATCTTGGGTTGCGTAGGGCATCCCCAAGCTTAGCCTTTTGCTAATCCTTATTCCTCCATTCATCGTAATTTCACCCAAAACATGAAAACTTCAATCACACAAAACTCAACAAAACCTTCGTGAGATCCGTTAGTATAAGAAAGCAAATCACTACTATAAGTGCTGTTGAAAACCCATTAATATTTTATTTTTGCATTATATCTACTGTATTCCTACTTTTCTATGGCAAAATCTCTTCAAAGAAAACCATAGAATCATCAAAACAAGCACACAACGCAAAGAAAACAGAATCTGTTAAAAACAGAACAGTCTATAGCAATCTGGATATTTCGAATACTTCTGTAACTCCAAAAATTCTGAAAAATTAGGACACTCTTCCAAAATAGTGGTATTAACATCAACTAAAGTCATGACCTCTCCAAACCCACTTTCATCAAAATTTTCATAAGATTGAACACTCTCCAAATATATGGGATTATTTTTACCTAAAGTTGACGCTCTTCCAAACCCACTTTCAATATTATTGCAAACATTATTATCAATATCATAATCATCATGAGGCTTAAATAAATTTTCAAGATCATAAGAAGAATCACCCCTATCATGATCATTGCAATAAGTAGTGGACATATCAAAATTAGCATCCCCAAGCTTGGGGTTTTGCATATTATTAGCACAATTGACATTAATAGAATTTATAATAACATCATTGCAATCATGCTTTTCATTCAAGGAGCTATCATGAACCACTTTATAAATTCCTTTGTTTAACACTTCATCACAATTTTCAGATTCATAAATCTCAAGCAAAACTTCATAAAGATAATCTAGTAAACTCAATTCACTAACAATTGGTTCATCATAATTAGATCTTTTGAAAATATTAGCAAGTGGATGAGGATCCATAACAATAGATTTTTAGCAAGCGAAGATGCAAGCAAATAGAAGGCACATGGCAACACAAGCAAACATGAGATCTGACGAGAAAAAGGCGAACGAAAAAGGATGCGAATAAAACGGCAAATTTTGGTGAAGTGGGGGAGATGAAAATGAGAGGCAAATGGCAAATATTGTAAATTGCAAGGGGATGAGATTTGTGATTAGGAACCTGGTAGATGTTGATGATGTCTCCCCCGCAACGGCGCCAAAAATTTCTTTTCAAGTTTGCTTGAACTACGTCGGTATTTCCCCAAAGAGGAAGGGATGATGCAGCACAACAACGGTAGGTATTTTCCCTCAGTGATGAGATCAAGGTTATCGAACCAGTAGGAGAACCACACAACACCACGTAAACAGCTCTTGCACACAAAGAACAAATACTTGCAACCCGATGTAAGAGAGGGGTTGTCAATCCCTCACGGGTAAAAGGATAGGTAAAATTGTAGTAGATTGGATAAATAGATCTCGCGGGAACGTGAGATAAAATAAATAAGTAAAAATTGCAGCAATGTATTTTTGGATTAATAGATCTGAAAATAAAAGCAAATAAAAATAGATCGCGAAGGCAAATATATTAAAGAAGAGACCCGGGGGCCGTAGGTTTCACGCTTCTCTCGAGAAAAATAGCAAACGGTGGGTAAACAAATTACTGTTGGGTAATTGATAGAACTTCAAATAATCATGATGATATCCAGTCAATGATCATTATATTGGCATCACGTCCAAGATTAGTAGACCGACTCCTGCCTGCATCTGCTACTATTACTCCACACATCGACCGCTATCCAGCATGCATCTAGTGTATTAAGTTCATGAAAAAGCGGAGTAATGCAATAAGAACGATGACATGATGTAGACAAGATCTATTTATGTAGAAATAGACCCCATCTTGTTATCCTTAATAGCAATGATACATACGTGTCGGTTCCCCTTCTGTCACTGGGATCAAGCACCGTAAGATCAAACCCATCACAAAGCACCTCTTCCCATTGCAAGATAAATAGATCAAGTTGGCCAAACAAAACACAAATATCGGAGAAGAAATACGAGGCTATAAGCAATCATGCATATAAGAGATCAAAGAAGACACAAATAACTTCCATGGATAAAAACATAGATCTGATCATAAACTCAAAGTTCATCGGATCCCAACAAACACACCGCAAAAAGAGTTACATCAAATAGATCTCCAAGAGACCATTGTATTGAGAATCAAACGAGAGAGAGAGAGAAAGCCATCTAGCTACTAACTACGGACCCGTAGGTCTATAATGAACTACTCGCACATCATCGGAGAGGCACCAATGAGGATGATGAATGCCTCCGTGATGGTGTCTAGATTGGATCTGTGGTTTCTGGAACTTGCGGCGGCTGGAATTGATTTTCGTCGACTCCCCTAGGGTTTCTAGAATATTGGGGTATTTATAGTGCAAAGAGGTGGTGCGGGAGGTCTCCGAGATGGGCACAACCCACCAGGGCGCGCCTGGGGGCCCAGGCACGCCCTGGTGTCTTGTGCTCACCTCGGACCCCCCTCTTCGGTACTTCTTTGGCCCACTGGATGTCTTCTGGTCCAAAAAAAATCTCCAAAAAGTTTCGCTGCGTTTGGACTCCGTTTGGTATTGATTTCCTGCGAAGTAAAAAACAAGCAGAAAACAGCAACTGGCACTGGGCACTATGTCAATAGGTTAGTCCCAAAAAATGATATAAAGTTGATATAAAATGATTGTAAAACATCCAAAAATGATAATATAACAGCATGGAACAATAAAAAATTATAGATACATTGGAGACGTATCAGATATCAAGTCCTTGGCCTAGTTTCAATCCAATGACAAATATGGTCCACATAGATGAGAAATGGTATGACATGACTCGAGTGAAGAGTAGCTACTATGTACTACCTGGAGAAGAAGAACTAAATCGAACTATGCACAATACTCAGAGCATTGGGAAGGTAATGTTCCTAACAACTATGGCCAAGCATCGCTAAAATGAAGATGGGGAGATGACATTCGATGGAAAGCTTGGGATTTGGCCGTTCGTGGTAGAGACCGAGGCACAACGAACCAGCCACAACAGAGATAGGGGGACAATAGAGTTGAGACCGGTGAAAGTTACCAGACCTGTGTGCAGAGATTACCTGATCAATAAAGTAATCCCTATCATTCAAGACAAATTGCCTGATGGTGACGAGGACACAACGATCTTCATTCAACAAGATAATGCAACACCGCATGTCCTCCCTAATGATGCTGGTTTTCTAGAAGCTGTGGCACAGACAGATCTGGATATTCGATTTTTACAGCAACCACCGAACAGTCCTGAGCTCAATGTTTTAGATCTTTGTTTTCACTGCTCCCTCCAATCCCTAACCAACTGCAGAGCACCTATGAATATCCAGGAATTGGTACAGGGTGTAGAGGAGGAGTTTGAGAACTACGATCCCCATAAGCTGTTCAAAAGCTTTATGACGTTGCAAGCAGTCATGGTCGAAGTGATGAAAGATCAAGGAGGAAACAACTACAAGATGCCGCATCTGCATAAGGAACATCTACAGAATGCTGGACAGGAAATAGTCGGTGTATATTGCAGTGCAGAGCTAGTTGCTGACACGAAGGCCATTATAGAACAAGGAATGAGTAGATAGAGAAAGGGAAAAGGAAAGGGAAAAAGAAAAGAAAGGATAGGAGTATGTGATGTGTATGTCATGTGTCATGTGTATGTCTTTTGTATATGTGTATGTCATGTGTATGTCTTGTTGGATTTATTTGAAAAGAAAGGAAAAGGAAAAGTTGGAATTATTTGAATTAAGTTGGATTTAGTTGAATTAAGTTGGAATTATTTGAATTAAGTTGGATTTATTTGAATGATTCTTCTCCATTCTTCTTCTTCTTCTTCTTCTTCTTCTTAGAATGATGATTGTACCAAAAAGAATAAATCACAAAAGGAAGCCTTGGAAGTTTTACCTCAACTCCTCAGCCAGTATTTAAATTGAAATTCAATTTTGACAATAGCTGCAAGTTTGATCAAATGATTGTTAGCTACTGTACTCTGAAATGATTGTCAGCTACTGCATTTTGACAATATTGTGGAGCTAATATAGCATGCCATTATGTGTAAAATACATTATTGTCATAAAACTTTCTGTGTTTGATCAAATGATTGTCAAGATTCAGTTTAAATGAAGCTATAGTTTGGAATATTGTAATATTGTCAAATGAAGATCCCAAGTACTCCATGTACAGAAATTTGGAGTAGGTGTGTTGTGTTCACATCCCACCCACAAAAAATTGAAGAAGGAAAGTGTATAATTCTTGAATAACCTTTACTTATTCCATGCTCACTAGAGAAAAAAGAAGAAGAAATCATGCCTTGCTGGAATTTCCGTTGTTTCCTACAGAAAAAGAAAGAAGCAGAAATACTGACCTAGAATTGATGTTAATTAGGAGTAAATAGCATAAAACTACTAGTTTACAGGCTAGGGTTCCAAAAAACTACCAGATTTTAATTTGTCTCAAAAAACTACAAAACACGCGGTCGGCTGTTTCAAAAAAACCAAAACCTCAGTGACTAGTGTTTTAACCGTTTTCCTGATGTGCTGGACCCACCGGTCAGGCCACGCGTGCTCACGGCGTAGCCGTTTATGGCCGTTAGCCCGACCGGTCCGGTTGGAACCAGGGTAAATACCCCTCCGTCGGTCGGGCCGCACCCTGCTCGCTCACTCTCCCACTCCCCTGCTCCAGTACGAGCTCACCGCCGCTCGCCGTCTTTGAGGCCGGCCGCCGTCGACCTCCTTGCCGCCATGCCTTCATGGAACGACGAGGAAATGAGCTCTGACGATGACTGCGAGGTCGTCAGCATGGACATGGGACTTATGGTAAGTTTTTCCTTGCCACCTAGGGTTAGGGTTAAATGCTAGTAGGCCTATGCTACAGCCATGGATCTTGCTTAGTTTAGGGTTGTTGTTGTCTCTGTGATATGGTTGTTGATTAGTGAGGGTGGGGGTTGGTTGTAGGATTGAGGTAACTTAGGGTTCATCTGTGCACAGTGTTAGGGTTCTTGCTGATTTGGGGATTTGTTGAGTGTTTAGGGTTAATGAACAGTGCAAGTTGATTGTGCTTTTGAGTGGTGATTGAAACCAGTGTTATTTTGGTTATTTTGGTTGCAGGAGGAACCAAACACCATTGTGGAGCCCCTTTTCTGTGGCCAACTTGAGCTTTCTGAACCCAAGTGCATTCTGCACCACATGAGGCCTGTTAAGCATGTTGCTTTTGAAAGCATTGTAACAGGAAGGCGTTTCTATGGCTGCCCAGTGCAGGTTAGATGTGAATTAAGTTTGTTACATATGGATGTTCACTGGCCTCACATGATGCAGCAGTTTGTTACTGATATGACAGTAGTTGTTATTTCACTTATGTTATTCATTGTTAGAAAAATTCAAGTTAATCATGGCATTGGCATTGAAATAAGCTACTACTGCACTTGTAACAACTTATCACATTTACAAATGCAGGAAAATGGTGTGAATTGTGGTGTAGTAGAGTGGGTTGATTGGCCTTGGCCTCCTATTCTTCAGAGATGTTTGTGCAAGCTATGGGAAATGTTCCATGAGCAGAACCTAGGAAGGGTACTTGACAAGGAGAAGTTTGAGAAGGAGTTGGCCAAGGTTAAGAGTGAACATGAAAGGGAGTTGGCCAAGCTTAAGATTGAAAATGACAAGCTTTGCATTGAGTACACCAAGCTTGTTGATGATGTATCCAAGATGTTTGATTGGCAGGATGGTAGGGTGGAGAAGAATGTGAACCAGAAACAAGTGGAGGAGGAAGAACTTGAGAAGAAGAAGAAGGATGTAGAGGAGAAAGCTAGGTTGGAGGTGCATATGGAAAAGCTTAAACTTGCAAATGAGCAGAGGTGCATTTTGCAGAGCCAAGCTGATATCATCAAGAACACCAGGAAGGCTATGAAGGATGTTGAAGTTGACAGAGATCTTCTTAAGAAGGAGAAGTCAAAGCTTGAGCAAGTTGTTGCTGAGCTGCTGAAAGATGGGTATGGCAGCAAGGAGAAGTTAGAGCAAATCAAGGCCATCCTTGAGTCATGAAGTTGCTACGAAATGTTGGTGAAGTACATCCAAGGCCTATATATAAGAATGTGGCCTAACTGTCTCAAGTGATTATATGGGTGTACATTTTGGGGGAATGTGAAGTTAACCTAGGGTTTGGCACTGCATTTGAACTTTAGTGTCTTATGTAAGAACCATATTTTCTATGTTCTTAAGTATGTTGTAACGGATCTCCAATGCTATGGTATTAAGAAGTAAGTGTTGTAATGGATCTTATATGTTGTTGGCCACTTGTCTCTATAAATCTTCTATGTTATCTGTATATTTATGTATAGTGGTGTTGGGCTTAGTGGGCCAACCAAATGAAACTGCCCTAGGCCTACTAAAACCCACCCCCCTTCACCACTATCAATATAAACCCCTCCCCACACCGGCCACCCTTTCCCAGCCACTCCATCAGCCACCACCCACATCAAACCCTAGAGATGGATCCTGATCCTGACATGGGAGATGTCACAGAGGAGGAGGGAGAGGCCGTGGAGGTGAGGCCTCCAGCAGCACAGCAGAGGAGGAGGAGGCGCAGGCAGAGGGAAGAGGTGGCCGCCCAGGATGAGCAGGAGCTTGAGTACAACCACCGGCTCTCCGATAAGGTGCTAGAGAAGTGCAATGATGAAGAGCTTGAGCTTGTTTTCCCTGGTGGGAGGGGAAGGAGCTTCATGCGGATCATTGCTTGGGCGAGGAGAAGAGCAGTCATGGCTCCTCATCCAGCTACTAGGGCTAAGTGGGCTCGTTTCTTCCAGCGTTATGATTGATCTGTCCCTCTATGTATCTATCTATCTTCCTATCTATCTATAAGTGGTGTTCTTTGTAAGATCTGGATCAGAATCAATATGTATGGTACTATGAATCAGAATCAATATGTGTGCTACTCTGAATTTATTTATGAATATCTCTATGTATGCTACTCTGAATTTTTGTATGAATATCTCTATGTATGCTACTCTAAATCTGTGTGTGCTACTCTGAATCAATATGAATATGAATATCTCTTAATCAACCTAACTGTTCACACTTGACAGTTCAACCTAACTGTTCACACTTCACAGTTCAAATGACTGAATATCTCTGAAAGCATAGCAGTTCAAATGAACTCAAGTTCAGACACAGACAAATAGTAGTTCAAATGAACTCAAGTTGAGACACAGACAAGCACAGAACAAAGTATAGTTATTACAAACCATAGCAGTTCAACCTAAAGACACAAATCCAGCAATATTTGTTGAGACACAAACATGCTATCTAGTTACCACTAGCATAAAAATGGTCTTTCAGCCTCCCACTTGGCTTCCTGACCCTCTTTGACCCAGCCTGGACAACAGTTGAAGTTGATTGCCCTGGTGCAATGAATGTTCTTCTCTGGGCACTTGCAGACCTGGTGTTCTTTGCTGGAGATGTTGTAGATGATCTGGTGTTCTTAGCAGGAGAAGAAGTGTTGCTACTTTTCTTTCTACCTGGTGTTGTTGCTGGTGCTGGAGAAGTGTTAGTCCTGCTCCTCTTAGCCGGTCCTTATGCTGCTGCAGCTGGTCCTTATGCTGCTTCTACTGCTAGTGCAATCCTTTTACTTGACCTAGGACTAGCAACTGGACCTGGTGAAGGTGCAGAAGTTGTAACTCTTGCTGCAGCATGTACTCTTGGAGGCCTCTGAGCATTTGTAGCCATAGAAGAACCAGCTTGAGAGTAATTTGCTCTATTTTCCTACACAATTAAGAAACATTGTAAGAAATCATACAATAAGCAATGAAATGAAAGAATGAAATGAAACATTGCCTCAAATGACCTGGTGGTTGTTGATCCTCATCTGAAACTTAGGCAATATATGTTGTTCCCATCCCTCCCTGTAGCTGCCAATATCTGTTGTCCAGTGCTAAGCTTGATGAAGCAACCATCTAGACCTGAAGATATGATCACATTAGTTGTAAATAACATGAATGTAACCATCTTAGATATATGTGTAAGGATCATGTACCTATAAATGGCCTGCATCCATTTAGAAAGCCCTCCTTGCATGCAAAAAGGCAGTAGAACATGTAGTGAAACCTGGGGGTAGGAGCTGGATTTTCTAGGTCCTCTTTTGTTGTCACTATGCATCTACTGCCTGGATTAGTATCTAGCACACGCTGTAGATAGTCCCTTAGTCTGTGATATTGGAGTTTGTGATCTCCTTGCACAACTTCAACTGCTTGCTTCCTTGCCCTATATGCCAAGCTTTTAGGCACATGAACACCAAATGTTTTCTTTGTGTATGTCATAATTGTCTCAACACCAGCTCCATGGTTTGATCTAATGGCATCCTCACAAACCTTGGCAACCCAACTGACTGTAACCTTGGTGCTCTCTCCACTTGCTCCACAAGTGTGATCCAAATTCATCTTCTTGATGCTGAAAGTGACTCACTAGCTATTCTAGAGGCCACTATGTAAAACTCACAACCTTGCTTTCTATCAGAGCACCAAGCAATAACCCTAGTTGGTTCATTTCTGTGATACTCAAAATTCCTAAGTGTCCTTACATGGTAATTTCTTAGTGCTTCCCTGAACTCCACAATATTTAGGAAGCACAAATGCAATGCAAACTGCTCATGTGCATCAGGGAGTGATGGATCATACCATCTCCTCTCCTTCCTCTTCTTCAACCTTCTCTTCCTACCAGAAGGCAACCTTGGAACTTCTTCTTCATCACTAAGGCCAAAATCACCTAGAAAGCAGTATTCATCAGGTTCAGGCAAAAAATCTTCAAACTTGGTGTGTTCAGGCTAACTGTGTGACTTGCTAGTTGGGCCTGGTTTTCTGACAGGCTTAAGCTTCTTTGCTCCTTTCTCTGGTACAACTGAAGGTTCTTCATGTTCAGAAAGGACTTGGTCTTCCTCCCAAAACTCAGAAGGTTCTGAGTTTGCTCCACAATAGTGCTCTGCAGTATCTTCCTCTTCCCTATGCTTATGCACTACTAGGGAAAAGCCTAGCAGTAGCGCGGGTATTTGGTGTATCAGTAGCGCGGGTACCCGCGCTACTGATATGGCGCTACAGCTAACGTTTAGCAGTAGCGCGTTTTGACACGCGCTACTGCTATACCTACTTAGCAGTAGCTCTTTCCAAACCAGCGCTACTGCTAAGTGCTTTAGTAGTAGCGTTTTCCTATCCAGCGCTAAAGAGCGCTACTACTATATTTTCTCATGTCTTTTTTTTCTACGTATTTGCGATGTTTTTGTACAGGTTTTATACAGTATTCTAATCATATCATAAACATGCAATATGCTCATCATATCATACACATAATAGTCTCATCATATCATCCAACACAAATCATGTCGTCACATCATAATCACGATATAGCTATACAAGTTACATGACATGTCTCATCATACATAATGTAGTACTTCTTGAGGCGTCGGTTCGTATCCCTCTCTCGCACTAGCGTGAACGTAAACTAACTACTGGCTGTCGCTTGGAAACCGGTACACCTGGGCCTGACACTCTAGACACTCGTCGTATACTCCTGGCGTAGCACTTCTTCGCCATCGATGATCTATGCACCTGCATCGTCACATGAGTCGATGATATGCAACATATATAGTTGAGCAACAGAAAGAGACAGACTTGGCAAAAATAGAAGCAACATATCATAAGCATAAATAACAAAGTTCATCGTACCCAAAATGCCCTAACTAGAGTGATCTTCGCTAGTTGAGGAGTACGGTTTAATTACATCACAAATAAAGATTCGTCGTTCATAACTCAAAGTTTCTTCATAGAGAAAGTATGGACTAAACGGACACATTGTCATATATCGTCAATCACTCCAACATGTCGTGCCATCCATCCAAGTCAGGGAGATAGTCCCGGAGTGCAGTGAAAGGCTTCAGGTCGAGACGCTGAGCGGCTACGTGTGTTCGGACGTCTTCTCGCGACATTTGCCCTTCTTCGTAGAACATCCCTGTTTTTTGGAGGACCTCCTTCATGATGATTTGGGCAAGTTCACGCTGGATGTGATAGAACTCAGCTCGGAGTCGATGATCCAGGATATCTCCTAGGTTCTTTGCCCATTGCAGAATATGGGCATCGCCGGATCTAGGTGACATGCGAAGGTTCTGCTGATCCCGTCTGTACTCCAGAATATGGTGGAGGACATAGAATCCATCACTAAGAGTACCACTCGATTGCTGGATGCAGCAGAAGTCGGTCTTATGGCCGAAGGCGGGGGCGCGGTTCCTTGTCTTCCTGGTCTCGATCTCTCCACCGAGTAGGCCGTAGCTAAAGATAGCACTGTCGAGAGCAGACTTGATGTGGGTGTAATCCTTTTTCTTCATGTTCTTCGACTAGTCCAAGTAAAGAGCATGGGAGAATCGGGGGTAAAGGATTATGAGGATGGCGCGCCCATCGCTGCACAAAATAAGTACTCCTCAAATTAGCCTCCACGTGTGCAAATGAAATGATTGAAATCAAAGGAAGGATATCCGCGCGGCTGACTTACATGTGATGGTAAGGCACGAGAATCGTCTCCTTGTCCTTATTGCCGACCATGAAATCGGCGATGTAGTTACTCGCGTATTCACGGTGCTTTGGGCAGACTGCCAAGAAGCCCTCGTGCATGAAGTATGGGTCAGTGACACAGATATAAGGTATCTGCTCAGTCCTGATGATGTAGTTCATGTACAAGGCAAAAAGGCGGACAAACGTAAAATCCAGCTTTTTCAAGTGAAACATGTCGAAGATGTAATCGAATCGAAGGAAGAATTTCTCCATGGGGAATGTGTCAACATACAACCTTTGCTGCGGCACGTTAACCACGTAGAGCGGGTATCCTGGATTTTTCGAGGCGAGCAGGCTTTTCTCTCTCCGTAGCACATCGTCATGAAGTCTCCTTAGATTGCCGTATATGGCCTCTACCGCTGCCTTAGGTAGGATCGGATCACCGGGGATATGCCATTTTGGCGCACTGGGGATAGATATACAGTCTTGAACCCGAGGCTGCTGAGGTGGCTGGATCATAGAAGCAGCTTTGTTGCCTTTCCTCGATCTCTTCCTATGCTTCTTTGTTACTGGAAGGTCATCTATAATACGTTCATCCTCCGGCAATTCAGGCACCGACTCATGACGCTCAAACCCTGAGTACTCATACTGCTGAGCCATCAATCCTCCGTCGTCAGAGGCACCGGTATTGAGATACTGTAGAGTGTCATCGTCATCCTCATCGATGGCATCGATATCATGCATTGCTTCTTCCTCACCCGGCACGACAGGCGACGCTAATTGGGTAGGTGGGGTGTTGGTGTTCATACCTTGCTGAGGCTGCTTGGTCGTGGGTGTGCTCCTGGCCGCCTCCAGACGAAGTAGACTCTTCGGCCACAACAGGACCCAACGCTTGCAATCGCCAAGCCGCCACGGGGTCTCGTCGTCATCTCCCCCTAGTGCTACCGGAGGAGCCAAATTCTCGTGGCCCGGTTCGACACTGGCCACAGAAACCTTGAAGATGTCAGGGGGGATCAGCCAGCTGTGGAACAATTGTTCCTTCGGCTTCATTATCGTCGCCTTCCCCATGTCCACCTTCTGGCCGCTGATGGTGTATAGTATGGTGCACGGGGTTACGTCGGCCTGCAAAGACATGTCTGCGATGTGAGACATCCGAAAGGCAATGGAAACAGGAGATTATACATATATTGAAGAGGGCCGGTGTGACAGGTACCATGAGGGCGTCGAGCTCAGCCAAAGATGAAGCACTGCCTAGCACGTCCGAGATGGAGGACGGGCTGTTATGAGTAGGTGCGGGAGCCAGTGCAGGAGCAGGTGCGGGAGTCGGTGCAGGAGTAGGTGCAGGAGCAGGTGCTGGAGAAGGTGCTGGTGCAACGCTACTTGAGCTGCTCCCCAAGAAGTTGGAAAGGGGAAAGTCGCTGCATCCTTATTTGGATTTTGCTTGGTCCAACTGACGATAGTCGGAACCAAGAAACTATACGAAGCTGCAATCTCCTGTTTTGCGGTAGCTACCGCTGCTGCGACTGTCTCAACTGATTTCTTATCAACCGCAATCAAAACCTTCTTGTTGATGTTTTCTTCATTTAACCGCCGTCTTTCCCTTCTCTCCTCCGTGGTCTCACGGTAGTACTTCTTCCACGTGGCGCCATCTCCGACGCCGTGCACGCATCCATACGACGGTCGAGTGTCCACCGGGAGTCCTTTCAATATGTTCAAGGCCCGGTTGAATGGGGTGTCCCACTTGGGCCTCGCCAACGCCTCAGACGGCGAGTCGCTTTCGGCCGCAATCATGTGCTGCTCTTTCTGCAAAAGGAACAAGGATCGTTTACAAATATGACTAAATGTGCAGTCGAATTGATCAGAAGCTAAAATTACCAGCAGTCTCATGAACTCCGTCGTGACCGTGTCCGTCTCGAAAACCTTCTTGACGGGGTCCCAATGGTATCGGGCCCTGATGACATCACGCTCCTGCGGGACGGTGAACTTCGCCAACGGGTCTGGGATGCCCAGACTTTCGCGTTCCGCATCCTCCTTGGCCCATATGGACCTCTTCCCCGTGTAACCACGGCTTTCGAGGTGGTGGCACCCCATGTTCCTCTCTTGAAGCCCGTTCATGTACTTCGACTTTTCTTTGGCAGCTTCGGCAACGCAAGCTGCCTTGAATATTTCAAACTGCTCTTCCGTAATTGTCGGATTATCCTTTACAATCTCGGAGTAGGGTTCCTTTTTGTCGATGATCCTTGATTTCACCCTTACTTTCCAGGCGGACAACGCGCCGTTAAACTTGCCCATGGCGCATTTGTTTATCTTCTTCATTGCCGGGTCTTTATCTGGATCAGTATATTTGATTTCATCCTGGCCCGGGAACAAGAATACCTGGTGCAGCTTAGTTAGGAGGGACTCCTTCATATTTAGTATCTTCTTTAGTTTCTCATCGTTGATGTTGGCGGTTGCCCGTAGGATGCAGCCTATTTGATTGCCGTAGCACGCGCGCGCTTCCGCAGGCTCTTTTGGCTCAAAATTTCGTCCACCTCCGTGACCACCAGTCTAGTAGTGATGAGCTGGTTTGGGCGCCGTTGCCTCTTTGGTTTCGGTTCTATACCGGCTTCGCCAGTCTCGGTGCCGGTCTCGGCGCCGGTGTCAGTCTCAGCGCCGGTCTCGTTGTCGGTCTCAGTCTCGGATGTGACAGGTGGGCCCTGCAACAACCATTGCTCATCGAGAAGGTTCATATAGGCATCTGCCGCCGCGTAGACGTTGCAATCACCAGAACCCTGTCCTTCATCATTGCTAGCCATGTTTCCTACGATTAAATCTAGTCAATTTATTCTAGACCTAATAAAATGAATAATGACATAAAAAAAAAGGCCAACATTTTGCAGGAATGTTAATTCATTCCCGTTGCGGCAAATCCCGGGCACTGGATATGTCCTAGTTTGTAGCACAAGTCATGCCGAAATTCACGAAAAATTTCGGCATGACCTTTGCTACAAACTGGACAAATAGAGCGCCTGAAATTTGCTGGAACGGAAATGAATCAACATTCCAGCAAAACATAGGCCACTCGGAATCATTCCCTGTAAACAACAAAAGGCCACTTGGGAACAATCGAACCACTTCAATGTTGCATATAACAGGACCACTTATGAACATGTACATGAGCAACTACAACAGTAGATAAACATGAGCAAACACTATTGAGGAATTTGCATATAACATGACCACTTCAAATTTGCATCTCCTAGTGTTTGACACTTCAAGAAAATCTACACAAATCTCATGCTCTCTCGAACTCAATTCAAAAACCAAATATAGATGGATGAACCCTAGAAACCTAGAACCCTTACATATTTCTGTCCTAAATTGCTGTCCTAATAAAAATTATGTCCTAATATAAATTATTAAGCTTAGAACCCAATTTTTGTCCTAAATTTCAAATTATGAACCCTAGAACTCAATTCAAATTATGTCCTAAATTTCTATCATAATAAAAAATCAGTAAAAATTAAGAACCTAGTAGACTTGCAGCACTGATAGAAATTTATATTTTTATACTGAATTTTTTCTCTAAACTAAACCCTACTGCCCTAATTAACATCTAATTCAAAAACTAAGTTAGAACCTACAGCCCTAGTTAAACCTACTGGCCTAACTAAATTTTTGCTCTAACCTAGCCAACCTAATTAACCTAGCTAGTTAACCTAATTAACCTAGCTAGTTAACCTAGTTAGTAAACCTAGCTAACCTAGATAATTAACCTAATTAAACTAGTTAACCTAGCTAGCTAGTTCTCTGTCAAATGTTTGTGCTATGCATGCGAGAGAGAGAGGAGGGGTGGGGGCTTACAAAGGATGGCTCCGGTGGTGGCGAGGGAGGCAGTGGTGGCAAGAGAGGCAGGGGCGTCTCCGATGACGGCGAGGGAGGCAGTGGCGGCGAGGGTGGCTCCGGTGGCGGCGAGGGCGGCTCCGGTGGCGTTGATGAGGCCACGCAGCTCCGGTGGCGTCGGGGGTGGCTCCGGTGGCTTCGACGGCGCTCGGCTCTGGTGGCTCCGGGGGCATCGACGTCGGCAGGAGACATCGGCAGGAGACGGCGGTTAAGTGGGGCGACTGGCCGGCGAGGGATTTGGGGGAGAAGTGGTGGCCGGGGGGGAATAGAAACCGCATGGGCGTTAAGTCAAACGTAGCGGTAGCGCTGGTAGGCAAAAAGCGCTATAGCTAAGTTAGCTATAGCGCTTGTTACAAAAACGCGCTACTGCTATAGGAAGTAGCTATTTATTTTCCTTTTTCTTTTCTTTTTTTCTTTTCCTTTTCTACAGCGGGGGTCAACAAAACGCGCTGCTGCTATATTATCTATAGCGCCTGTTCTGAATAGACGCTACTGCTACGCCTTTCTCCTTTATTTTACTTTTTCTTTTATTTTTCTTTACATTTTCCTTTTTTCCTTTCTCCTTTTTCTATTTCGTTCATTTTCATTTACTTTTCTATTTGTTTTTCATTTTATTTTATTTTCATTAGCAGTAGCGCTTTTCTTAGAAAACGCGTTGTTACAATAAGCTTAGCGGTAGCGCGTTTTTCCCAAGATCGCTACGACTATTCCTAACCTGCTCGCAACAGTGTGGGAATTTTAGTAGTAGCGCGTTCTCCAGCAGAGGCGCTACTGCTACACTCATATCTGTAGCGCGATTTGTTTACATGCACTACGGGTAAGTAGCAGTAGAGCTTGCTTTTAACAGGCGCTACTGGTAAGGTTCTGTGTATAAGGTTTTCCCTAGTAGTGATGGCATGTCCCTGTGCCAGCCTCATCTTCACCCCTACACCAAGCCTTGTATGATATTTTTTCCCTATGTAATCACCCCTAAAAAACTCAAAATCTGAAGAAGATTTGTCCATCTCATCTTCATCTTCATCATCTTCTACTTCTACATCTTCTTCTTCTTCCACAACATTTTTTCCCTTGTTGAAATTACAACTCTGCTGTGTGTTAAGATAGGGCTCCTCAGGGATTATTGGTGCAAAGTTGCATTATGGAGTGGATACAGGACACCTTCTTGGGAAACACTATAAACAACTTGCTCACCAACATTACTAATGGGAATCTGTTCCTCAAGCAAGATGTGATCCATATTAACATCTGCTGTGCTTGGATCAGTAGCTTTTCTGACAGTGATGTTCAGGACCTTCTTATCAACAAATAAGTCAAGCATTTCCTCTAATGCCTCCTCACTATCCAGGACCCCCACCCCCTCCAAGCCCTTTCCCTCTTCCTTTACGTAAGTCAGAAAAGCATCCATTCCATATCCCTCCAACTCAACCAATGCTAATATGGTCAGATAACTGATATCTGAAGAAACTGAATACTTTCTCTCCATATTATCTATTCCTTGAAAATGTAGCCTCATGTCCCAAATCTCATCATCTAAGCTGTATGAGATTAAATTGACAAACAATTATTTTTCAAGCAACTGAAACTTAAAACAATGACCAAATGCACTGAACATTACTAAAAAGGTACTAATTACAGTGACATAACCAAAAAAATGCAGTAGCATGCCAACAACAAACAATTACACTACTCATTCATAATACTGCACTATCTTCTAACCCTAATTAATGTACTTGTTTCCTAACAAAAACTATCATCTTCTAACCCTAATTTTTAAATTTGAACTAAAAGTACGAATGGTACTGAAATTTCTTACCTCACTCCACCAAACGACGACTCCCACCTGTGGCCGCCATCTGGATCCGTGTGGATGCACTTCGCCACTGCCCTAGCCGCGCGGACTGCCGGATCTGAGCTCGCCAGATCTACCTGCGCCTCGGGCGGTGATCGCTGCGGCGACCGCTGCGCCGGGAAGCTCGAGTTGCCTAGCCATTTCTCAACCTCTGAATGTCCACCGCCCTCCTAGGCGGTGACGCCTTGGCTCAATAGCTCGCCGCCGACGGCATTTGGCTGTGGCGCCGCCATCGCCAACCTAGGTTACTGCGGGGGAGAGGAGGGGGAGAGTGAGAGGGAGTGCGGCCTGACCTGCTCCTTTGGTTTCGACCGGACCGGTCGGGCTAACAGCCATCAATGGCTGCGCCGTAAGCGTGCGTGGCCTCATGGCCTGACCGGTGGCTCCAGCATGTCAAGAAAACGGTTAAAATGCTAGTCACTGAGGTTTTGGGTTTTTTGAAACAGCCGACCACGCGTTTGGTAGTTTTTTGAGAAAAATTAAAATCTGGTTGTTTATTGGAACCCTAGCCTGTAAACTATTAGTTTTATGCTATTTACTCGTTAATTAGAGCATCATGGTAGCATAATTGAATAGTGAATTTACTCTTTGAAATTATTCTGTACATATCCAAGATAGTGCTTTCAAATTATATCCACGAGGAAATAATGGTTTATTTTCAGTCTTGACAGTTTGTGGACAGATGGAACCGACATGTTCATGTACTCCTAGTTAACAAATGGATCTAGATGGATCCGACGCGTCCGCGAGGTCGTTGACGGACCGCAGCATGGCGGTGTGCGCGCCGATGCTGAAGGCGACCTCCTTCGCCGCATGCTCGTATGCCCACTGATTTAGTGTTAACAAATGTGCTCACTAAATGACATAGAGGGAGTACTAAATTATTGAATCACTAAAATATGACAGCGGCCATTTACTGAACATTTGTCAGTTAACATTGATTTCTAACAGTTCTCATTTAAATTAGATGGGCTGCAGTCTTGTCCAAATTTGTTGAGCACACATTCAGTAGCTACACATCCATAGCAACCTGCTTGCAGGACACAAGTTTGTACCCAAAGCACATAACTGCAGCCTACTTGTACTCATAGATTCATTTTTTTATAAGAACAATCTGAGTTCTAATATCAAGGACCAACACATTATTGGAAGGCATTCGGCTCTCCATTTCTTAGCTTTGCTTGACAAAACTGTTTTACTTTACCAAAGTAGACAATGCTCTTCAACTAGGCAGGGCAGGGCAGGGAGGAATGCTCTTCAACTCACCAAAATGAACTGGTAATTATCCCCTGTACACCACCACCATGATCAGGCTTCCTCCTGACAGAAGAACTTTCAGCACCCAAATTCCCTGCAGCCCCATTGCCACACCAAAGCAGCAAAGTAGAGCATTTGAAATTTGAGTACGAGGGACATTTGATTTAGCAGCAAAGAAGCAAAGAAGAGCATTTGGTTTAGCAGCAAAGAAAAGCAAAGCAGAACATCTACTGTACTTGAACATCTACTGTACATGACCTCTAAAATTTAGTGAGTGTTAAAATTCTCACCTTTACTCTGTCTTTGCAGGGGCGGGAGTGGTGGAGAGCTTCTGCTATCGGGGGAAAGTGTAGAGCTTCTGCCGTCCGACGAGGTTGGCGGCGAGCTGGATGAGGTTGGCGGCGAGGTGGACGAGGTTGGCAGTGAGGTTCACAGGGACGAGGTTGATGGCAAGGTGGATGAGTTCAACGACGGGCAGGGCCATCTCCGGCTCGCCACCATTAGGGAAGGGCGCGTCCTTGTCCGACGGAGAGCAGATCATGAAAAAATGAGCGTTGGGCGCGGGAAAGCAAAGCGGCGGAGGAGGGGGGGCTCGGGCGACGCTCGATGAAGCTGCGCGGGAGGGGAGCAGGGGAGCTCCGGCGTGGGGAGCTGTCGTGGTAATCTCACGGCAGATGCCAGGGGTGGCTTATCATGGATGGAGCCATGAGGACGTCGTCGGGTTTCGGAAGCGAGAGTGAGCACGAGCTCGGGAGCACACAAGACGTACCCAGGTTCGGGGCTCTTCGGAGAGATAATACCCCTAGTCCTGCTGTGATGACTATGATCGATAGTATACAGAGTTGCTCCTGGAGTTGTATAGCTAGAGGAGGAAGAAGGGTAGAGCTCTCCCTCTTCTCCTAGCTATAGTGTGTGTGTGTGTGTGTGGAATGAGAGCTGAACCCTTTGCAACATGGTGAGCCGGGGGGGGGGGGGTCTTATAGGCCGACCCCCCCAGGGGTACAATGGTAATACGGCCGGGTGTAGGACCCGACATCAGTGTCTAAGGTCGCTGGGTTCTCCGCCGGCTGTTGGGGCCCGCCTCTGGAGGGCCCCGCCGGCTGCCCAGAATCCGGCCTACAGGTAGGGCCCGCCGCCTGCGGGCCATGCTGATTGCCTTTTGCTGTAGCATGGTCCTTGCTGACGAGGGCCGCGTCATGCGTCGTATGGCTACAGTCCCGCGTCGTGCGGGTTGGTGGCCGCTTGGTCAGCGCGCACTGCAGCCACGCCCCTCCGAGATTCGGGGGAGCAGGCGGCACTGTAGCCATGCCCTATCTCGTCGTAAAGGGTGAGTGCAGACTCCGAGGAGGAGGAGGGGCCGGCTGCTGGGAGCCGGCCTGCCCCCAAAGCCGCCTTCTAAGAGTGCACCGTCTTCTAGAAGCCGGCCGTGTGGTCCTAGCCAGCCCAGGGAGACGGCCACAGGGCTAGCCGGCGTGAGGGGCTTTGCTAGCCCCGATGTCTTGAAATGTTATTGGGTGCGGATGAGGCTACCCGAGGTACATCCCCCCAACAGTAGTCCCTGAAGCTGGTGAGACACCACGGCCCGCAGCCGGAGTGCCTCAGCAGTTTCCTCCTCCGGGAGATCCTATGTCTTCGTTTCGTCCGGCTTGAAGAAGCCGCGTGCCAGGAGCCGGCTGAGGCGAAGCCGGCCGACTGGTGAATTTGAATCGACGTGGCGGGCGCCGGAGGTACGCCACTGATGACCCACAAGTATAGGGGATTAATCGTAGTCCTTTCGATAAGTAAGAAGGAAATGACAAGCGGTTTTCAGCAAGGTAATGTCTGCAAGCACTGAAATTATAAGTAACGAGTAATTTGGTAGCAAGATAATTTGTAACGAGCAAGTAACAATAATGGTAATAAAAGTGCAGCAAGGTAGCCCAATCCTTTTGAGGCAAAGGACAGGCCAAAACGATCTCTTACGATAAGCAAAGCGTTCTAGAGGGTACACGGGAATTTCATCTAGTCACTTTCATCATGTTGGTTTGATTTGTGTTTGCTACTTTGATAATTTGATATGTGGGTGGACCGGTGCTTAGGTGCTGTTCTTACTTGAACAAACCTCCTACTTATGATTAACCCCCTCGCAAGCATCCACAACTACGAGAAAAGTATTAAGAATAAATCTAACCATAGCATTAAACTTTTGGATCCAAACCAGTCCCTTACGGAATAGCACATAAACTAGGGTTTAAGCTTCTGTCACTCTTGCAACCCATCATCTAATAACTACTCCAAATGCATTCCCCTAGGCCCTAATATGGTGAAGTGTCATGTAGTCGACGTTCACATGACACCACTAAGGGAATCACAACATACATATCATCAAAATATCGAACACATATCTAGTTCACATGATTACTTGCAACAAGATTTCTCCCGTGACCTCAAGAACAAAAGTAACTACTCACTAATGATAATCATGCTCAAGATCAGAGGGGTATTAAATAGCATAATGGATCTGAACATATAATCTTCCACCAAATAAACAATATAGTAATCAACTACAAGATGTAATCAACACTACTAGTCACCCACAAGTACCAATCTATAGTTCTGGTACACAGGTTGAACACAAGAGATGAACTAGGGTTTGAGAGGAGATGGTGCTGTTGAAGATGTTGATGGAGATTGCCCTCCCAAAGATAGGAGAGTTGTTGGTGATGATGATGATGATGATTTCCCCCTCGGGGAGGGAAGTTCCCCCGGCGATATCGCTCCGCCGGAGGGCAATAGTGCTCCTGCCCAAGTTCCGCCTCGAGATTGCGGCGCTTCGTCCTAAAAGTCCTCTCCTCATTTTTTCTAGGTCAAAATGACTTATATACTAGAAGAGGGGCACCGGAGGTCGGCCGAGGAGGGCACAACCCACCAGGGCGCACCTGGGCTCCCTGGCACGCCCAGGTGGGTTGTGCCCACCTGGTGGGCCCCCTCTGGTAGTTATTTGCTCCAATAATTCTTATTTATTCCATAAAAATTCCTCGTGAAGTTTCAGCTCATTTGGAGTTGTGCAGAATAGGTAGCCTGACGTAGCTTTTTCAGGTCCAGATTTCCAGCTGCCGGAATTCTCCCTCTTTGTGTGAACCATGCATATTATGAGAGAAAAGGCATTAGAATTACTCCAAAAAGCATTATTATGCATAAAAACATCATAAATAAAAGTAGGAAAACATGATGCAAAATGGACGTATCAACTCCCCCAAGCTTAGACCTCGCTTGTCCTCAAGCGAAAACCGAAATCGAAAAACATGTCCACATGCTTAGAGAGAGAGGTGTCGATAAAAACAAAATATGGACATAGAAGCATCATGTATATTATTATAACAGCAACAAACTTTAACATAGAACTTTATGACATAACTTTTATCATAAACTTCTCACGAATAAGTAACAATTCATCACAACATCGAAGTATAAAGCATAAACTCTATTGAAAACCAACAAACTATGTTTTCAGTCAACTTTGCAACTACAATTCATCATCTTTTCAGGAAGAGCCTTTTTGGCAAGTCCACATACTCAACCATCATATAGTCTTCTATGATTGCTAACACTCACCGCATGCACATGAGCAAAACATTTCAACCGGACACATAGAAAGATAGGGGCTTACAAATTCGCCTCCCAACATACTCACCTCAAGGGTGATATCAACAATAGTAACTCATGCTACTCATATCCAACTGGATATATGTGCCTAGATCTTTCCTCACCACATGATGCTTGCCAAAATGGAAAATAAAAAGGAATAGAGAGAAGAACTTTGACTCTTGCATAAAAGTAAATACATAAAAGTAAAAGATAGGCCCTTCGCAAAGGGAAGCAGAGGTTGCCATGCGCTTATTTGTTTGTATGCTCAATCTCTTAGTGCAAAAGAACATCACGTTATATTGCCCCTTGTGATAGCAACCTTTATTATGCAGTCTGTCGCTTTTATTCTTTGCCATCACAAGTTCGTACAACGCTTAATTTTCTCTTACACTAAATGATTCAACAAATTTAGAAGCAATTTTTATTGCCCTATTTGTACCGAAGACAACTTACTTGAAGGATCTTACTCAATCCATAGGTAGGTATGGTGGAATCTCAAAATAAGATTTGGGTTTAAAGGTTTTTGGATGCACAAGTAGTATCTCTACTTAGTGCGGAATTTTTGACTAGCAAAGATGGGGGCAAGCACCACATGTTAAAGGATTTATGACAAGATAACTTCTATGTGAATATGAACAAACATAAATCATTACGTTGTCTTCCATGTCCAACGTCAACAATTTTGGCATATAATATTTTGATGCGGGCTCACAATCACAAAAGATGTCTAGGATAGTGTATTTGCATGTGAACCTTCTCTTCCCTTATTAATTCTTTCATGAATTGCATCATTGACCAATGCTATGTTTGTCAATCTCCAATAAAATTTTCTACTTATACTCTTCCTTATGTGATGTCATTACTTACCATAAAATTAGCATATGACCTTTTTCATTTATTTCCTTTCTTTTCATTGAACATGAAAGTAAAGAAAACAAAACTCAAACTAAACTTTATTATATATATCTTGCACAAGATTACAAAGATAGATCACTAAGCAAACACTCGAAAAGAAAGGATCGAACTAAACTTTTATTCATCTAAAGCCAAAGATAACTATGGATCGAACTAAGATAAGTAAAGGCAAAAGATGGTGGAGGTGATACGATACCGGGGCACCTCCCCCAAGCTTGGCACAAGCCAAGGGGAGTGCCCATACCCGATACTCAATTTTCCTTTGGTGATGAAGAAAGAGGTGGTGGTGATGAAGTAGTGGCAATCTTATCCTCGGGTTTCCATGGCAAGGGCTCACCATCATAAGAGGAGGAGTGAGTCTCACGGGTCCTGCAACTGGCAGCCAAACTCATACCTTTAAACCTCGCCTCATATTCAAAGACTTAGTTTTGGAGATCATAAATCTGGCTTTGGAGGAAGTTGATTTGCTCGTTGAAGGTGAAGATGATGTCCTTCATGGACTTCCCATCCACCTTGAGACCACGAGTGTAGTCCGCGATCATGAGGTGATTGGCATTGAGTCCACGTTCTACCATCCCCTTGCACCGGAAGACTTCCTGCTCCATAGCTTCAAGCCTAGCCTCCACGGATCCCGTCCCCTTGGGGACTTGCACATCGAGGATATGCAGCACCCCCTCATGCATCTGGATAGCCTGAGGGTGCTGCATCACCTCCCGCAAATATGGGTTGATGACATTCTCGAAGAACTTGTCCTTGGAGGAGCTTGAAGCGGCCATGGTGGATTGGATCTGTCAGAAAACAGCAAGGAAAAGAAAATAGAAGATTTCTCCGTGATACGGTGGTCAATAGGTTCGGGGGGTATATAAAGATTTTTTATCTTGGGAAACAAGCAAGCTAAAGAAAAACGGAGTCCGGAAGGTACCCGAGGTGGGCACAACCCACCTGGGCGCGCCTGGCAAGCCAGGCGCGCCCTGGTGTCTTGTGCCCACCAGGGGTGCCTTCCTAGTTGTTTCTTATTTTCCTAATTTTTGTTATATTCGAAAACTGACAAAAAATATTTTTTCAGATTTTTCGGAGTCCGTTTACTTACCGTATCTCGTACCTCCTCTTTTTCAGTTATTCTGAAGTGTTCAGGAAGGTTCCTTTATGTGTTCTTCTGGTGTCATAGTTTGGATAATATTGCTTTCAATATTAATGGGCGTACCTGAGATATAATGTTTTATTCGTTGCCCATTAACAACCTTCGGGTTAGTACCTTCGGCATTATTTATCTTGATGGCTCCGGATCGATAAACCTCCTCGATAACATAAGGTCCTTCCCATTTGGAGAGGAGTTTTCCTGCAAAGAATCTGAAACGAGAGTTGTACAAAAGAACATATTCTCCAACTTTGAACTCACGCTTTTAGATTCTTTTGCCATGCCATCTTTTAACTTTTTCTTTAAATAACTTGGCATTTTCATAGGCTTGGGTTCTCCATTCATCTAGTGAGCTAATATCAAATAACCTCTTTTCACCGGCAAGTTTGAAATCATAGTTGAGTTCTTTAATTGCCCAATATGCTTTATGTTCTAACTCAAGAGGTAAATGACAAGCTTTTCCATAAACCATTTTATAAGGAGACATACCCATAGGATTTTTGTATGCTGTTCTATAAGCCCAAAGTGCATCATCTAACTTCTTAGACCAATTCTTTCGGGACCTATTGACAGTTTTTTGTAATATTAATTTTATTTCTCTATTGCTAAGTTCAACTTGACCACTAGACTGAGGGTGATAAGGTGATGCAATTCTATGGTTAACATCATATTTAGCAAGCATTTTACGGAAAGCACCATGAATAAAATGTGAACCACCATCAGTCATTAAATATCTAGGGACTACAAACCTTGGGAAAATGACTTCCTTAAGCATTTTAATAGAGGTGTTGTGATCAGCACTACTAGTTGGAATAGCTTCAACCCACTTAGTAACATAATCAACAACAACCAAAATATGTGTATACCCATTAGAGGAAGGAAAAGGTCCCATGTAATCAAATCCCCAAACATCAAATGGTTCAACAGCAAGAGAATAATTCATAGACATTTCTTGACGCTTACCAATATTACCAATTCTTTGACATTCATCACAAGATAAAACAAACTTATGGGCATCCTTGAAGAGAGTAGGCCAATAGAAACTAGATTGCAATACCTTGTGAGCAGTTCTATCTCCCGCATGATATCCTCCATAAGCTTCGGAGTGACATTTCCGTAGGATTTGTCCCTGTTCATGCTCAGGTACACAACGTCTAATAATACCATCTACACCTTCTTTATAAAGATGTGGGTCATCCCAAAAGTATTGTCTTAAATCATAGAAGAATTTTTTCTTTTGTTGGTATGTGAAGCTAGGTGGTATATATTTAGCATCAATATAATTGGCATAGTCAGCATACCAAGGAGTGTTATGAGAAACATTTATTGCAGCTAATTGTTCATCAGGAAAACTATCATTAATAAGTTGTGGGTCATCAAGAATATTTTCTAGCCTAGACAAGTTATCAGCCACGGGGTTCTCAGCTTCCTTTCTATCAGTGATATGTAAATCAAATTCTTGTAGCAAAAGAACCAACCTAATGAGTCTAGGTTTAGCATCCGTCTTTTCCATAAGATATTTTATAGCAGCATGATCAGTGTGAACGGTCACTTTAGAATCAACAATGTAAGATCTAAATTTATCACAAGCAAACACAACTGCTAAAAATTCTTTTTCAGTAGTAGCAGAATTTCGTTGAGCACTGTCAAGAGTTTTACTAGCATAATGAATAACATTTAATTTCTTATCGACTCTTTGTCCTAGAACAGCACCAACAGCATAATCACTAGCATCACACATAATTTCAAAAGGCAAGTTCCAATCAGGTGGTTGAACAATAGGTGCAGAAATCAAGGCTTTCTTAAGTGTTTCAAAGGCTTCTACACAATCATCATCAAAAACAAATGGAACATCCCTTTGTAAAAGATTTGTAAGAGGCCTAGAAATTTTAGAGAAGCCTTTAATAAACATCCTATAGAAACCAGCATGACCGAGGAAACTACGAATACCTTTGATATCTTTAGGGCATGGCATTTTCTCAATTGCATCAACTTTAGCTTGATCCACCTCATTACCTCGTTCAGAAATTTTATGTCCCAAGACAATACCTTCATTAACCATAAAGTGGCACTTCTCCCAATTCAAGACGAGATTAGTTTGCTCACATCTCTGCAAAACTCCATCAAGGTTGCTCAAGCAATCATCAAAAGAAGTTCTGTAAACGGAAAAATCATCCATGAAAACCTCAACAATCTTTTCACAAAAGTCAGAGAATATAGCAATCATACATCTTTGAAATGTAGCAGGTGCATTGCATAAACCAAAAGGCATACGTCTATAAGCATAAGTTCAAAAAGGGCAAGTAAAGGTGGTTTTCTCTTGATCAGGTTGTGAGACAGGTATTTGAGAAAAACCGGAATATCCATCAAGAAAGCAAAAATGTGTGTGCTTTGATAGTCTTTCTAACATTTGATCAATAAAAGGCAGAGGGTAATGATCTTTTCTAGTAGCTTTATTTAGTTTTCTAAAATCAATTACCATTATGTAGCCAGTGACAATTCTTTGTGGAATAAGTTCATTCTTATCATTAGGAACAACGGTAATACCTCCTTTTTTAGGGACACAATGATAGGGACTTACCCATCTACTATCAGCTATGGGATAGATTATACCTGCTTCCAGAAGCTTCAGTATTTCTGTTCTTACCATTTCTTTCATTTTAGGATTTAAACGTCGTTGGTGATCAACAACGGGTTTTGCATCAGGCTCCATATTAATTTTATGCTGACAGAGAGTGGGACTAATGCCCTTTAAATCATAAAGAGTATATCCAATGGCAGCTCGGTGCTTCTTCAGAACCTTCAATAATATGTCTTCTTCATGTTCTGAAAGGGTAGCACTAATAATAACAGGATAAATGTTTTTCTCATCAAGATAAGCATATTTCAAAGTGTCTTGCAATTGTTTTAATTCAAACAAAGGATCACCTTTAGGTGGAGGAGGACCTCCTAGAGTTTCAATAGGAAAATTGTGTTTAAGCAGAGGACGTTGTTCAAAGAAAATCTTATCTATTTCATTTCTTTCATGCAGATGCATATCATTTTCGTGGTCTAGCAAATATTGTTCTAGTGGATCGGTAGGAGGCATAGCAATAGAAGCAAGACCAATAATTTCATCCTTACTAGACAACTCTTTATTATGATGTTTTCTACTGAACTTGGAAAAATTAAACTCATGAGACTCATCAGCAAAACTAACACCGACAGTTTGCTTCTCGCAATCTATTTTAGCATTAACGGTGTTCAAGAAAGGTCTACCAAAGATAATGGGACAAAAGTCATCTTGTGGGGAACCAAGAACAAGAAAATCAGTAGGGTATTTTATTTTCTCACACAAGACCTCAACATCTCTAACAATCCCAAGTGGTGTGATGGTGTCCATATTAGCAAGTTTAATAGTAACATATATGTCTTCTATTTCAGCGGGTGCTATATCATTCATAATTTCTTGATATAAGGTAAAAGGAATGGCACTCACGCTAGCACCTATGTCGCATAAACCATGATAATAGTGATCTCCTATTTTAACTGAGACAACAGGCATGCCAACAACGGGTCTATGTTTATCTTTTTCATCAGGTTTGGCGATTCTAGCAGCTTCATCCCAGAAGTAAATAACATGTCCATCTATATTTTCAACCAAGAGATCTTTAACCATAGCAACACTAGGTTCTACTTTGATTTGTTCAGCAGGTTTGGAAGTTCTAATATAACTTTTGTTGACCACAGTTGAGACTTTAGCATGTTCCTTTATCCTAACAGGGAAAGGTGGTTTTTCAATATAAGCAGTAGGCACAACTGGATCAACATTGTAAATAATAGTTTCATCTTTAGCTATTACTGGTTCTTTAATTTCTTCTTTGCTAGGTGGGTGATATTTAAACCACTTCTCCTTAGGGAGGTCAACCTGAGTAGCAAGTGATTCACAAAAGGAGGCTACTATCTCAGAGTCTAGTCCATATTTAGTGCTACACTTTTGAAAAGCAACGGTATTCATAAAAGATTTAACACAATCACACTTGAGCTTAATACCTGACTATTTACCTTCGTCGAGTTTCCAGTCTTCAGAGTTGCGTTTAATTCTTTCTAAAAGATCCCACCGAAAGTCAATAGTCTTCTACATAAAGGAACCAGTACAAAAAGTATCAAGCATGGATCGATCATCATGAGAAAGCCGAGCATAAATATTCTGAATAATAATTTCTCTTGAGAGCTCATGATTGGGGCATGAATATAACATTGACTTAAGCCTCCCCCAAGCTAGAGCGATACTTTCACCTTCACGAGGCCAAAAATTATATATATAATTCCGATCACGATGAACTACATGCATAGGATAAAAATTTTGGTGAAATTCCAATTTCAATCGATTCCAATTCCAAGATCCAATATCCTCGCATAGCCTATACCATGCCAATGCTTTTCCCTTCAAAGATAAAGGGAAAACCTTCTTCTTAGCTTCATCTCCGGGTAAACCTGCAAACTTAAATAGTCCACAAATTTCATCCACATATATCAAGTGCATATCAGGATGTTCGGTTCCATCTCCTGCATAAGGATTAGCTAGCAGTTGTTCTATCATACCTGAAGGAATTTTATAACCAATATTTTCAGTAGGTGCAGTAGGTTGAGGGGTAACTAATTGTGGTTCCGGTCGAGGTGATGATACCCCAAACAAACCCCTCAAAGGATTGTTCTCCATAGTAACAAGTGACAATAAATTTCAGCATGTAGTAATATTTTTTTCCTTGCCAATTTCCACTTAGCAAGAGTGCTTCACTCCCCGGCAACGGCGCCAGAAAAGAGCATTGATGACCCACAAGTATAGGGGATCAATCGTAGTCCTTTCGATAAGTAAGAAGGTCGAACCCAACAAGGAGCAGAAACAAATGACAAGCGGTTTTCAGCAAGGTAATGTCTGCAAGCACTGAAATTATAAGTAACGAGTATTTTGGTAGCAAGATAATTTGTAATGACCAAGTAACGGTAATGGTAATAAAAGTGCAGCAAAGTATCCCAATCCTTTTGAGTCAAAGGACAGGCCAAAACGATCTCTTATGATAAGCAAAGCGTTCTTGAGGGTACACGGGAATTTCATCTAGTCACTTTCATCATGTTGGTTTGATTTGTGTTTGCTACTTTGATAATTTGATATGTGGGTGGACCGGTGCTTAGGTGTTGTTCTTACTTGAACAAACCTCCTACTTATGATTAACCCCCTCGCAAGCATCCGCAACTACGAGAAAATTATTAAGAATAAATCTAACCATAGCATTAAACTTTTGGATCCAAACCAGTCCCTTACGGAATAACTCATAAACTAGGGTTTAAGCTTCTGTCACTCTTGCAACCCATCATCTAATAACTACTCCACAATGCACTCCCTTAGGCCCAAATATGGTGTAGTGTCATGTAGTCGACGTTCACATGACACCACTAAGGGAATCACAACATACATATCATCAAAATATCGAACACATATCAAGTTTACATGATTACTTGCAACAAGATTTCTCCCGTGACCTCAAGAACAAAAGTAACTACTCACTAATGATAATCATGCTCAAGATCAGAAGGGTATTAAATAGCATATTGGATCTGAACATATAATCTTCCACCAAATAAACCATATAGTAATCAACTACAAGATGTAATCAACACTACTAGTCACCCACAAGTACCAATCTATAGTTCCGGTACAAAGGTTGAACACAAGAGATGAACTAGGGTTTGAGAGGAGATGGTGCTGTTGAAGATTTTGATGGAGATTTCCCTCCCCAAGATGGGAGAGTTGTTGGTGATGATGATGACGATGATTTCCCCCCGCGGGAGGGAAGTTCCCCCGGCGGAATTGCTCCGCCGGAGGGCAAACCTGCTCCTGCCCAAGTTCCGCCTCGAGACGGTGGTGCTTCGTCCCGAAAGTCCTCTCCTCATTTTTTCTAAGTCACAATGACTTATATACCAGATGAGGGGCACCGGAGGTGGGCCGAGGAGGGCACAACCCACCAGGGCGTGCCTGGGCTCCCTGGCGCGCCCAGGTGGGTTGTGCCCACCTGGTGGGCCCCCTCTGGTACTTATTTCCTCCAATAATTCTAATTTATTCCATAAAAATTCCTTGTGAAGTTTCAGCTCATTTGGAGTTGTGCAGAATAGGTAGCCTGACGTAGCTTTTTCAGGTCCAGATTTCCAGCTGCCGGAATTCTCCCCCTTTGTGTGAACCTTGCATATTATGAGAGAAAAGGCATTAGAATTACTTCAAAAAGCATTATAATGCATAAAAACATCATAAATAACTGTAGGAAAACATGATGCAAAATGGACGTATCAGCCACGGGGTAGCGTGCCAGCCGCCCGTTGCTCGCAGGCCATGTGTCACCAGCAGGCCAGCCCGACCTGCCTGCCCACGTGTGCGATGGGACGCTGCCGCAGGCCCGGGCCCGCCAGCGCACGCGCACGCGGATCCGCCGCGGCCGAGGTAATCCGTTGCCCTTCCGGGGCGCAATGATTGCATGCTTCAATACACGGCGATTGCAGGGGCGCGTGGGATGTGGGAGTAGTTAATCCCATGCCCCCCGAAGAGTCGCCACGACCCCGCCGTCGCCGTATAAATAGAGGGGAGGGGGGCGGCCAAACGCACGCGCGCCCCCTCCCACTCTCTCTTTCTCCTCTGCCTCCTCACCTCGGCGCCTCCTTGTCGCTGCGCCCCATGCCGCCGGAGCGCCGCCGCGACCTCGTCAACGCCCCACTTCGCCGAGCCGCCGCCAGACCACCACGAGCTATGGCGCGAGGTGACTGGGACGGATCCAATGTCCACGATGGCCACATCGAGTTACTCCGCGCGACATGGAGGATTCCAGTCGAGGCGGTCCTGGGGACGCGCATCCCCGACGCGAGGGAGATCTCACCGGCACCGAGGGCCGGTGAGTTCATAGTCTTCTGAAGCCACTTCCTCAGCGGGTTTGGCCTACCCGCGAGCGGTTTCCTCCGTAGCTTCCTCGACTTCTACCGCCTCCAGCCGCATCATCTCACCCCCAACACCGTATTTCTCCTCTCTGCCTTTGTAACCTTCTGCGAAGGCTACCTAGGCATCCTGCCCAACCTCGAGCTGTGGGATAGGTTCTTCTACTTGAAGCTAGGGACCCGGGCCAAGGGCGAGCCGGCCCAGTGCGGATCCTGCGTCGCCATGCAGCGCAGTGGCTCCGGGACTCGGTTCCCGTTGATTGCCTTGCTAGAGTCGGTGAAGTTGTGGCAGAAATCGTACTTCTACGGCCGCAACCTCCACCCGACTCGAGACTACATCAACCTGCCAGACTATGCAGTCGGCCGGCTCAGAGCCGTGTGATAAATGGGGGCAGCAACCGAAGCCGGTGCCAGCTTCCATCATGAACATCCTGGTCTGGCTCCAGGAGATGACGGGCGCGGAGGGCCTCAAGCCAGCAGACTTGCTGGCCACCTTCGTCTACCACCGGTTTTCCCCTCTCCAGGCCCGGCCGCACCGGATCTGCGATATGAGCGGCCGCCGGGATCCATGTCGGATGTCGACCAAGGAGCTGCCGATGATTGAGGTGATCCACCACATCAACTACCTCTCCGACAGCAAACTTAGCGAGACCGACTGGAGATTCGGCAAGCTGCAGTACAGTCGCACCAACCCGCCACCACCGGTCAGTATCTGGTCTCCATTCTTCACTCACTTAGGCTTTTTATCCGACCTGAACACCCGGACGCGGGGCAATGCTTTCCTGGCCAGGTGGTATCCAACGCGCTGGCTCTAGGCCATCAATGGATGCCGGACCACGAGGAGAGCGACGTGGGCGACCCCGAGCTGGGGGCGGCCGCGTTGGAAGACGGAGTCGAGGACGACGACGCCTGGGGAGGCGGCGCTGGAGGAGGCGGTGCAGGAGGAGATGGCGACGTCCGGTCCTGGCTGGATGATGATGAAGACAGCGAGGGGCAAAGCCGCCCCGAAGGCGCCGAGAGGACGGGTGCCGGCTCTTCAACGGCGCGGCCGCCCAGCGGAGCTCCGGCTGACGCACCCGGCACGACTAAGCGTCATGGCGAGGGGCTGTTCGGCAACAGGCCCCCCAAGAAGGCCAAGCAGACGGCCTCAACCAGGCGGTAAGAGGCCGCGAAGGCAGCCGCCACCAAGGGGCTAACCCGGAGGGCCCCGAAAGAGCGCCCAATGGTGTCTGAGTAAGTGCATCCACCGCACTGTCTTAATCAGTTTTTCCCTTTGCGAATTTCTCATCTTTGCTTGTTTTGCTGCAGGGCCGCCATCCCCACATCTCGGGCTCCATCCGCCTCGCTGATCGGATCAGCAGGCGGCTCCGAGGAGGCCCAGCGTGTGGACCCGACGCGGGCGGAGGCCGATGCCCAGGCCGCCGCATCAGTGCAGGCGGAGGCCCAAGCCGCGGCGTCGGTGCAGGCGGAGGTGGCGACCAAGGAGCAGGCGGAGGCTGACGCCAAGCCCATGGAGGACCCGGCTGGTGGCGGGATCCCGAAGGTCGCCAATCTCGAGCAGCCGGAGCTGCCGGTAGTGGAGACCCAGGTGCCGACTAGAGCGGATGGAGCCGACCAGATGGCGACGGAGTAGGTGGTTGCCGACTTGGCAGCCTCGGAGGCGGAGACGACGCGGCGCACGTCGGGTGCCGGCGAGCGGGGTGACGGCCATCCTGGACTGCCGGGATAGATATGAGCCAAGCCATGATGGCGCGCATCCCCTTGCGCTCGCGCCAGGCGCGAGCATCCTCCGAGCCGAGGCCGGTGGAAACCGGAGCCGCGAGCTCGCAGGGGGCCGACGCCGGAGCCACGAGTTCCGCCCCGCCAGGCTGGACGCCAGCGGCCGGCACGGCCGCCCTGAACCTCGCGGTGCATGATGTCCGGGACAAGTTTGCCGGCCACGGCGCCACCCTCAGGAAGGCGAGGAGTGAGATTGTGGAGATGCAGACGTCCGTCCGGGTATGCCCTTGATTTGCTTCTTTATCTTTTGCGATCTTCAGTGGGGGAGCGCTAGCGCACCCACTGGGTGTAGCCCCCGAGTTCCAGGCCGGCTGCTGAGCAGGCGAGTTGGAACTTTAAGGCAGGTTTCTGAATGTCGGGATGTCGTTCTTAATGCAGGACTACCACAACCTGCGTGCGGCCTCCTACAACACCCAGAACCAGACACTCGCCAATCGAACCGCTGAGTTGCGGAGGAGCCGAGGTACGCAGGCCGGCTTTCAGTGGGGGCGCGCAAGCGCACCCACTGGGTGTAGCCCCCGAGATTCGGGCCGACTGCTGAGCAGTCGGACCGGATCTTCCCGGCAGCTTCTTCTCTTTGTTGACACTGTTGCTGACGATTCTTCTTTGTTTTCGCAGAGGCCGCTTCCCAGCTGCAGGGTCGCGTGCAAGAGCTCGAGGGCCAGCTTCAGACCAAGGAGCTGGAGCACAGCCAGGCGGCCGCGGAGAGCGACCGGCTTGAGAAGGCGCTGGCCGACCAAGCGACCCGGCATGCGGAGGGGGTCCAGCAGCTGAAGGATGAGGAGGAGTGCCTCAAAGCTGAGTTCGAGTCCCAGCGCTCGGGCTGGTCCGACAAGGAGAAGTACCTGACGGAGGGCTATGAGGTGATTGAGGACCTGCTCGAAGGTAAAGCTTCTTTCTTTCTTGATTGGTTGGTTGCCGGCTAGTGCGGGAAGTCGGCCTCTTATTCTCTTGCTTTCTTTTAAGCAGAGTACTTCCCGGACCACACCGGCGCCATCAGCCAGGCGATCGGGGCGCAGCGCGAGCAGCGGAGGCAGGTGGGCACGGAAATTGCACCGGACCGGCCCCGAAACTTGGGCGAACAGTTCCGGGCCGTTCAGCTGCGCCTTGCACCGGTGCGCCAGCTGTTTCGCAGGTTTCAGCGTGCCGGGCCGCAGGTCTTGGAAGGGCTCTGGCCGGGCGTGCAGATCCCCCGGACTACCAGCCAAACTGCCGACTGGCTGGAGGTGGCGTGGTAGCGGCTCGACGCCTGGAAGGGCTCCGCGGCACGATCCGGTGCCAAGGTGGCGCTGGAGTTCGTGTAGGCGTGGTATCCGGACGTGAGCATGGCAAAGCTGGCCACCTTTCGCCAGGAGGGGACGCCGGAGTTGGAGCTGGAGCGCGAAGGGATCGCCCTTCGTGCATCGACCCTCGCTGAGTACACCAACGGCGATGTCTTCATCCCGGAGCGGGCAAAAGACGACACCGAGGTGCCACCGTCCTGGTTCGGGCTGAACCCGGACGAGGCGGAGAACCCGGCAGAGGAGATCGCCTCCAGCGACGAGGCCACGGAGGAGGACGAGGACGAGGGAGGCGAAGGCAACGCGCCGGATGACGGAGCGACCAGCTGGAATCGGCCTGACCCGGCCTCAGCCGGCGAGCCGCAGGAGACCACGTCGGCCGCCGCCACCGACCAGACCGGAACCAACCAGCCGAAGGCCTTGCCAGCCAGTGTTGTAGCCACCGCCGACTCGTCCGAGCAGCCCATAGCACCTCCGGCCTAGGCGGCCCTTATCTGTTTTAAGTTTTCTGTCTTGTGCTCAAGAACAAAGTTAGTTATGCGTAGTTCCACCCACTGGGGTGTACTTTAAACATTGATGAATGCCGGCCGTGGGCCTTTTGGAATGTAAATGGATTTACTTTTCCCACATGCTTGTGCGCTTTACCGAGTTCTCACTCGATTTTGCCTTTGCTTTCTTTGGCTTTTTCCTTTGCTGTGTTCCTTTGGCTGCTGCCCTGCCAGCCGGACAGCGGCGCTGCAGTCTATGGCCGGGTCAGGGACTTGACCGCCAGAATGGGCAACTTACTTCGGCCGCTTAAAGCGTATGCTAGTCAAGCAAGAAGCCGGCCGGCCGGCTGCTTAGCAGCCAGACAGGGGAGGCGAGAGGCCGGCCTGGCCTGAATCGGCGTTCTTCCTTAGTCGTTTTTCATGTGGATGCTACTTCTTGAGCTTGCGTTGGTTTTTCCCATGAAGAGGAAAGGGTGATGCAGCAAAGTAGAGATAAGTATTTCGCTCAGTTTGAGAACCAAGGTATCAATCCAGTAGGAGACAACGCACAAAACACCGAATACCTGCACAAACAATCAAACAACTTGCACCCAACGCGATAAAGGGGTTGTCAATCCCTTCACGGTTATTTGCAAAAGTGAGATCTGATAGAGATAGGTAAAACTAAACAAAAGATAAAGTAAATATTTTTTGGTTTTTTGGTTTATAGATCTGAAAATAAAAGATTGCAAAATAGTAGATCGGAAAGTAATATGATGGAAAATAGACCCAGGGGCCATAGGTTTCACTAGAGGCTTCTCTCAAGATAGAAAATATTACGGTGGGTGAACAAATTACTGCCGATCAATTGATAGAAAAGCGCAAAGTTATGATGATATCTAAGGCAATGATCATGAATATAGGCATCACGTCCGTGTCAAGTAGACCGAAACGATTCTGCATCTACTACTATTACTCCACACATCGACCGCTATCCAGCATGCATCTAGAGTATTAAGTTCATAAAGAACGGAGTAACGCATTAAGTAAGATGACATGATGTAGAGGAATTAACTCAAGCAATATGATGAAAACCCCATCTTTTTATCCTCCATGGCAACAATACAATACTTGCTTTGCTGCCCCTACTGTCACTGGGAAAGGACACCGCAAGATTGAACCCAAAGCTAAGCACTTCTTCCATTGCAAGAAAAACCAATATAGTTGGCCAAAACAAACCGATAGTTCGAAGAGAATTACAAAGATATCAAATCATGCATAAAAGAATTCAGAGAAGATTCAAATAATATTCATAGATAAGCTGATCATAAATCCACAATTCATCGGATCTCGGCAAACACACCGCAAAAAAGTGTTACATCGAATAGATCTCCAAGAACATCGAGGAGAACATGGTATTGAGAATCAAAGAGAGAGAAGAAGCCATCTAGCTACTAGCTATGGACCCGTAGGTCTGAGGTAAACTACTCACGCTTCATCGGAAGGGCAATGGTGTTGATGTAGAAGCCCTCCGTGATCGAATCCCCCTCCGGCAGGATGCCGGAAAAGGCCCCTAGATGGGATCTCACAGGTACAGAAGGTTGCGGCGGTGGAAAAGTATTTTCGTGGATGCCTCTGGTGGTTTGGGCATATAAGAGTATATATAGGAGAAAGAATTAGGTCAGGAGGTGCATGAGGGGCCCACAAGGGTGGGGGGCGCACCCTCCATCCTTGTGGCCGCCTCATGGCTCCTCTGACTTCATCTCCATGTCTCCTGGTTTCCTTCTGGTCCATGAAAGATCATCGCAAAAGTTTTATTCCGTTTGGACTCCGTTTGGTATTCCTTTTCTGCGAAACTCAAAAACAAGGAAAAAATAGAAACTGGCACTGGGCTCTAGGTTAATAGGTTAGTCCCAAAAATTATATAAAATAGCATATTAATGCATATAAAACATCCAAAACAAATAATATAATAGCATGGAACAATAAAAAGTTATAGATACGTTGGAGACGTATCAGTGGACAGCGTTTCCGGCCTTTAGCTCTTGCCAGCCGAGCAGTCGCGCTACGAGCTGTGGCTGGGGCAAAGAGAGGGCTTTGGCGTCGGCACATTACTTGAGCTGACTTCGGATGATGCCGACTTGGGCCAAGTCAACGAGTCCCCGGGCCGGTTGACCGGACCCGGGCAGGGCGAAAGAGCAAATACTCATGCATAGAAGTTTATCATAGAGATAAAAAGGTAGCCCCCGAGTGCGCCTCGGGGTACCTGTTGACTTTACTTAGTACAAAAGATAGCGTGGTACATACACTGCATCAACTGTAAAACGGGCGGAGAAGGTTTGCGTTCCACGGGCGCTCTGACTCTTCTCCGGCTGTGTCTTTCTTGTGCGCCCTGGGCTTCTGTGCGTCGATTAAGTAGTAGGAGTCGTTGCCCAGGGCCTTGCTGACGATGAAGGGCCCCTCCCAAGGAGCAGAGAGCTTGTGCTAGCCGGCTGATCACTGGATCAGTCGGAGCACGAGGTTGCCCTACCAGAAAGCGCGCGGCTTGATCTTCTTGTTGTGGTAGCGGCGCAGGCTCTGCTGGTAGATGGCAGACCGGCTGAGTGCTAGCAGCCGGGCCTCTTCGAGCAGATCGACGCCGTCTTCGCGTGCCTCCTTTGCTTCCGCCTCCGTGTACAGCGTAATGCGAGGTGAGTCGAACTCGATATCCGTTCGGAGGATGGCCTCGGCCCCGTACACGAGGAAGAAATGTGTGAAGCCGGTTGATCGGTTTGGCATGGTCCGGAGACTCCAAAGGACGGCCGACAGTTCCTCGATCCAGCAGACGGCCGAGCGCTCCAGCGGCTCAACTAGCCGTGGCTTGATGCCGGATAGAATGAGGCCGTTTGCCCGCTCCACCTGGCCGTTTGACTGCGGGTGAGCAACCGACGGAAGGTCCAGTCGGATGCCCTGTGCCGCGCAGAAACGAGCCAATGTGCCTTTGGCGAAGTTTGTGCCGTTGTCGGTGATGATGCTGTGCGGGATACCGTATCGAATGGTGATATATGTGATGAATGTGACGGCTGTGGGGCAGTTCAGCTTCTTGATCGGCCTCGCCTCGATCCACTTCATGAACTTGTCTACGGCAACCAGTAGATGGGTCATGCCACCGCGTGCTGTCTTGAATGGGCCCATAATGTCCAATCCCCATATGGCAAACGGCCAGGTGATGGGAATGGTCTTGAGGGCTGAGGCCAGCTGGTGCTGCTTGGCGCTGAAACGCTGGCATCCTTTGCACATCCGGACTAGCTCCTTGGCGTTATCCAGAGTAGTCGGCCAGAAGAAACCATGGCGAAAATCTTTGGCAACGAGGGCTCTGGAAGCGGCATGGTGGCCACATTCACCCTGATGGATGTCCTTGAGGATGGCAATGCCCTTCTCTGGCTCAATGCAGCCCTGGAAGACACCGGTCGCGCTGCGCCTGACGAGCCCTCTGTTGATGATCATGTATGCAGCCGCCCGGCGTTGCACCTGCCGGGCCGACACCACGTCGGCTGGGAGCTCGCCGCTCACCAGAAAGTTGAGGATGGGCTGCGCCCAAGACGGGGCTTCCACCACCGTCATGACAGCAGCCGGCGTTAGGGTGGCCGGGTTGGGAGGCGGCGGGTTGGAGCCGGCCGCTCCTTGTTGCATCGTGAAAGTCCCCAGGCCGGCTACAGCGGTCCCCGGGCCGGGTGCTGGAGTCCCCGGGCCGGGTTTAGGTGCTGCAGTCCCCGGGCCGCCTGCAGAAGTCCCCAGGCCGGCTGCTGAAGTCCCCGACCCGGATCCGGCTGCTCCAGGGTCAGCCGTCACGAAGATGGATTCTGACTCCGGCGAAGGTTGGATAGACGGTTTGCGCAAGCACTCGAGGGAGACGCCGGTTGGAATGGCCTGCCGGGTGGAGCCTATCCGTGCCAGGGCGTCAGCTACCTCATTGTCGGCCCATGGTACATGGATGAACTCACACCCATCGAAGTGCCCGCTAATCTGCTGGACGAGGAAGCGGTAGCTGGCCATGTTGGCGTCCTTGGCGTCCCAGTCACCATAGGATTGTTGGACCACAAGGTCCGAGTAGCCGTAGCACAGGATGCGGCGGATGCCAATCTCCTTGGCCAGCCGGAGCCCATGGACGAGCGCCTCGTACTCGGCTACGTTGTTGGAGGCGGCAAAGTAGATCTGCAGCATGTACTTCAGCTTGTCGCCTTTGGGAGAGGTGAGGACGATGCCGGCTCCCAAACCCGTGCGCATCTTCGAGCCGTCGAAGTGCATCCGCCAATGCGTGGAATCCGGCACTGGCGGTAGGTACTGGGTCTCGGCCCAGTCGACAAGGAAGTCGGCCAGTGCTTGGGACTTGATGGCGGTGTGGGGCTGGTAGAGGATGGTGTGGGGAGCCAGCTCGATGGCCCACTTGGCCACCCGGCCCGAGGCATCTCGGTTGCCAATGATCTCGGCAAGAGGGGCGGTGCAGACGACCGTGATGGAGTGCTCCTGGAAGTACTGCTTCAGCTTCTTGGCAGCGAGGTACATGCCGTAGCACATCTTCTGGTAGTGGGGGTAGTTCTGCTTGGAGGCGGACAGCACCTCGCTCAAGTAATAGACCGGTCTCTGGACCGGCTGCGCCCTGCAAGCTTCTGGGCGTTCGATAACAATCACCGTGCTGATGACCCGGTCGGTTGCGGCGATGTAGAGGAGCATTGGTTCTTTGGCAATCGGGGCGGCCAGAATAGGCGGCGTGGACAGCATCCGCTTGAGCTGGAGGAACGCCTCATCCGCCTGGTCACTCCACTCGAAGCACTTGGTCTTCTTCATCAGTTGGTACAGAGGGAGGGCCTTCTCACCCAGCCGGCTGATGAAATGGCTGAGAGACGCCAGGCACCAGGTGAACTTCTGGACGTCCCGCAGCTTGGTTGGTTTCTTCATCCGCTCAATGGCCTTAATCTTCACGGGGCTGCACTCTATCCCGCGCTCAGAAACAAGGAAGCCAAGGAGCTGGCCAGCCGGCACTCCGAAAACACACTTCTTCGGGTTGAGCTTGATTTGAAAACGACGCAGGTTGGCGAAAGTCTCCTTGAGGTCCTCCAAGAGGGTGCCGCGCTTCTCTGTCTTCACCACAATGTTGTCCACGTAGACATGGGCATTCCTGCCGAGTTGTAGCAGGAGGCACTTCTGCATGCAGCGTTGGAAGGTGGCGCCGGCATTCCTCAAGCCGAACATCATGGTGATGTTGCAGAACGCGCTGAAAGGGGTGATGAAGGCGGTCTTCAGTTGATCGGCCGGGTCCAGCTTGATCTGGTGGTAGCCGGAGTAGGAGTCCAAAAAGGACTGCAGCTCGCAGCCGGCCGTGGAGTCGATCGCTTGATCAATCCGGGGCAAGGCAAACAGATCCTTGGGGCAGGCCTTGTTCAGGCTTGTGTAGTCGATACACATGCGCCACTTGTTGTTTTTCTTCAAAACGAGGACTGGGTTGGCAAGCCAGTCCGGGTAGAACACTTCCATGATGAAGCCGGCTGCCGGAAGCCGGGCGATTTTTTCACCAACGATCCTTCTCTTCTCTTTTGATAGGCGGCGGAGGGGTTGCTTGACCGGCTTAGCATCCGGCCATACATGCAGCTTGTGCTCGGCGAACTCCTTCGGAACACCCGGCATGTCCTTGGGGGACCATGCAAAGATATTCCGATTCTCATGGAGGAAGTCGACGAGCTCGCTTTCCTATTTGCTGTCGAGGTTGGACCCCACGACAGCGTACTACTCCGGGTGTGCCGGGTCCAAGATGATCTTCTTGGTTTACTTAGCCGGCTGGAAGGAGCCCTCGCCTTCGGCTACCTTGGGGTTAGTCGGCATGGCCGGCTGCTCGCTGGCCATGGCCACAGCCCAGTCAAGGAGGCGCTTCTCTTCGGCGATGACAAGGGACTCGGCCAACCGGGAGCCGGCTGCGGCGCACACGAGCGACTTCTTGTAGTCGCGGGCAATGGTGATGATGCCCTTGGGACCCAGCATCTTCATCTTCAGGTACACATAGTGCGGAACCACCATGAATTTGGCCATCGCTGGCCGGCCCAAGAGCGCGTGGTAGGGGTTGTCCAAGTCGACCACCTCGAACCAGATAGGCTCACGACGGAAGTGGGTCTTGTCGCCGAACAGAACATCGATCTTGATCTTGCCGATTGGAGAGCAGGAAAGCCCAGGGACGATGCCATGGAACACGGTCCGGCTGGGCTGGAGCTGCTTCTCCTTGATGCCCAGCTTTTCCATGGTATCGCGGTAGAGGATGTTGATGCTGCTGCCGCCGTCTATCAGGACTCGGGAGAAGCGGCACACCCGCCTCTCGGTCGAGAAGGTGGAGTCCAGCACCAAGGCATAAGCACCCGGCGAAGGCATCACGGCCGGATGGTCATCTCGGCTCCAGGTGATAGGCCTCTCGGACCAGTGCATGAATTGGGGGACCTCAGGAATAACAGCATTCACCTCGTGATGCTGTCGACGACGACTGTGCTTGTTGTCGGCTTCACTTGTGAAGACGAAATAAGTGGCGTTCTCGTTGGGGAATTCATCTTGGAGCATGCCGACAGGGCGGGCCGGCTGCTGTGGAGCCGGAGCCGTCGGGCCGGCTGGAGGAGGCGGCAAGCCCTCGCCCTTAGTGATTCGGGTGAGCCAGCTGCACTGCCGAGTTGTATGGTTGGACGGCTTTGCGCCACTGTGGAACTTGCATGGAGCGTCGAGGGCCTGCTCAAAGGAGAAGGCCGGCAGCTAGGCACCCTTGCCGCCCCGCGGACGCTTGGGGCTGGGCTGACCCGCCGGCTGCTGGTCCTCGACGGTTGCCACCTGCCGGCTGTTAGAAGCCGTCTGTTGGGCCTTGCGCTTGTTGTCGTTCGGCTGCTGACGCTGGTTGGAGTCGCCAGCCGGCACCGGAGAAGCCGGCGGGATCACCTTCCCGAACACGTCGATCCGGATCTCCGACTTCATGGAAGAGTCAGCCAGCGTCGAACGCGCCGGCAGAGGCGTCGCTAGCGACAGGAGGGAGCGGATCGTCGATGACCACCACATCGTCGGGGTACCCGTCGGTGGCGACCGCATCGGAGAGGCTGAGCTTCCCGAAGGGGTCGATGAGGCAGCTTGCGGGGCAGATGGCCCCCGTGTCGGGTAATGCGCCGGTGCAAGCACAAATGAACGCATCGGGCTGGTTGATCAGGCCAAACGCGTCGCGCTCGCCGGAGGGAAGGGTGGTTCCCGTCCAGAACACAACTCCAGCCAACGCCGCGGATGGCCCCACGGTGGGCGCCAACTGTCGTGGTAATCTCACGGCAGATGTCAGGGGGTGGCTTATCATGGGTGGAGCCATGAGGACGTCGTCGGGTTCCGGAAGCGAGAGTGAGCACGAGCTCAAGAGCACAAGAGACGTACCCAGGTTCAGGGCTCTCCGGAGAGATAATACCCCTAGTCCTGCTATGATGACTATGATCGATAGTATACAGAGTTGCTCCTGGAGCTGTATAGCTAGAAGAGGAAGAATGGTAGAGCTCTCTCTCTTCTCCTAGCTATGGCGTGTGTGTGTGGAATGAGAGCTGAAACCTTTGCATGGGTGAGCCGGGGGGGTCTTATAGGCCGACCCCCTAGGGGTACAATGGTAATACGGCCAGGTGTAGGACCCGGACGTCAGTGTCCAAGGTCGCCGGGTTCTCCGCCGGCTGCTGGGGCCCGCCTCTGGAGGGCCCCGCCGGCTGCCGACAATCCGGCCGACAGGTAGGGCCCGCCGCCTGTGGGCCATACTGATTGCCTTTTGCTGTAGCATGGTCCTTGCTGACAAGGGCCGCGTCATGCGTCGTATGGCTACAGTCCCGCGCCGTGCGGGTAGGTGGCCGCTTGGTCAGCGCGCACTGTAGCCACGCCCCTCCGGGATTCGGGGGAGCAGGCGGCACTGTAGCCATGCCCTGTCTCATCGTAGTGGGTGAGTGCACTTTGAGGAGGAGGAGGGGCCGGCTGCTAGGAGCCGGCCTGCCCCCAAAGCCGCCTTCTAAGAGCGCACCGTCTTCTGGAAGCCGGCCGTGTGGTCCTAGCCGGCCCAGGGAGCCGGCAGAGGCGTCGCTAGCGACAGGAGGGAGCGGATCGTCGATGACCACCACATCGTCGGGGTACCCGTCGGTGGCGACCGCATCGGAGAGGCTGAGCTTCCCGAAGGGGTCGATGAGGCAGCTTGCGGGGCAGATGGCCCCCGTGTCGGGTGATGCGCCGGTGCAAGCACAAATGAACGCATCGGGCTGGTTGATCAGGCCAAACGCGTCGCGCTCGCCGGAGGGAAGGGTGGTTCCCGTCCAGAACACAACTCCAGCCAACGCCGCGGATGGCCCCACGGTGGGCGCCAACTGTCGTGGTAATCTCACGGCAGATGTCAGGGGGTGGCTTATCGTGGGTGGAGCCATGAGGACGTCGTCGGGTTCCGGAAGCGAGAGTGAGCACGAGCTCAAGAGCACAAGAGACGTACCCAGGTTCAGGGCTCTCCGGAGAGATAATACCCCTAGTCCTGCTATGATGACTATGATCGATAGTATACAGAGTTGCTCCTGGAGCTGTATAGCTAGAGGAGGAAGAATGGTAGAGCTCTCTCTCTTCTCCTAGCTATGGCGTGTGTGTGTGGAATGAGAGCTGAACCCTTTGCATGGGTGAGCCGGGGGGGTCTTATAGGCCGACCCCCCAGGGGTACAATGGTAATACGGCCAGGTGTAGGACCCGGACGTCAGTGTCCAAGGTCGCCGGGTTCTCCGCCGGCTGCTGGGGCCCGCCTCTGGAGGGCCCCGCCGGCTGCCGACAATCCGGCCGACAGGTAGGGCCCGCCGCCTGTGGGCCATACTGATTGCCTTTTGCTGTAGCATGGTCCTTGCTGACAAGGGCCGCGTCATGCGTCGTATGGCTACAGTCCCGCGCCGTGCGGGTAGGTGGCCGCTTGGTCAGCGCGCACTGTAGCCACGCCCCTCCGGGATTCGGGGGAGCAGGCGGCACTGTAGCCATGCCCTGTCTCATCGTAGTGGGTGAGTGCACTTTGAGGAGGAGGAGGGGCCGGCTGCTAGGAGCCGGCCTGCCCCCAAAGCCGCCTTCTAAGAGCGCACCGTCTTCTGGAAGCCGGCCGTGTGGTCCTAGCCGGCCCAGGGAGCCGGCCACAGGGCTAGCCGGCATGAGGGGCTTTGCTAGCCCCCATGTCTTGAAATGTTATTGGGTGCGGACGAGGCTACCCGGGGTACATCCCCCCGACAGGAGCCGAGCAGGGGAGCTCCGGCGCGGGGAGCCGAGCAGGGAAGCGAGCGGGGGAGACGAGCGGCAGGGGTGCGTCATTTGTCCGGAATTAGCTGAGGGTGTTTTTGTAAAATGACCAGGTGGACAAGTTTCCCCGGACGGAGGGAGTAGATACTAAAATGAATGAACATACATACTAAAATATGTTTAGATACATATGAATCAAGAAAAAGCTAAAATGTCTTATACATACAAGGCATTGGAGGTGACAAGGAGCCCTGGCTAGTTAATGTGAATTTAAATTAGTGTTGCAAAATGAGTGAATCTACACTCTAAACTAGGACTATATATATTCATATGTAGTTCATAGTGAAATCTCTAAAAGGTCTTATATTTAGAAACGGAGGGAGTATTTGTTTGGCCGGCAGGTTGGCTCGATTGACAGAGAGGCTACCAGCGGGAAGACCATCCCCGCGGCATTCGGGGCTGCCGCCGAGAAGATTTGCCCGCTTCGAGGAAGCAAAGGATGCACATCCAAGGGTTCGAGCCGGCGACGTATGTCACTCGCCCTACATTTACATGGATTTCATCTACCAGCACTCATTTCTCGTGGATGGATTCAGTAAGCAGCTATAACAAACATGCATTGATTAACATATGTACTTTTGTCTTTAGTATTCACCAGTGAATTTATGGATTTTGGTGCTGTTGCTCGTGTTAGCCTAATAGATTAGACTTGGTTAACCTGATATGGTACGGACACCACAGGTTTGAAGCCGACAATGGAGATCACAGTGGCACAGAAAGGTAATGCCTGGGGAATATTTCATTGATGCCGCATGGCCTCTCGGAGAACCTATAGTGGCTGTGTCGCCAGCAAAGCGTCTCCAAGATAGGGATGGCAATGGATAGGGTACAACATCCTTCTACCGAAACCCAAACCCACAAGATAGGCATGGCCTCTCACAGAACCTATGGGCGGGTACAACATCCTTCTACCCAAACCCAAACCCACAGAAACTTTTTATACCACTCATTTCAATAACCATGGGCATAAATTGGCACCCATGCCCATACCCATCGGGTATCTTATACCCAATGGGTACAATATATAGCATTAAAAAATTTTAAATATAGAAAAATGAGTTTGAAATTCAAGTGATGATGGGCGAGCACTATAGCACTTACACGGTCTCCTCCGATGGGTGGGTTCTTGGAGGCACCAAGGGAGTATGAGTGGCTGTTGGTGGAAGCCCAACGCCATGGGAGGTGGTGGTGGGAATGGGGGATCGCTGGATTGAGAGTTGGACATGAGTCTCGTAGCGAAGAGTCAACATTTCATGTTTTCGAAGTCACATAGGAGGTAGGAGGAGTGGCGAGCAAGTGATTACGGGCCCATAAGCTATGCCCGGTTAAAGAAATATGATACTTAGAGTGGACCATAGGAGTTAGATGTTGACTCCTTGTGGCAATATTTTACATGACCCTGATTTTGTTGGATGTCCCTGTTCTCCATATGTAACGTGCTGCAGTTTGGTTACGTGCGCATGGATGGTTAATCCCACTTCCTGTCCACGTGATGAACTTATCTCACACTACTGCACTTGAAAAACTTTGCCAAATAAAAAAAAACTTACACCATGAGAGTTGTGTTAAACAAAGAGAAGAAGCTAGCGGCCAAGTACAATTTCAAACGGTCGACCATGTGTGATGAATTTGACAAACTAGATGATAATCAAGATGATAGATGAGAGAGAGGTTGAACAAAACATGTTCACATAACAAACACACATCATCATGTCATAGCCATAGTATAAACAACCGGACCGGACCGGACCGGCGGTCGAACTAGAAAAAACTAGAACCGGCGACTCCGCCGGTTTTTTAAGCACAAAACACCGACTTGCAAATAGATTGGGCGGTTTTTTCATGGAACTGGCTAATAAATCATGCGGTCGAACCGGTGTAGAGAGAAACTCAGAAAAATATTGCCACAAGGTGTGGAATTTGATGCCAGGTCATGGGCATTGGCCTATCGTTGGGCTAACAACCACCTCAACTACCCATCTTTGTTGTCTAACAGAGGAAACCATTGCTATTTGACCCTATTTTAATTCTATATTAGCATATATTATTACTATAAATATATCATTTGATTGTAAAAAAACAGCAATTGAACCGGTGAACCGGCGGTCCGACCAGTAAAAACCTGAACCGAAGGCATTGCCGGTTCGGTTTCTTAAACTATGGTTATAGCACAATACTTTTCAATGAGGGTCGAAACAAAAAATTTACAACATGAAATTTATGTGAATATGAAGCTAGCCCTTAGAGGAAATTTCAAACAGTCGACAGTATGTAATTAATTTGCCAAAATTCTTCTAGAAAAGCTCCAAACCTAAACATGAAATTGAAGATTCATAGTCAACATAACTAGGAACTGATTGTCTGAATGGAATCACAACGTCGATGTGCATCTTCTTCTTGTAGAGCTTACCTCGAATGAAAGCTCTGTTGTGTGGATTAGAAGGGATTAGGTGAAAGAGATTAAGGGAGATGAGTAGAAAAGAACACGCACAAACCCACCTACAGGCCTGCACCAGCTCGCACCGCCAAACCCACCCACAAGCACTCGATCGCTTGCATCGCTCGGACCTGACCAAGTGAAAATGGTCGGTTTGAGTATTTCCACTCGGCCAGTTCCACTCACCCAGGCTCAGTGGTGCTTTAAATTCCGTACCGGCCAACATTTTGGTGTGGGCCATGCATCCAAACGGACCAAACATCGCTCCTCCTGGCTGAGGGTAATGCAGCCTACCAAACATGCCCCAACTTCTCTTGCATCTCTTGCTCCAAGTGATACAAGCAAATTGTTTCAGTGCATAGTCACAAAATAGAAAGGTATTCCAGTTTAAATTATGACGTGGGCTGGAGTCCTGTAGTACATGTGCTACCCAGATGTGGCCTGGCTGAATATTTCCAGCTAAACACACCCTATATGAAACTTGCGTTTGTGGGAAAAACTTTTCAAAATGTCCTATACACCCCTCCCTCTAGTCGATTTTTGATACTTCGGATGTCAGGGCAGTGTTGTTTATAGGGCGAATCACAGTCAAAAGACATACGTATATGTCATGCAATTGTACAAGAACGAAATTGTGACGGATAACAACATATTAAGCAACAATAGCCCATGGATTCCCAAAGAAAACAAAAGAAAAGAAAAGCAGTAGCCAATGTAGTAGTGGCAATTGATATGAACTAACAAGTAAACCAATCAAGCAAGAACAACACAGTGGATTATTATTGATGCATCGAGCACGCAGATAACTATTAACGGCATGGAGCTTATTCGTGGACCACGAGCATTCGAGCAATCAACGGCCGCAGGCTTAGCCGATGTAGTACAGGGGGTCAGGCAGCTTGAAGGTGCGAGCGCCCTCAGGTGCGCCGAGGATGTCGCTCCACTGGTCGCCGATGTTGCCAAGGATGACATACCCAGCGTCCTGCAGCTTCTTCCTCTCGGCGGACTTGTAGGATATCGCGGAGCCTTTGAACCCGGGCTGCTTGAGCGTCAGGTTCATCCACCCGGAGATGCCCTGGCTGCGGAGGTTTCCGACGGTGACGGCCCTCTTGTCTTCGGTCCGGCCTGTGATGAACACCGGCTTGATGCCCACCTTGAGCAGCTTGTAGTACAGGCGCTTCGTCTCCGGCAGCGCCGGCGCGGTCCCCTCCAACACGTACGCGTCGAAGCTCGTCGCGTTGTATGGCCTAGCCCTGCGCGTGTGTATACATGCCGATGTCAGCTAGTACGCAGATTTGCATACTGAAGAAACAAACATGAAAGAACAATGAGCAAGATGTTCTGACTTCTAGCATCTGCCCTTAAAGACGGTTAAAAATCAAGGGGTGTACCGACCGAAGCGCATCTACCCTGCGTAAATCTGTTGATAGAAATATGTAGATAAAGTAGCCAAGTGGACGACAGGTTCGGGCCATCACATGCACATCACATCACTTTCTATAATTAGCACTGCATTGCATGTTTTGCTCATCAATCGTCATATATATGGTCCTGCTGGCTCTATGATTGGACTGGGGATGACAACCAATGATGTCCAACTCCAACACTTCCAACACATATATGCCTTTTTTATTTCCACCTATAGTTTCATCTATGTTTTTCCCTTTTATTTATTATTACAAAACTTCTGGTGCCATCGAGAAATAATTTCCTACTCCCTCCGTAAGAAAATGTAAGATGTTCTCTCAAAAAACGTCATACATTTTGTTATGGAGGCAGTACCATCTATGTTATACAGTCCATATATTCGTCGAGAAATGCAAAATTATATGGAGATGATCCTCAACAATGGGAATAATGTGTGTGTGTAAGTACGTACCTGAAGCTGTGCATGGCATAGTAAGGGAGGTTGGAGAGTGTGGTCTCGTCAATGTCGAAGACCCACACCTCCTTGCCGTTGCCGGCGAGCTTGAGGATAGATGAGAGAGAGGTTGAACAAAACACGTTCATATAACAGACACACAACATCGTGTTATAGCACAATACTTGTCAATGAATGTCAAAACAAAGAACTTACAACATGAAAGTTCTGTGAAATGATGAGATGAAGCTAGTCCTTAGAGAAAATTTCAAACGGTCGACAATATGCGATGAATTTAACAAAATTCTTTTATAAAATCTCCAAACCTGAACATGAAATTGAAGATTCAAGTCAACATAACTAGGAACTGATTGCCTGAATGGAATCACTATGTCGATGTGCATCTTCTTCTTGTAGAGCTTATCTCGAATGGAAGCTCTGTAGTGTACTATAGATAGAAGTGACTAGGTGAAAGAGATTAAGGGAGATGAGTGGAAAAGAACACGCGCAAACCCACCTACAGGCCCTCCACCAGATCACACCGCCAGATTCACCCACATGCACTCGCTCGCTTGCATCGCTCGGGCATGATCGAGTGGAAATGGTTGATTTGAGTATTTCCATTCACCTAGGCTCAGTGGTGGTTTAAATTCCGCACCGGCCAACATTTGGTGTGGGCCATGCATCCAAACGGACGAAATATCACTCCTCGTGGATGAGGGTAATCACTACCGGAATCGACCCCTATGCCGACGGCCCTAGCCGTCGGCATAGCCCTGAAAAACCGTCGGGATAGGCCTATGCCGACGGCCCCCATCGGCATAGGGCCGTCGGCATAATATACGTCGGCGTAGCCCGGAAGCCCGTCGGCATAGAATGGCCGTCGGCATAGGTCCTATGCCGACGGTGTCCGTACATCTATGCCGACGGCCCGGGCCGTCGGCAACGTTCGCACCTAACGGCGACCGCCGTCAAACGGCAACCAAGGGCTGCTCGCCATGTGGCAGGGCTATGCCTACGGCCTAGCCGTCGGCATAGTTTCAACCTATGCCGACGGCCAGGCCGTAGGCATAGCCCTGCCACGTGGCGAGTAGCCCTTGCTCGTGGGACAGGGTTATGCCTACGGCCTAGCCGTCGGCATAGTTTGAAACTATGCCGACGGCTAGGCCGTAGGCATAGCCCTGCCACGTGTCAGCAGCTGGGCTCTCATGGGGCAGGGCTATGCCTACGGCCTAGCCGTCGGCATAGTTTGAAACTATGCCGACGGCTAGGCCGTAGGCATATCTGCCACGTGTCAGCAACTGGGTGCTCAGGCCAGGGCTATGCCTACGGTTAGGCCGTCGGCATAGATATTATTTGATTATTTTTTCTTTTTCCTGTTTGTTTTCATATCAATTCAATTCAAATATACAGCAGATATATATGATGGAAATACACATATAGAACACATCTAAGTATCATCCGGCACCGTCACAACAATATATGCATAAGCATCATCACAATCAACATAAATATAAGCATAAGCATATAAAGAAGCACACAAGTCATCTAAAGGACCATCAAAGACCACAAGTTTATCATCATCATCACCACACACAAGTCATCTAAAAGACATAAGCATAAGCACACAAGTAACCAAAAGTCTTAAGCGGCAGGATGTCGAGCACCGCGGAGGTCGTCACCGCCAAGACCACTGAAGCCCAGGTCGTCACTAGAGGAGGGCCTCGAAGACAACACCCCTAAGTCGGTGAGGGTGCGCTGTTTCTGGCCGCGACCCCCTCGCCCTCTAGGGGCTCTCCCACCGCCCCCTCCTCCTCTAGGGGCACCTCTCCCTCGACCTCCCTGTGAGGAGTCATCCTCAAGTAGTCGGGGGGTAGGATTACGTGCTCGACCACTCCGACTAGGCATGCCGACGACCTTGCGTAGGAAACCCACACCGTCGGCCTTCCCCTTGCCCATGTTCCACGAACCTGTATTGAAAAGAGAATAAACAATTAGTACATTAATAATGAAGAAAAAAGCATTATGAAACGCATTAGTAATGAAGGAAAAAGCATAGTAATAAATAATCATGAAAAGGCATAATCCTAAACCATAGAAAAAAAGTCTTGAAACGTACATCTGCTAGAACCCATACGAATCATCACTGTTGAAACCTATTTCGGGCTAGAGCATGGAGAACGTACCCAATCTACACATCCTCGGGCTGTCCGTGGAAAACGCTGGACAATCCGAAAAAGCTGCGGTGATAAATATGCATTTGCATATTTATCGATGCAACCATTTCGGACGGGAGACGCCTAGGTTACGCGACTTGACGAGAAAAGAAAATCTAGTGACATGATTCAAAGAGTGTACAAGGTTAAGGTGGATTCGTAGCTCACCCTCGGCTGTAGAGGAAGTAGTCAAACAGCGACGAGATCACGGACCAATGCCTTCGACGACGATGACTCCAAAGATATGCAACCCCACAAAGCCTGTAAATTATACCGACAAAAAAACATAGATCATCAAGTGTCAAAAACTTAGATCACGGACCAATGCCTAATGAACAAGTTACCATTTTTGCTCAAATTACTATTTTTTAGCAAGACCATGAAGTGTCAAAAAATATGTCATCATTATTTTGTAGCAAGACCATCATGAACAAAAAACCACTCATCACGGAGATGCGACACAACAAAGAATGCTAATCCACCGTGCGAAAAGTTTATATATCATCTCATCACCGTGGAAGTATATGTATCATTATATAAGTAATCTTAACATGGTAACCAAACTCGGTACATTTGTACATTGGGAGACAGTCATAATGAAAACTCCAAGCAAGTAAACTACTGGGACTAATAGGAGGTCCAAATCGACATTCAGGAAGAACAGGACTAACAGTAGGTATATATCAAATTGACTTATTATCCCAGCACTAATAGTAGGTAAAAAGCTAAAAAAAAATCAGCAGCAGAGGACGCCGGACCGCTGGAGCCGGTGCTCACCAGCAGCAGAGGGCTGGCAAGGGGGCGCCGGACCGCCGGAGCCACGGCCGCGGCCAGCTCACCAGCAGCTGCGGGGCGGGAAGGGAGCGGGGACGACAGGGCCGGGAAGGGGGCGGGGACGACCTGGCCGGTGCGGGGCGGGCGGTGACGGCCGGCGGCGCTGCGTGGTCTGCACCCGGTGCCTGCAAGATGCCCCTAAGCTAAAGACGGTTCCTCATGCTGTATGTTGTAGAACAGTGAAACAAAAGCGCACATTCCCAATCACACTCGCATGGGGGCAAATACCACTGGATCATAGCAGACTACCGAAACGTTTGTATTGTCTGCGCCGAAACAACAGGAAAACTGAACGGCGTTTGCGCCGGCCGAACGGAGGCATTGCGGAAGCTCGGCGAGGAACGGATCATGCGGGCGCGCGCGCGCGTACGGGACAACGTACGGAGCAGGGACCGGAGCCCCCCAGAGGGCGTGCGAGGGATGGAAGGGAGGGGAGGGGGAGGGCGCTTACAGCCGCCTGGTGGCACGGGCCGGCGTCGCGGGGGGGCGGGGCGGCGGCGGCCCGCTCCGACTCACCTCAAAACGCTTCGCGGTCGCCGGGGGGCTTGGCTGCGGAACTGCGCTGGCAATACAGAGAGGAGAAACCTGCCCTGCGGTCGGTGGCGGGGACGGGTGCGGCGGCGGGCGCTGGCGGGGAGAGGCGACCGGCCCGGGCGGTGGCGGGGATGGGGCGGCCGGCCCGGGCGGTGGCGGGGACGGGGCGGCCCGGGCGGTGGCGGGGACGAGGCGGCGGCGGCTGGCCGGAGCAAGCGGCGGCAGGCCGGCGCGGGTGGGTCGCGGGACGGCGGCGGCGCGGGAGCAGCGAGAGGTGGGTCGCGCGGGTGGGTCGAATGACTCTGGCAGCGAGCGGTGGTGGGGCGCCCGATCCGGATAAGGTCAGGGCTATGCCGACGGTTAGGCCGTCGGCATAGCCCTGGCCTTATCAGGTCGAGCCACGTGGCCACCTATGCCGACGGTTAAGCCGTAGGCATAGGTTTTTTTTTTAATGTTTTTTAATTACTTTAACTATAATTTATTTTTTAAATGTTCTATTTTTTAAAATATATCAACTATCACTCCTCTCCTAAGACCCTGTGCGATATTTTTGTTTCATAGACGCACCTTGACCAGACTAAAACCTAACCGACGCGCACGATTCCTCTCTTCAAGTGACAGCGACACTGCCATCCGTCGAGGGGGGCCACACCCCGGAGCCCCAAGACGAACGTGTGAGCATGCCACATCACTTTCACACATACAAGAGGACCTGGTGCGGTGTTTCGGTGGCATTGCCGCGCCCGGAAGCCCCACCGACCGGACTAACCCTAGCACCGTTGACCCGGCGATTTAGCCCTTTGACTTTGGCCGGACATGCTTTGACCAGTGGACTCTTCCACCTGGTTGCGATATGTCAACCCATAGGAACATCACCGAACACGGTCTGGACCCAAGCCGCCAGTACACCCGTCCCGTCTAACCCTGCGAGAGTTGACCGGGCATAGCTACGCCTTTGACTTTCGCCGCACGGGGTTTGACCGATGGACATTTTCACCTGGGTGTGATAGCCCAGCACATAGGTACACTTTGGATGAAGGTCCGGACACAACCCACCGCAAGATTCCCTCCGTTACTGCCCGACGTGGCCGTTCCACCCCCCCCCTCCGTTGCGGAGCTGGGCGACGTCGGTGAGGGGGGTCAACACACTGAGCACGGGTGCCGGGGTGCTTGCACCTGCCATCGCACTTCCGGACGTGTGGAGGGCCCAGCTAAAGACCTGCGGCATAGTACCCTCCCAAAACTACACCGTCCGTCTAACCCTGGAAGTTTGACCGGGGGTCTACGCCTTTGACTTTCGCCGGACGGGGTTTGACCGATGGACATTTTCCACTGGGTGTGATGCCAAACACATAGGTACACTTCGGATCAAGGTCCGGGCAACACCACCCGCAAGATTCCCTCCATTACTGCCGATGTGGCCGTTCCCCCTCGCCGCGCGATCTGCGGTGGCGACGTCGGTGAGGGGGGGTCACACCATGGAGCCGCGTGCGGTGCTTGCACCTGCCCACACACTTCCTGGACATGTAGGAGGGCCCAGCTAAAGACCCGGCGGCATAGCTACCCCCCCAAACTACACCCGTCCCGTCTAACCCTGCGAGAGTTTAAGGGCATAGCTACGCCTTTGACTTTCGCCGCAGGGGTTTGACCGATGGACATTTTCACCTGGGTGTGATAGCCAGCACATAGGTACACTTCGGATCAAGGTCGGGACACAACCACCGCAAGATTCCCTCCGTTACTGCCCGACGTGGCCGTTCCCCCCCCTCCGTGCGAGGCTGCGGCGACGTCGGTGAGGGGGGTCACACCACTGAGCACGGTGCCGGGTGCTTGCACCTGCCATGGCACATCCGGACGTGTAGGAGGGCCCAGCTAAAGACCTCGCGGCAATAGCTACCCTCCCCCAAACTACACCCGTCCCGTAACCCTGAAACCGTTGACCGGCGGTCTACGCTTTGACTTTCGCCGGACGGGGTTTGACCGATGGACATTTTCACTGGGTGTGATAGCCAAGCCATAGGTCACTTCGGATCAAGGTCCGGGCACAACCCACCGCAAGATTCCCTCCGTTACTGCCGATGTGGCCATTCCCCCTCGCGCGACGGCGGGGGACGTCGGTGAGGGGGGTCACACACACGGAGCCGCCGTGCGGGTGCTTGCACCTGCCACCGCACTTCCGGACATGTAGGAGGGCCCAGCAAAGACCTTGCGGCATAGCTACCCCCCAAACTAACCCTCCCGTCTAACCCTGCGAGAGTTGACCGGCATAGCTACGCCTTTGACTTTGCCGCACGGGGTTTGACTGATGGACATTTTCACCTGGGTGTGATAGCCCAGCACATAGGTACACTTCGGATCAAGGTCCGGTCAAACCCACCGCAAGATTCCCTCGGTACTGCCCGACGTGGCCGTTCCCCCCCTCCGTGCGACGGCGAAGGCGACGTCGGGGAGGGAGGTCAACACCATGAGCACCGTGCCAGGTGCTTGCACCTACCACCGCCACTTCCGGATATGTAGGAGGGCCCAGCTAAAGACCTGGGGAAGCTACCCCCAAACTACACCCGGCCCGTCTAACCCTGGAACCGTTGACCGGACGGTCTACGCCTTTGACTTTCGCCGAACGGGGTTTGATCGATGGACATTTTCACCTGGGTGTGATAGCCAAGCACATAGGTACACTCGGATCAAGGTCCGGCACAACCCACCGCAAGATTCCCTCCGTTAACTGCCCGGTGTGGCCGTCCCTCGCGCGACGGCGGGGGTGACATCGGTGAGGGGGGTCACACACGGAGCCGCGTGCCGGGTGCTTGCACCCGTCACCGCACTTCCGGACATGTAGGAGGGCCCAGCGAAAGACCCGGCGGCATAGCTACCCCCCAAACTACACCCGTCCGTCTAACCCTGCGAGAGTTGACCGGGCGGTCTACGCCTTTGACTTTCGCTGCACGGGGTTTGACCGATGGACATTTCACCTGGGTGTGATAGCCCAGCACATAGGTACACTTGGATCAAGGTCCGGACACAACTCACAGCAAGATTCCCTCCGTTACTGCCCGATGGGGCTGTCCCCCCCCCCCCGTGGACGGCCGGGCGGCGACCGGCTGGGCGGCGACGTCGGTGAGGGGGGTCACACCACGGAGCCCGTGCTTGCACCCGCCACCACACTTCCGGACGTGTAGGAGGGCCCGGAGAAAGACCTGGCGGCATATGTACTACCAAATTAAACAATACCCGTCCCGCCTAACCCTGCGAGAGTTGACGGGGCGGTAAACTAGGCCCAAGAGACACGCGTGGTGTATCTATGTATAGATAAGGCACAATTTAATTAATGAAATTTTTTTGAAAAAAATATATTATATTTTAAAAAAATTAATAAAAAAAATTATACGTAGATATGCCTACGGTTAGGCCGTCGGCATAGCTCAATTTAGTTATTTATTTTTTTTAAAAAGAATTTTATTATTAAAAACAGGGAAAAAAAAGTTAAAAAAATTATACGTAGATATGCCTACGGTTAGGCCATCGGCATAGCTCAATTTAATTATTTTTTTTAAAAAGAATTTTATTATTAAAAACAGGGAAAAAAAGTTAAAAAAAATTATACGTAGGTATGCCGACGGTTAGGCCGTCGGCATAGCTCAATTTAATTAATTATTTTTTTAAAAAAAATTATTATTAAAAACAGGGGAAAAAAGTTAAAAAAATGAACGTATATATGCCGACGGTTATGCCTTCGGCATAGCTCCCTGCCACGACATCTATCCGCGGCACCGTGGGCCCAGAGATATGCCGACGGCATAACCGTCGGCATAGCTCCGGGCCCACGGTGCCGCGGATCGATGACGTGTCACAGTGAGGTATGCCGACGGCCGACGTTAGGGCCGTCGGCATATGTTTGACGGCGTGAACCCGCCGGCTGTGCCAGGGCCACCAAGGCCACCTCTATGCCGACGGCCAAAATATGCCTACAGCTGCCGTAGGCATATATATTTGTATGCCGACGGCCTTTCTATGCCTACGGCCCCCGTCGGCATAGATGGAGGTATGCCGACGGCTTTCCTACGCCTACGGTTTTCCATAGGCCGTCGGCATAGCTCCCTCTATGTCGACGGGGGCCGTCGGCATATATGAGGCCGTAGGTATATAAGGTTATTCTGGTAGTGAATGCAGCCTACCAACACATGCCCCAACTTCTCTTGCATCTCTTGCTCCAAGTGATACATGCAAACTGTTTCAGAGCATAGTCACAAAATAGAAAGTTATTCCAGTTTAAATTATAACATGGGCCGTGGCCCAGTAATAAATGTGCTACCCAGATGTGGCCCGGCCCAACATTTCCAGCTAAACACACCCTATTATATGGAACTTGCATTTGTGCAAGAAACTTTGGGAAATCTCCTATTCACCCTTCCCTCTTCTTGCTTTTTGATACTTCAGATGTCGATATATCACAGTAATGTTGTTTATAGGACGACAATCACAGTCAAAAGACAGATATGTCATGAAATTGTACAAGAACGAAATTGTGACGGATAACAACACATCAAGCAACAATAGCCCATGGATTCCCAAAGAGAAGAGAAGAAAAGCAGTAGCTAGTGTAGTAGTGGCAACTGACATGAACTAATAAGTAAACCAACCAAGCAAGAACAACACAGTGGATTATTATTGATGCATCGAGCATGCAGATGATTCTTAATAGCCTGGATCTTATTCGTGGACCACGAGCATTCGAGAATCAGTGGCGCCAGCTGATTTAGCTGATGTAGTAGAGGGGGTAAGGCAGTTTGAAGGTGCGAGCGCCCTCGGGCACGCCGAGGATGTCGCTCCACTGGTCGCCGATGTTGCCAAGGATGACATACCCGGCGTCCTGCAGCTTATTCCTCTCGGCGGACTTGTAAGATATCGCGGTGCCCTTGAACCCGGACTGCTTGAGCGTCAGGTTCATCCACCCGGAGATGCCCTGGCTGCGGAGGTTGGCGACGGTGATGGCCCTCTTGTCTTTCGTCCGGCCTGTGATGAACACCGGCTTGATGCCCACCTTGAGTAGCTTGTAGTACAGCCACTTCGTCTCCGGCAGCGCCGGCGCGGTCCCCTCCAGCACGTACGTGTCGAAGCTCGTCGCGTTGTATGGCCTAGCCCTGCACACGTTAAAAACCAAGGGGTGAATCGAAGCGCATCTACGCTGCGTAAATTTGTTGATAGGAACGGTAGATAGAAAGTAACCAAGTGGACGATAGATTCGGGCCTACATACTCCGGCCATCACATGCACATCACATCACTATCTCTAATTAGCATAGCATAGCATGTTTTGCTCATCAATCGGCACATGGCAATGGTCCTGCAGGCTGTGTCTATGATTGGACTGGAGATGACCACCAATCATGTCCAACTCAAACACGTCTGACGTCCAACGCATATATGCTCTTTTATTTCTACTTGTAGTTTCATATCTGTTTTCCCCTTTCTTTATTATTAGAGAACTTACGGTGCCAACCTTCTACATTACAGATAGTGATGCGTTATAGAGGACGGGCTACAGGGAGCCCCATTTTTCAAAAAACAAGGTCAAAATATACTTAAAAGTTGCCAAAAATATATTTTAAAAAATCTATAAATACATATACATAAAACCACATTTTAATCTATCTATTTGTCTTTTTTGGGTACATCAGATATGAACATACATGTTCATGAAAATTTGTATGTGTATACACAAATATATCCTTATGTGTATGAGCGGCGTTATGGCGTCATCCAAGGCAGTCGCCGCAACCTCCACCATTGTCATCCGGATTTTGGGCTCCCTTGCGCTGCAGGAGGTCGCTCCGGTCGTGAGAGCTGCGGCGACGAGGATGGGCATCCTTGTCATCGCCATTGTTTGTGTGTGTGCTACTGCTAGCTACTCTGTGGTGCTCTGCTTATTGAAGTGGCGTGCAAAGAGTATGTGGTGGGCGGCTCGTCAAATAGCAGAGTACGTGTTTTTATTATTCACGTTTCTTGAGCAGCATATACGTGGTAGAAAATTTGTTTCAGTTACACCAAATATATGTCTGTAAAAAGCAATCACTATCTGTAATGTGCTTGGTTTCCCCAACAATATTTGTTGTGACATAGTGGGAAAGACTAGCTAAAGACAAAACTTGTTCTGTCGAGAGGAACTGAAGCTGAGAGATGTAAGTTCAAATCAACATGATAAGATATGGTTGCCTACCCTCACACTTTACCATACACCAGGTTCTACTTTTTAGGGACTCAATTTTGCTGAACTAGATGATGCACCGAGCGTTGTTGCGGGATATTAGAAAATTTTCAGTTGATTCGTGTTGATTCATATTTGTGGGCTTGATGTAAAAAAAACACAAAATAGCATCTCGTTTGAGTGAAACATCATCAAACAAAACCAACGAATTATATTTTATCATTCGGTCATCAGCACATCACAATGTGAAATGTCATATGGAAGTTCACGATAAATTGTAGTATATGCAAAGAAACCACTCAGCACCATATTACACGGTAAGATTCCCTTATCATATTTGCCAGATCATAATACGGATTATTTGCGGAATAAACTCCCTATGAGATGTGACCGATCAAATCTCTCAAACCAATTGTGCATGGTCTAACGTACTAAAATATATGCCCCCTTTGTAACACATGGCAATTATATAGTCAAGATAGAAAGGGACTCTACAAGTACTTAAACGGCGTATCAATAGAAAAAAAGAATCTCTCATGTCTCTCATCTCATCATCATCATCATCATCATCATCATCACAATAGTTAAAAATTACGCAAGGTTCTGTCCTCTGCTCCTCTTTCGTCCAACCTTTATGTTCGTTTCCACCTCCCTATCCTTGTTGGATATTTTCTTCCTATCTAAGTTTTTTTCACTGGGTTTTCTTGAAAACAGACTCAACTTGCCCCAAGTCTTAATGACTTACCAAATAAACTTTTGTTTTCTTTACTAACCCAATAAGTGCATACCAAATAATTGTTTACTTATTTAATTACATAATCATATTAATATCATAAGGTAAACCATGCGTTAACATATCGGCAATTATCTAGTCAGGGCATGTACAATGGTGCTATCTTAGGGGTGCAATGGAGGATAAATGTTAATGTAGAGGAGAGAGAAATCATAAGAAAAGTCTTGTGTTCTATTATTCAAGAGATGGTCCCTTGGCACAAAATGTCTCACCATGTTTTTAGGAATAGCTAGTTATTGAAGATATGACTAGAAGATAATCCATTATAGACATGCTTTTATTGTCATCTCTAAACTACATACAAGACTTAAGATAAGACTATCTTATCAACCACTGTACATGCCATCAAGATAGAAAGGGAGTCCACATGTACAGAAACAACGAGGTAAGCGAAAATAACAAATCTCAGCAGGTAGGCAAATGAAAGAACAAAGAAAATCAGTTTACTCTATACACATATGTCTTCCTCTTATTTATGTTTTCCATTTTGAAATATGTGAGACTTATATATGGACAGTCTCACTTTGGAAATAATATTTGGGTTAATTGGATATGTCCACTGCTGAACTCATCTTCTCGAGAATTATATTGTAAAAAATGAAATATACAGTGGAAAAAGTTCAATTCACATGACACTCTTGTGGTGGACCGATTCGATATATGTCATAGCCAACTTCACGTATTTGGCATATGCTACTACAAAAATAATATGAAGTTGGGAATGGCATATATCGAATTGGTCTTTTTTCTTGTAGCATATGTCTTTAAGCAATTAGAAAATATTTTTCAACATTTCATTGACGTTGTTTTGAGCGAGTGCTTTGGCATGGATTATGCATGCAACATTGCGCCTGTCTCGTACGAGTCCCACGTGGAAAACGTGGACTGTGTAACGCGTGGAGAGAGATTTCATGCAAACTGATTGCCACTGGCCAGGCTGAGATGCCAAACAGTGTCAGTACGAATCAAGTCATCCATGGAGGCTGCGTGGCAACGCGGTGGCCCAGCGGGTCATGAGCATGGATGTCCGCTTCGTCATCACCTTCACGGAGGAAGGAGACCTGAAGCATGTTCTTCGGGCAGGGCCATGGCACTTCAGGAACAATGCCGTGCTGATCACGGAGCTCGACGGGAAGGTCAACCCTCCGGAGGTGTGCCTCGACTCCTTCATGATCTGGGTCCAAATTCATGGACTTCCGGTGCCGATCAAGACCGAGAGCATGGGCTGGGTCCTAGGTGATCAGCTGGGGAAGGTGGTGGCGGTGTCGCACCAAAACAAGCAGATCGTCGACGAGCACCTCTGGGTCCGTGTCATTCACAAGGTGGATGAGCCGCTAAGGAAGAACGTCGTCATCAACCCCTTCGGTACCACTGAGGAAATCAGTTTCAATGTCAAATATGAGAAACTCCCTAATTTCTGCATGTGTTGTGGTATTGTGGGGCATACGACGGCTAAATACTGCAGCATCCCAATGGAGCAGCGCAAGGCGAACTACTCCCTCGAGCTCAAGGCGTCTGCATGGGGCGGATCGGTCCGGCGGCACCTAGACTATTGGGGGCTGCCGGTTTCTCGGGAAGATGATGAGAACATGGCGAACATCAAGCTGCCGGACAAGGTGATATCGGTGGTCGCTACCGCAGTTCAGGAGGGGAGACCAGTGTACTCGCGGTGTCCACGGTGTCCACGGAGGCTGATCCTGGGCTGCGTGTACTTGGTTTCTCCCAGGAGGGGAGACCAGTGCTGGCTGGCTCAGGGTCAAAGGACACGGCTCCAGTTTTAGCGCTGGAGTCTTCCGGTCAGGATGATGGGGGTGCCAACTACATCAACAAGGGTACCCCTAGTCTGGCCACGGAGGTGCATATGGAGGAGCCTACCATTCACATGGTCCAGGTTGATCTTGTGACTCCCCAAGTAAACAATCAGGGAGCTGTCAAGCTTCACGAGACACCTGGGCAGCATAGCGGCTTGCCGTTGCCTGATGCGGTGGGTCACAGGTTCCCTGGGGAGCACCTCGACTCCGACTTGGGTGCGCCCGGGTTGCAAGATGGAGTCCCGGATGGCGCGCAGCTGCTGCTGTCTGGGGCGGCTGCTACCTCTCAGGGCTCCCTCAACACGCCCACAAGACCTACTGGACTACTTTTGGGTGGTCCGGTGGAGCATTTGGCGGCTCCTGCATTTGGTGGTTTGCGTCCGAGCTTCGATGCAAAGGGCTCGGAGACTGTTTGGGGGCACTGGAAGCGCGTCCACAGAGAGGAGCGCGAGGAGCATGCGGAGGTGCAGTACGCCGGTGTCAAGCATGTCATGTTCGGAGTCCCGACCCCGCCGAACAGTGGGAGTGAGCTCTCCAACCGAAAAGTTGATTTCTTGGGCATCCTTGAGAGTGCGGTGGGCTCTAAGAGGCGGTGCCAGGAGGACCAGGACTTCATCATCAACATGAATAGTAATAGTACTGAGAGCCTTGAGTTTTCTTCTTGTAAGAGAGTTTGTGTTGAGAGAGTTGAGGCTGTGTTAGGGGTAGATGGGTTGGTCACTCATGTAACTAAGGAAGTGGATGGGGGTGAGGAGGTGTCTCAGAAAAAAAGAGAGAATCTGTAGGTGAGGGGAGAGATGTAGGTGAATCTGTTAAGGAAGCTACCGACCCAGGGGCTGTCGGTCAACTGACGGGCGCGGATGATTGCGCCCGTGAGGAGCCATGAAAATCCTGAGCTGGAACTGTCGAGGTTTGGGTCAACCTCGCACAGTTCAAGAGCTTGTGTGTCTCTCAAAGACGCACCAACCCAATGTTCTCTTTCTTTCCGAGACAAGAAAAAATAAAGAATATGTTGAATGTTTGCGTTACCGTTTGGGTATGAAAAATGTGTTTACTGTTTCAGCTCAAGGAAAGGGTGGAGGCCTTGCCGTATTTTGGGATGATTTGTATACTCTGGAGTTGAATAAGTTCGGCAAGCATTTTATTGACATGTACATTTGGTCTGGCAATGGCACAAAATGGAGGAGTACCTTCGTTTATGGGGAACCAAAGGCACATCAAAGGTACGTAATGTGAGAGCTTTTGCACAGACTTAGGCCTCTCGGTGTTGGCCCATGGTTTATGGTGGGGGATTTTAATGAAGCAATGTGGCAGTCTGAACATTTTTCCCGCCATAAGAGGTCGGATACGTTGATGGCTAATTTCAGGAACGTCCTTTCTGATTGTAATCTTTTTGATTTAGGCTTCCACGGTACTCCTTGGACCTATAATAATAAGCAAGAGGGCAGCAAAAATGTCAAGGTGCGACTGGATCGTGCGGTGGCATGTCCCCAATGGTCTTCGTTATTTCCGGATTGTAAGGTTTCGCATATTATGAGCTCAAGGTCTGATCATTGCCCACTACTTATTCAATTGTTCGGTTTTCCTCGCAAGTGTAGAATTGTTAAACAGCTGAAATATGAGGGAAGGTGGGGTGTTTGAAGACCAGATTAAATTTTGTTGGAATGAAGGTACGTACATTGAGGATTTGAGGGAGGTGGCCAATAATCTGAGTAGAGTTATGAAAAACTTGCATGGCTGGAGTAGAAATCATATTGGTTATCTTCCCAAGAAACTTGATATGGCTAGGAAGAGACTAAATGTGCTATATAAAAGAAATGATCATGAGGCTATGGTCGAGAGTAAGAGAATTCTGAAGGACATGGATGAGATGCTATATAAAGAAGAAATTTTATGGAATCAAAGATCGCGGATTGATAAAATAAAATGGGGGGATAGGAATACAAAATTCTTTCGTTCTAAGGCCACGTGGAGGGCTAAGAAAAATAATATATCTAGTCTCAGGAGGAATGATGGAACCATTACTGAGAATGTGGAGGAGATTCATGATATCACTAATTCCTTTTTTAAGCACCTGTATATGAGTGATGATTTTGTTGATCCCTCTCTTATTATTCCTCTTGTGAAACCGCTCGTAAATGATGATATGAATAAGGAATTATAGAAGCCTTTCTCGGACCAAGAAATCAGTGATGCTCTCTTCCAAATTGGCCCCCTAAAAGCCCCAGGTCCTCATGGATTTCCTGCAAGGTTTTTTTAACGGAATTGGGGACTGCTCAAAGAGGATATTATTCGTGCAATTAAGCAGTTTTTTATCACCGGTATAATGCCTGATGGGGTTAATGATTCAGTTATTGTTCTTATTCCAAAGGTGAAGAATCCCCAATCTATTAAAGAGTTCCGGCCTATCAGCCTATGCAATGTTATTTATAAAATTATTTCTAAGTGCCTCATAAATAGGCTGAGACCGATTCTTGATGGTATGATCTCTCCAACCCAAAGCGCTTTTATTCTTGGAAGATTAATTTCTGATAATGATCTTATAGCTTTTGAATGTATGCATTCTTTGAGCACGCTAAAAGATAGTCGAGGCGAATTTTGTGCTTATAAATTGGATTTAGCAAAAGCGTATGATCGGGTGGATTGGCACTTTCTGAAAAGGATGATGGGTGCGTTGGGATTTGATGCAATTTGGATAAAATGGATTATGGCTTGTGTCACATCTGTCAAATTTTCTGTGCGCTTTAATGGTCAACTTTTGGAAACTTTCTCCCCTTCTTGTGGTCTCAGGCAAGGGGACCATTTATCTCCATACCTATTTTTGTTGGTGGCGGAAGCTCTTTCTTTGTTGCTTCAGGATGCATGTGCTAGAGGAGCTCTCCAAGATTTCAAGGTGAATAGGCATGCTCCGGGTATCTCTCATCTTTTATTTGCTGATGATTGCCTTATGTTTTTCAAGGGGTCCATTGATCAAGCGTTGACAATTAAAAATATCATTTCAACTTACGAGAAGGGGACTGGACAGTTATTGAGCGCAGATAAATGCTCTATTATGTTCGGGAAGAAGTGTAGTATGGAAAATCAAGTGTCTGTCATGGTTATCTTAAATATCACCGCTGAAGGTTTTGAGGATAAATATCTTGGCCTTCCGGTGCCACAAGGTAGAATGAAGGCGGGTAAATTTCAATCTACTAAAGAAAAAGCTCTTAAAATTTTATCGGATTGGATTGAAAAATATGCATCTAGTGGGGCGAAGGAAACGTTGATCAAAATAGTTCTTCAGGCTCTTCCAGTTTATGCCATGGGTATATTTAAGTTCCCGGCATCGCTTTGTGAGGAGCTATCTCATATTATAAGGAACTTTTGGTGCGGTGACGAGGATGATAGGAGGAAAACTCACTGGTTGGCTTGGGACAAACTAACTAGGCCTAAAGGTGAGGGAGGTATGGGTTTCCGCGATCTCAGATTATTTAACCAAGCTCTTCTAGCTAAGCAGGCTTGGAGATTGGTGGTTAACCCGGAGTCCTTATGCGCAAAGGTGATGAAGGCGAAATATTATCCCCAGGGGCATATCCTTGACACTGTTTTTCCACAATTAGCTTCACTTCCTTGGCAAGGTATTCTGCATGGTTTGGACCTGCTTAAATCCGGTGTTATTTGGCGAGTATGTGATGGGTCTAATATTAATATTTGGAGAGATAATTGGCTACCAAGAATCTATGGTCTTAAGGTTACTGCAAAGAAGAACAGGACCAGGATCAAATGGGTGTCTGACTTAATTTTGAGTGGACCGAGGAGATGGAATGAGAATTTGGTTAGGCATTTATTTTATCCACATGATGCAGAGGAGATTTTAAGCCTGCGTCTTCAATCGTCAGGGGAAGCTGATTTTATAGCTTGGCATTTTGAGAAGAATGATTTATTCTCGGTTAAAAGCGCGTACTTGCTTGCGCTTAATCTAAAGGAACATAAAGAAGATGAAGGGCAATACATTGGCGCGGTGTTGGGGGAGAGGAAGATTTGGGATATTATTTGGAAGTCCAATGTTCCTTAGAAGATTCGTATTTTTGCTTGGCGTGTCGCTACGAACAACTTGGTCGTCCAGGTAAACAGAGTCCTGCACCACCAAGCCACTCTTAGTACATGCTCTATTTGTGGAGTGGAAGATGAAAATACGTTTCATGCACTAGTCAAGTGCCCTAAGGCATATGCGTTGCGTATGGCAATGAGGGATATATGGGATCTTCCTGGGGAGGAGGTTTTTAAGCATTCGGGGTCTGATTGGTTTCTTATTCTTTTGGACCAATTGAATGCTACTCTACGTGACCAAATTGTATTCATTTTCTGGAGAGCCTGGCACTTGAGGAATGACTTGGTATTTGGTACGGGGAAGGAACTTGTCTCGACCTCTGCTAATTTTGTGGAGAATTATTGGTCGTCATTTGTCGCAATTCAATCCTGCCCAGAGGTGGACTCGAAAAATAAAGGTAAAGGTCTGCTGTCTGGTTTAAAAATAGTTCGTAATCCTACGGAAACTCAGGTGTTATGGCAACCCCCCTCCTTCGGAGTTTATTAAGATCAATGTCGATGCAAGCTTTGTGGAGAGCATTAGCACTGCAAGTGTGGGTGTGATGGTCAGGGACTCCTCGGGGAAGATCCTCGTCTCTTCCTGGGATTACATTGGGCTTTGTAAAAGCGTGGAGGAGGCGGAACTCCGAGCATGCATTGCTGGTCTATATATAGGTATTACTTTTCACAATCCTAGAATTTTGGAGACTGACTGTGCGTTTGTGGTTGCGTCCCTTGCAAATGAAATAGGAGACAGGTCTCCAATGGCTGATTTGAAAAAGGAAGCGAGGAGTTTATCAAAGCTTATAAATAATTTTAAATACTCCAAGATTAATCGTTCGGCTAATGTTGTGGCCCATACGATTGCAAAGTTTAGTTTTGATAATAGATTGGACGGTATCCTTATTAACGATGTTCCGCCCTGCGTGGTGAGTTTTGTAATGAATGATTGTAATAACAATCTTGGTTAATCAATATATGAGGTGGTTTTCAAAAAAAAAAGTCAAACAATGATGTACTAGTTACCATGGTAAGTCACTCTTCTAACCTGTAAGTACAGAGCAACAACATGTAGATGCTAATTTTGGATTAAATATCCCCCATCGAGATCTGTGCATGACACAATAATATATCAAGAAGATATGGGGCAAATTGATTCAGTTAAAGCAAGTATAATAGGGGTCTATAAGCCTACCAATAGTGCAGAAACCCCCTATAGAATTTTCATATCAGCAGCGTGTACGGAAAACCGAGCACTGCGACTATTTCGGCCAAGTACTAGCTGCGTTGGCACCCGTGGTGAAAGCGGTTAACGATTTACTACTTTGCAGTGTTCGCAAACTTTGAACAATGTTAGTATATGGTGCCCCGAAGATTTCCTGGCGGAAAGTAATAGTAGCGGTCAGTGCTTAGCGAACGTCGCAGGTACCGGACATACCCATTCTAGCCACTATATGAATTTGAAATAAAATAAAATCAGGATCAACATATCACCTTGAACCCATTTCTGAGATGGAAGACATTGCAGAACACTTTCACCTTCCTCTCTCTGAAGTGGCCTACATCTAATTTCAGGAAATGACAGAGTTACTACAGCACATCTCCTTAACTACTGAAGCCGATCACTGGCAGTTTCCTACTGGTGCAGCAAGGTTTCAGGTTTCTCAAGCCTACAAAATTCTGCCGGTGCACTTTGCTGTCATCCCTGCTTTAAAGTGGGTGTGGAAGACATGATGTCAGCTCAAGCACAGGATTTTCTTCTGGCTACTGTCCACAACAGGTTAAACACTAGAGCAATGTTACCCAGGGGAAACTTTTTTCTGCCTGACTATGCTTGTGTCTTATGTGGTTCACGGACTTTAGAAACAAGGGAGCACCTATTTCTTCATTGCCCGTTTGCTAGAGCATGCTGGTCATACCTCTGCCCCACATGGAATTCTAATTTCCTTGCTATACAACAAGAAACCAGCCACTTAAAGGATCTTCTTGGAGTACCTTTCTCAACAGAAATTATAATTCTAGCATCTTGGGCAGTATGGATCACTAGGAATGGTTTCATATTCAAAAGAATACCTCCTCTTGCTTGAGAGACGAGCCTGGACGTCTCTCTCCCTCTCCCGTCCGAAGAAGAGGGGCGACTTTTTACATCTCCCGGCCGATCCACCTCTATGCCGCCGTTGCGCCGGATCCCTCGTCCTCCGTCTGCCGCTCCGGCGGCGGGAGGGCGGGGGGTCCTCGTCTCGCGGCTGTAATTAGTGTAGGGTCTGTAGGGTTACCGGCCGGCGGCGATGAGGAGATGGTGGAGTCGCCGGTGTGGTTTTTGTTGCAGGTGCGCGTCCCCTTCGACTCCGGCGCTCGGTGGAGCTCCGTGGTGGTGCGCCTGCTTCCCCAGCACTCGCGAATCGACGGATTCGTGCTGTGCTTCCTTCCCCAGCCAGATCCCGCGGGGCGGCGGATCTGGGATGTGAAGATCTCGAAGATGACGACATGGTGGTTCGCGGCGGAGCCGATGATCCTGGGCGTTACCTCTCTGGAGGCGGTGAGTGAGGACTTCCCGGTTGCCATGGGGATGCTTTCGTCGATCCAAGGCGCATGAACGAGCACAGGCGGCGGCGCGTCTTCCTCTCGTTCGGGATGCCGGCGATGCTGGAGCTCAGAAGGACTCCTTTGTAATATCTACTGTTTTCTGGGCTTTTCTGTAAGATCGAATTATCTATGAATCGTTATCTTCTCGCAAAAAAAAAAAAGAATACCTCCTAGTCTTTATTCCTGCAGGAAAGTTTTAAAGAAGAGCTGCAGGTTTTGAAGCTTGGGTGGAGGCTTTCAGATAGGATCTATTCTTGTTTATATCTGTTGTATGCTTAGCTAGCATTTGCCTTTTCTTTCTTGTAAAGATCTTTTTTTCCTATTTCTCTCTCCTTTTATTTTGTACAAATCTTTTGTACTCATTATTTAAAATAAAAAATACGCAGCAGAGTCCTGTTGTTTCCCTCAAAAAAATATCAGGAAATTTCAAAAAAAAAATTGGAATGTTGGGATATCAAACCTAGGTGCCCATTCTACACCCGTGTTCAGTTTCGTTAAGAAATGGCAAGTGTTGGGGATATAACCCCGCGGTGTAACCCGCCCAGGAGGGGCCGGGTTACACTGTTGGCGACTCAGCGATAACGCCTGAAGAAGGCCGAAGAGGCCAGATGAAGAACCCGGAGGGCGATTTACATGGTGAGCCGCCGGAGGCCCAAGCCCAGATGATGGTGCGAGACCCGGAGCTTGTAAGCCGCCCGACGATGACTTGTCTAGGAAGCAAGGTGATTTAGCATCCGAGTTGGCCACGTTGTGTGATCCGACTTGGACTCTTGTAAGCCCAGGGCTTCGACCTGTGTATATAAAGGCGAGACCCTGCGGCGGGTTAACTCAAGAAACAATTGATCGATAGCTAGGTCAAGCGATTTCGCCCCCTTGTAATCGATACTCCAGCAATACAACTCAAAGCAGGACGTAGCCTTTTACCTCGTTGTGAGGGGCCAAACCTAAGTAAACTCGTGTCTCTCGTCCCGCTCAACCCCTTCGAGCTAACCTACGTTGCGATGGCTACACGCTTAAGTCCTTTCACTAGGACATCTGCCGTGACAAAACCACGACAGTTGGCGAAAAGGTCAGTTGTGACATCATAGGTTTTTCTGAATTTATTTTACATGACGTCATGGTGGATTACAATGATCTGTTGAAGATTAAATATTGAAAGGAATCAAAGAAGACTCGCCAACGGAACGCAGTGAAGATTGACATGAACAGGAGGGGACGGGTTACTCTGTTGTCGACTTAGTGATAACGCCTGAAGAAGGCCCAAGAGGCCAGATGAAGAACCCGGAGGGCGATTTACGTGGTGAGCCACCGGAGCCCAAGCCCAGATGATGGTGCGAGACCCGGCGCTTGTAAGCCGCCCGACGATGACTTGTCTAGGAAGCAAGGTGATTTAGAATCCGAGTTGGCCACGTTGTGTGATCCGACTTGGACTCTTGTAAGCCCAGGGCCTCGACCTGTGTATATAAAGGCGAGACCCTGCGCGCGGGTTAACTCAAGAAATAATTGATCGATAGCTAGGTCAAGCGATTTTGCTCCCTTGTAATCGATACTCCAGCAATACAACTCAAAACAGGACGTAGGCTTTTACCTCGTTGTGAGGGGCCGAACCTGGGTAAACTCGTGTCTCTCGTCCCGTTCAACCCCCTCGAGCTAACCTACATTGCGATGGCTCCACGCTTAAGTCCTTTCACTAGGACATCTGCCGTGACAAAACCACGATAGCAAGTGTGTCAAATCCTCATCTAGGGAAATATATTATAATACAATAGGAAGATATAAATCTACTCGTCTACGAGAGTCGAAACAGAAACTTACAACACGAAAGTTGTGTGAAATAGCGAGATGAAGCTTGTCCTCAAAGAATATTTAAAACAGTCGACTGTGTGCGCCAAATTTGATAAAATTCATCTAAGAAGGATATAAACATGAACACAGAATTGAACATTTACATTCAGCGTAACTAGGAACCGATCATTTGAATGGAATCACAACATCGATGTGCATCTTTTTCTTGTAGAGCTTATCTCGAATCAAAACTCCATTCTATAGATTAGAAGAGATTAGATTAAGAAGATTAAGGGAGATGAGTAGAACAGAACACATGCAAACCCACTTACACGAGTGCACCAGCTTGCACCGGTAGACCCACCCACATGCACTTGCTTGAATCGTTCAGGCCAGGTTGAACGAAAACGGTCAAGACTCGAGTGCTTCCACTCAGCCAGGCTCAGTGGTGCTTAAGTTTCATGCGAGTCAAGATTTTGATGCAGGGTAGGCATGCAAACGGACCAAACATGGCTCCCTAGAGTATGCCAGAGCATAATGCAACCCCCACCTTCTCGTGCATCTTTTTTTCGACAATTATCTCGTCCTTTATTCATTCATAAGGATCGTAGCATCGCTTACAATAAGAGTAATAACCGCAACCGAGGTGGTGTCCATCCAGATATTTGGAGGACAAAATCTAGCTATCCTAGCTAGTTACAACGATCATATATGACATGAGTAAAGTCAAGCGACATAAAATAACAGTCATCGATGATAGCAGAAGCTACTGAAGAAGAGTAACCATCGATTAGTGCAGCAACAACCTCCACACTATCAGAGTTGACCTCGATCTTACTGCATCCAACTGTACGTGCCAGGTTCATTCCAAACCTCACTGCAACTGCCACTGCCGTGAATGAGTCAAAGCAAAGATCAATCTTTTCATCGGCAACTGCAATAAACTTTCCATGATGGCCTCCGATGACTGCTCCAACCGCCCCTTGGAGTGTGTCCACATCAGAACCCGCATCGATGTTTACCTTCTCTTGCATCTCTCATTCCAAGCAATACACACGAAAACTGTATTAGAGCATGCATAGTCGCAAAACAAAACCATTCTAGTTTAAATTATCACGTGGGCCAGGATCTTGTAGTACACATGCTATCCAGCTCAGCCCAACATATCTAGCTAAACACACCCTATCTATACCTACTAGTTACTCAAAAAACCATATACCTACTCCGATAAAGGGTTTCCCCCCGCTTTATATTATAAAGCATCCAACCGATACATCCAACTTGCTGGAGCCGCAGCACAAACAAGCCCAAAAGGAAAAACAAGAGAAAGAACAGAGAAACAAATGCTGACACCGGCAGATCAACTAAGCGACGAAGACCGGCAACCGCTGCACCCTCCGGAGAAGTACCACCGCGTTCCTAGCATTCCGGAGCGTCGCGTACCAAGCAACACCTTCAAGAAGGAATGCGACGGCGCCGTCGCTGTTGCCCGAACGAGTCCTAGGGTTTCCCCCGGTATGCAGAGGGCAGTGGGGAAGGGGTATACCCGACGCCCTTCAGGAAGGTCCGGCGGCGTCCGCAGGCGTCACCGTGTCGAAGCCGGATGAGCTGCCAGGGATTTCTCCAGACCCAGACAACCACCACCACCCCGGACCCTCCGAAATACACCACCCAATCTGCCGCCCACCAGCTTGTGCCACCACGGTCACCGAACCAACATCGCCGTCTCACTGGGGCCGCCAACACGAGACCTGGGGGGAGGGAAATGGGACAACGTCCACGGGGGCAACCGCAACTCGACCGGTGAGAGGGGACAACCTCCATCGCTCTCGCAGAGCCGACAAGACGCGGCGACAAGGACTTGCCAGGCCACAACGGCCCGGCCGGACCCACGTGGGTCTGGACAGTCCCTATCCCCACGCTACAGCACGCCGGCCAATGAATCCAGCACCGCCCGTAGACCACCGACGCCTCGCCACCACCAGGGAGCAACGCCGCCGTGCCGAGCCGCCGGCACGCACCAGCCCAGATCGGGCCCTAAAGGGCCCAGATCTGGGCCGAGCGGGCACCACCAGCCGCCACCGCCACCGCGCCGCTCGCGACCAACGGCCGCGCCGCCGTGCCGAGGGCACCCGGGCCCACGGGATCGCCTCCGAGCCACACCGCTGACGGCCGAGCAGCACCGCCACCGTCAGGGGGCCCCCGCGCCCCACAACGCGCGCGCGGGGAAGGAACGGCCCGCCGCCGCCAGCGCCGCGTGGGCAGGGCCAGAGGACACAAACGGCAGGCGAGGTGGGGGGGGGGGCGGGGAAGGAAGAGGAGGGGTGAGGAGGAGAGGGGAGAGAAGAGGAGGGGAGAAAAAGAAAAGATAGGGGCGGGGGGGGGGGAGGTGGGGGGGGGAGGGCGCAGCGATGCGGGCGAAGGGGGCAGGGGGGAGTGGGTGAGAGGGGGCGGGACGGCGGGAGGAGGCTTGGGCGGAGGCGGCGGCGGGGGGAACCCTAGCGGGAGAGGGAGCCGGGAAAACCATATACCTACTAACAAGGGGAATTGATATTCATGGTCAGTCATCACATTTTACAAAAAGAAAGAAAAAGAAAAAAAAACCGTTGATTATTTACTATCAACCCGTAGTCAATTACTTGGCACCGCATATAAATCAAATAACAGTTCTATGAAGCTAGCCCGTTTTGGCCAAACGGAAGGAGCCAACCTGGACACGCAGCCGTGCCACGCATCCGTGTCCTTGAGAAGTGCGGCCAGGCCAATGAGGGCAGGCAAAAATAATCGCCGATGGGAGTGTTCGAACCCCGGATATGCCAACCAGCCCCAAAGGCTATATGTCCAACTAAGAAAGCTCATGCATGTTTAAAAGAGGATTCATTATTACTTGCTCCATCTGTAAAGAAATATAAAAACGTTTAGGTCTCTTTATGGAGGGAGTATTAAATAATGCCACCTCGCTCTTTTACAACCTATTCCATCAATTTATATACGGCTACGATCTGAAATTAACAACTTGCCTCACGATTCATAATGATAACGAGTGGGTTTCATTTAGTCATAAATATTAAGCCGGAAGGATTCCTCAAAGGAAATATACTCCCTCTATTCATATATATATATATATATATAGGGTCTAATGCATTTTTCGAGGCTAACTTTGACCACACGTTAAAGCAATAACATATGACATGCAAGTTACACAAAGTATACTTTCAAATTCGTGCGCGAAAGAAGCTTCCAATGACATAAATTTCACATTATACATCTCATATATTATCAATAGTGAAAGGCAGTATCAAAAAACGTATTAGACCCTATGTATGTGGACGGAGGGAGTAACTGATTAAATGAAAAATAGAAAAGGCACGGCGTGCGGCCAACATGGAGTGTGCTAGGATGAAAAAGGAATTGTGGCTAAGGCCGATTATAAAAAGGACGGAAAAGCCTGCGGCTACGTAGAAGTATTCACGTACACACTGATAAGTATGCACCTAGATTCAGACTAGCGTCGATTTCGCCTGCAGCCCGCGGCGGTCGCTGCCGATGAGGCTGGCCTAGTCCCTCAAAATACAGTACAATATGTGCTCCCATTCTCATCTACGGTCTATATTTATGTGTAGCCCACTTCGTCTTCCACCCTGTATTATCTATGACGAGCGACACGAGGGTGTCGGGCGAGACGACCCCACCATGTCCCTGACTCTTCCGGCACTAGAGCTAGGGCCTGACAAAAAGCTCAAAGCTGGCGAGCATAATGAGCGCTCGATAGTTCGAGCTCGTTTCGGCTCCTGCTTGTTAGTTAATGAGCCAAGCCGAATAGTGTTTTTTGCTCATTAAGATTAACGAGCTTAACGAGCAAACAAACGAGTTTCACGAGCTAACTCATTTAGCTCGCTAATTTTTAAAAGTTTGACATGAGACCCCTAGTTCAAATCAGCCAACTAACAAAAGAGTTCCTATTTAGCCCAACCTAGGGGCCTAGCACCCCAGCCCACTTCGGCACTTCTCCTAGATCGAGGAGCTACCGGCCGGGAGGCCCTAGAGTCAACTAGGAGCCAGCCGCCAGGAATCAAACGTCCTTGTTTCATTTATGCCGTTGTAAATTTTTGATAGGATCATGGGTTTCTTTTGTGTTGTTTATTACCTTAACGTCCTTGTTTAATTTATTCTATTGTAAAAAAATTATGGGATCATGGGATTCTTCGGTGTTGTTTATTACCTTAACGAACACTCATGAACACTCGTGAGTATAACGAGCCCATAACGAACCGAGCTGAACAAAGGTTTTAGATTGTTAATATTAATGAGCTTAATGATAACAAGCTTAATGATAATGAGCTTAATGATAACGAGCCGAGCAGCTCGTTAATCTAGCCCTAGAGCACGTCGGTCACCACGGCCGGAATACCCCATCTGGCCTATGTCGACGACGAGCCGGCGGACACCATCGTGGCACCATTGCACGAATGGTGTATGCGACGTCGGGGGACGTGGAGTGGCGCTGCTGTCTGAGGATGGCCTTCCGGTGGAGACGAGCCCTTCCGTTCGTGGCGGCCGACGTTGAGGCGCTGCATTCCAACTCCAGCGAACAATTTTTTTTAAGGTCACCGCGGGTGGGGGGGGGGGGGGCGGCAAAGCCTCCCACCTGAATCATTTTTCTTTTTTATTGATTATCAGAGGAGTAACAGAGTCAGGGGAAGTTACAAGCGAGGGAGAGAGAGGGGGGGGGGGGGGGGGGGTGGCGCCGCGGACGAAATCATTGTTCTGACCTTATACCGAAAGAATTGCACAAAATAAACTCGTCTGGAAAGTATTTCACGATCTGACCCTTTTAGCAACGCCAGAACCCGTGGCGTTTCATTCCAACGTAGAAACGCCGAGCTAGCTAGCGTTGCTGTCCTAGACCGAGCACGCGCTGCTCGCTGACGTGGCAGGTCAGAAACGCCAAGCTAGCTAGCGTTTCTGGAAACACCAGGGACTATGGCGTTTCTGGTTTAAATAAATTGCAAGAAAACAATCAAAGAAAAATATTCGCATGTTGGCCGGAAACGCCAAGAGACTTGGCATTGCTAAACTTCATGAAAACGCCATGATGCATGGCGTTGCTGGCTTGCATAGCACAGTATAAAGCAATTCGACAGTACTGTATTCAGTCCAGAAACGCCAACGGTCATGGCGTTTCACGTATGGGTAGAAACGCAATCTAGCTTGGCGTTTCTATGTGACGATGCAACGCAGTCTAGCTCGGCGTTTCTAGGTTGTGAAGAAACGCCACGGGTTCTGGCGTTGCTAAAAGGGTCAGATCGTGAAATACTTTTCAGACGAGTTCATTTTGTGCAATTCTTTCGGTACAAGGTCCTGGTACAAGGTCAACACAGTCATTTTTCTTTTTTATTGATTATTAGAGGAGTAACAGAGTCAGGGGAAGTTACAAGCGAGGGGGGGGGGGGGGGGGGGGGGGGGGGGTTGGCGCCGCACCCCCATTTTCCACACGAGCTCACGAACACAACACACACAACACAGCGATGGTCACCGCAGCCCAGCCCGCACCGGCCCGCCAAGCGCCGGAGCCACACGTCGGCGTCTGACCGCGCCTCCTGCTTCAGGCGCCCACGCCAAAGGGCGGCGTCCTCACGACAGCAGCCAAGCATGTGGGCAAGGGGAGGCGGCAGGCCCCGGAACACCACAGAGTTCCTGTGCTTCAATAGCTGCCAGCAGCACATGAGAGCAAAGGTGTCAGGCGAGGCGCCCCCCACCGCGGAGCTGACATCAAGGGTATGCACGGTGTCCACACCGAGCGCCCCCACTTCGACATCAACCCCCACCCTTTGCCAGAAGGAGCGGGCAAACGGGCATCCAAAGATCAGATGGTCGGCCGTCTCCATTGCCGTCGCACAGATGGGGCACCCTGCGTCATCAGCCTCAGCAATAGTCTTCCGCAGCAGGACGTCTCGCGTGTGGATCCGTCGTTGCACAAGGAGCCATCCGAAGAACCGTACACGCGAGGGCGCGCGCGCCCCAGATGAACTCCGCGTAAGGCGCCCGCACACCGCCCAAACGCGACAGGGCATAGACAGAGCCGGTGATGAGGCGTCCACGCCCGTCAGAGCACAAAGGCAAGCGCCGCGGCCCCCCCCCCCCCCCCCCCCCCCCCCCCCCCCCTCCGCGACGCCAGCACTGGTGAGCCGGGGGACTAGCACCCGATCCAGGCCGAGCGCCCGCACACGGTTTGTAGGATTGACTTGTCAGCGGGTTTATTTTTTCTAGTGACAAGCGAGCTGGAGAGAAAAGTTTATGCTGGTTATTGAAAATGCGGCGCAACTAATTCGAGCAGTTTGGTTGTAAGTTCAATTTAGATCAGTCACAGACTCACAATTTGACTGCGGATTTTTGTGTCCCGTTGCTACTATAGGTCATTAGTTTTTGGTGCTCGTGACGATCGGCATATAACAGGTGATGTTCATGGACCCCGAGGCACGACACGAGCGTACACCACCCGACGTTGGTGCACGACGAGAGAAGGGCCAACTGTAAGAGCATCTAGAGCCGAACTTAGCAAATCCGGCCCCTCAAACGCCCGCGGACGAGTCCGGGCGCGTCTGTGAGGATTGACCGGGCACTTCTCAAAAAATACAATCCACATCCGGACACCTCAATTACCATATCTCAAATTCATATAAACTCATGCAACTACGTCGACGCACACGCATCGTCCGGCTACTCCATCACACTACAGTAAACATGCCATCGAACTACCTAAATTTGACATGTTTGGCTATGGTGGAGTTCATCCACGGCTGTCCTTGCCCTTCCCGGCGCCCTTGCCGTCCTTCTCGCGGAAGTACCGGTCAAAGACGAAGTACGGATCGAGTCGGATCTGCTCGTCGCCGAAGTTGTCCTCACCGTCGCTCTCCTCCTTTGGTGGCAGTCCGGCCATGGCGCAGACCACCCGATTCTGCTCACGGGCGAGGGCGCGCGTGTTCCTCCGCTGCCGTTTCTTCACAATGCGGGCGCGAATGGCTTCCTCCTCTGCGGCCGCCCGCGCTGCCGCATCAGCCGCCTCCGCCGCCGCCATTTCCGCCGCGATACGGGCCTCGGCGGCCCTTATCATCTCCTTCCACGGCGGGCCGCCCGTTCCCGGTGGGACTCATACTCTGCCCGACCGGCGATGGGAAAGGAGAGGGTTTCGGCTGGGACCGCGAGGATCTAGCACCAGAGGACCCGAGCGCCCGGTGAACCGACGCTATGGCGTCGCGGCGGACGGATCCGTCCGTCGGCCGGATTCTGTCCTCCCGGGAGCGGCGGAGTGCAATGCGGACTGTCATTGCCTCCTCCAACCCACACAGGACGACACCCCAGTCGACGGATCCGGACTGGTCGGAGTCTGTTCCGCTGCCTGCCATGGCGGAGAAGATCGCAAACCGCCGGAGGTGAGATCGGGTGGCGGAGGGGAGTGGACGGGAGTGGAGTGAAGTGGCTAGGGTTTGCTCCGGCCAGAGGATGGGGACGAATATAATTGAGGTCGGGTGGGCTGGCATGGGTCGGGTCCGACGTAGCGGGCGTGCCCGGGCGCCCTCATATCCTCCCCATATTTGGGCTGGATATGGGGGGTGCCGGTCAGTCCGAGCGTTTGAGGGCCGTTTGAGAGGCTCGTCTGGGTCGAAAATTCACGACCAGACGGCCTGTCCGGGTGTTTGAAACGGGTTTAAGAGATCCGGTTGTAGATGCTCTAACCTCGCGGCTCTCTGCAGTGCAGTGTTGCTTACAGATGGCCAGGTCAACACCAGCGGCATCGTCTTTGTTGTACCAGGGTTCGGCTGCTGCTGCGACGACGTACTCCTACTTGGCAGAACATGCTCATTACACCTATCCTTCCTACTATCGTAATTTTTGTTATTTTTGTTTCATATGGGCATTCTGATGATCAGGTAGTACTCTTCGTTTGAGATTCAAAATTGCACAAAAGCTATGCTGCACCTGCTTCAAAACCTGTGAGGGGTCTCGACCCATATTTATTGGGCAAAGGAGATGTATTTTTTTTCTCCGATTGCAACGCACGGGTATGTTTGGAGACTATGTGTTTGCTAGTACAGTCATGACATGCAATCGTACAAGATCAAAATTATGACATTGAGAGACACATCAAGCAACAATAACCCGTGGATTCCCAAAGAAAAGAAAAGAAAAATAGTAGCCCATAGAGCAGTAGCAATTGATATCAACTAAGCAACAAGGGCAGAGTGGATCATTATTGAGAGATGCATCGAGCATGCAGATAACTATTAAGAGCATGGGCTTATTCATGGACCACGAGCATTGGAGCAATCAACGGCCGCAGGCTTAGCCGATGTAGTACAGGGGGTCAGGCAGCTTGAAGGTGCGAGCGCCCTCAGGTGCGCCGAGGATGTCGCTCCACTGGTCGCCGATGTTGCCAAGGATGACATACCCAGCGTCCTGCAGCTTCTTCCTCTCGGCGGACTTGTAGGATATCGCGGTGCCCTTGAACCCGGACTGCTTGAGCGTCAGGTTCATCCACCCGGAGATACCCTGGCTGCGGAGGTTGGCGACGGTGATGGCCCTCTTGTCTTCCGTCCGGCCTGTGATGAACACCGGCTTGATGCCCACCTTGAGTAGCTTGTAGTACAGCCGCTTCGTCTCCGGCAGCGCTGGAGCGGTTCCCTCCAGCACGTACGCGTCGAAGCTCGTCGCGTTGTATGGCCTAGCCCTGCACGTGTGAATACATGTCGATGTCAGCTAGTACCTATGTAGATTTACATACTGAAAAAATAAACATGAAAGTAACCATGAACAAGATGTTCCGACTCCTATCATCTGTCCATAAGGGCAACTCGAACGCGCCGACCCAAACGGACGACGATTTTGTCCATAAGGGCAACTCGAACGCGCCGACCCAAACGGACGGCGATTTTGTCCCTTTTTTGTCCGTTTGGGTCGGCCCGGCGGACACCAACGACCGCTTTCGTGTTTGGGTTGGCGTATTCGCCCAATGCTGGCCCGGCCTATTTTGACGGCGCGCGAAAACAAAGGATACAAACATTTCGAAAATAAAAAATAAGCATTAATTAAACATTAGAGCCGGCCACGAAGGTGAGGACGCAGCGGACACCGAGAAGGCGCGTGAGGCGTCCGTTTTGCGTCCGTGCCGACGCATTTGGGCCGCAAATGCATCGGCGCGGACGCGAAACGAACACGATTTGGGTTTGGGTCGGCGCGTTGGGCCTCCAATTTTGTCCGCGCCGATCCAAATGAACACAGGCGGACGATTTGGGTCGCTGCGTTGAAGTTGCTGTAAGGACCGTTAAAAATCAGGAGGTGTGTCGAAGCGCATCTACGCTGCGTAAATCCGTTGATAGAAATGTGTAGATAAAGTAGCCAAGTGGACGACAGATTCGGGCCTACGTACTCTGGCCATCACATGCACAGCATAGACACAGCCTGCAGGACCATGCCTGTGTCTATGATTGGACTGGAGATGACCACCAATGATGTCCAACTCAAACACGTCCAACGCATATATGCCCTTTTATCTTCACTTGTAGTTTCATCTCTATTTTCCCCCCTTTCATTATTATTAGAGAACTTATCGAGAAATAATTTTCTACTACCTTCTACGTGGAGCTCGGCCTCCATGTGGAATTTTCGTATACTACAGTGAACATATCCACCGTCCAATGTTGCTTAGATATTTGTGCAACATTTTCTATTTTTTTCGCTATGTCTATCTTCTTTTAAAGTAATCAAGCTAGAAAGAAAAGAAACAAAGACAAAAGAAAATGTCTGCACGAATCTTAGCGTAAAATCAATGACTGAGGATTTAGATGTGCAATACTTAGAGCACATCTAGATGTGCTCGGATTTTTTTTCAATACATTGTATATAGCATGCATGCATGGTAGAAATATCCACTCACACATCATGCCATGGTGTTACTGGTGTTTTCTAGTGGGTTAATTTTAACATGGCACTGTTGTTAGATATATCTTTGACATTAGCTAAAAGAAGAGACCAGTCCAAGTCAAGTAGTATAATGCACGTACTACATATGCATAGCCACACGTACAGTAGTGCATACTCGACGATGTGAATAATGTGTGTAAATACGTACCCAAAGCCGTGCGTGGCGTAGTAAGGGAGGTTGGAGAGCGTGGTCTCGTCGATGTCGAAGACCCAAATCTCCTTGCCGTTCCCGGCCAGCTTGAGGCTGTCGACGTAGGCGATGGCCTGGTCGATGACGACCTTGGAGTCGCGCCGGAAGTGGCTGCCTAGCATGTAGTGGCCCACGTAGCCCTCACAGTTGGCGGGGACCGTCTTCCAGTCCCGCACGTTGTACGCCTCCACGCCCAGCCGCCAGCTGTCGCATGGCACGCCGCCGCGGCTCCCGAGCTGCCCGCCGGAGCCCAACAGCGGGCGCAGCGCGTGGATGAGCGGCGCCACGGCGTCGTCGATGGCAGCAGCCGCAGCCTCCGCGGTCGGCATCCGGATGGTGGGCTCCCATGCGCTGCACGAGGCCGCTGCGGCCACGAGAGCCACGGCGACGAGAATGGGCATTTTCGCCATCGCCATTGTTAGTGTGTGTGCTACTGCTAGCTACCCTGTGGTGCTTTGCGTCTTGAGGTGTACTGCCAAGTGTGTGCGGTGGGTGGCTTCTTAAATAGAACTCCCTTCCTGTGGTGGCAAGATGTACTGCACAATTAGCAACAAATATTGACATAAATTCCATTAGAAAAATAGCTTGTTGAAACAGTAGGAAAGCTATGTCCTACGTGGTGTACAGTGTGAGCTTGAGAGAAATTAACTGACGCAGGACAGTAGGGGTTTGGTCTCATTCACAGGGCGTGGAACACGCTGGGCGAGATATTTTGTTGGGGTCTCATTCACAGTTTTACTCGCTGCCGCTCACAGCGTCGTCCCCATCTCTGGCGAGGTATTGGCTCGGCCTCACTGTGGTCGCCGCTCGCCGCTATTGCTCTTCATGTTGTCCCCGCCTTCGGCTTTGCGCGCAGTGGAAAAAGTGACCGACGCACAATTTTTTTTCCAGGTATAAGATGTTTAGCAAACCCGATTTTATTTTATTTTTTATATATGGTAGAATGCACATTGCACAGCATCCTGGCCATGGGCATTTTAGTGTGTTTGTGCGCTAGCTTCCCCTGGTGCTTCTTGAGGTGCAAAGCAAATTTGCGAAGTGTGTGGTGGCTAGTTTAAACGACGCATGTGCTAGTAAATAAATCTCTGTCGCAAAAAGGACAAGCAGGCCTAGTTGGTGTCATCCATGGGGTCTGTTTCAGGGCGAGCGTGGAACACGTTGGGGAGATAATTTGTGGGAATGCACAGCTGTGATTGGGAAGGACGATGCGACCCGATCGAGAGATGCGGTCAGTCCAATAATTCAGGCAACATCCGTGCGATGCAAATCACTGCACAAATGCAAACCAACCTGTGGTTGAATAGTTAGAGGGACAGTAGTATCCCCAGCCCATCAGGTTCAAGTCCTGGTGCTCGCATTATTTCTGAATTTATTTCAATATTTTCGGTGATGCACTTTTAGTGGAAGGAGACGTTCCCGTCGACGACGAGGCGCCTACGGTGACTTCGTAAATTTTAAGATGATACGCCGGCTCATTCTCTCGGAGGTGCTCATAGGCGTAGGATGTGCGTGTGTGCGTTCATAAAGATGAGTGTATGCGCGTATGTATGAGCGCTTGCGTCTGTGCCGTGTTCAAAAAAAAAAATCACTGCACAACTTTTCTTCACAGTTTTGCCATTAATTCATGGTTTTTTCCCTGTGCAAATATATGGAGAGAAAGTAGGGGAGAGATTGCTAGCCTGCCAATACAGAACCGTACGGTTAGGTGGTACATGATGCATCCGTCTGGCATTTGTCCAAAATCAACCGTCTCATCAATTCTAGGTGCTCACCCTCTTACCCACCGTGTAGCCAATGTGATCCCATTACTACAAGTATCTTCGCCAGAACAAGACTGGTTACCACACATGGTTCCACAAGACATGCCGTTGGTGTCATCGGCGTGGTGGTATTCGTATATGGAGCGAGCAGAAAGGACAAGGTGGGTGGCATCCACGGGGTCGTATTCAGAGCGGGATAGTACTTTGTAGGATTGCACGGCTGTGATTGGATTGGATGGGTATGCTAGCTGTGCACGATGTGAGAATAGTATCACTAATATAGTGCTGATTTTGAAAAATATTTGCCAACAATATCATGAAAGTCATTTCCTCACAAAAGCATTTACACGAGTATAACGCTTGAGCAAGTTCGTTGTCAAAAAAATTCATGATTTTTTGACCATTTTCGTAATTACTAATCTTTTTTGGCATTCGTTCCCCTCCGTAGATCATTACACATTTCTCCCGTTCTTTTTTTGTTGTTGCCTGAAGTAGTGTCAATATGGACAAACAAATAATAGAGATAGTGCCTGGCTAGTACCTACACATCAGCGTACGGCTTTCGATGGCCTAGGGCACTGCAGGCCTATTTATTGGGTTTGGTGGTACATTTTTCTTTTAGAAAAGGAGGTTCAACCCGTTCTCTGCCTCAATCAATGCATACAACCATCTTTATTAATTATTCCACAAAGGCCTGGCAAGAACGTACATCCAGCCATCCGAAGCTGTCACTCACATCTACAAACTTGATAATGTGGAGTGCTCTCACTTCCCATATCTATAACCGATGTCACCGCCGATCAATCATATACCGTATCGGAACCAACAAACGGTGCAGCAGACCTAAAGCATACACCACATGCACACGTTTTAGAAGCCATCATCATCATCGAACCGATGTCCCATCTTCATGAGAGAGATCCGCATCATCCTTACCAGTCCGGCCATCCGTTGACGCCACCATGGCGCCCAACGACGCCACTGCCCTGCGCTCGTCTATCCCGACGCGGAGATTCTGGAAGATCTATCGTGCGTAGCACCTGCCGAACATGCATGATACAGCGTAGCACCGGTCGGCCAGGCATGACTTGACATCTCCATCGATGCTCCATTCAAGACGAAGCCGCTCCAACTCCTGCCTCTGTCTTCCAGCGCTGCTCCACAAAGAATGCCCCCAAAAGAGAAACGACACCAGATCCTAGGGTTTTCAACTCCTGCCTCTGTCTTCGTGTGATCTGGAAGACCAGATCCTAGGGTTTTCAATGGAGCAGCACGAGTGAGTCGACAATAGTTACTCGATGATGTCTTCATCAAGGTAATGATGCAGAACAATGCCATCGCCTGCCGTTGGCTCGGTTTTCACCGGCAACTATGTCTCCCCGACTCGCAGTCGGGACTAGATGACGGATCTCAAGATCCGACCACCCAGCCTCAGGCTGACCACCTCCGATGAAGGAGATGACCACCACCGCTGGCTGCACCGGCCAGAACAGATATGGCCGGAGTTGCCGCCGAGAAGTCCACCAGGCCCTCCATGCTGCCGCCGATCCGAAGCCAGATGGCGCGCCACCGCAACATAGCCAGCCGTCGCTGCCGACCGCATCACGCCACCGGCCGAACCGGGCCAGCCGCAGCACGCCGCCGCCGGTGACCAAGCTGCCCGACGCGCCTGCAGCCGCCGTCGCCAGAGGCAGGGCCGGTCACCACCATCGTCGCTGCAGCCATCGCCACCGCTTCGCTGGATCGGTCGCGCCTCCACACGTGCAGGGGCCCCGCACCACCCCCGGGACGCGGGAGAGAGGGAGTCCCCCGCCATCACCATCGGCCCCCGGGCATAGCCCGGCGGCGTCCCCCGGTGACGACGAAGGGAGGGGAGGTGAGAGTGCGCGCCCCCGGCAGTTAGGATTTGGGCGCCGCCCGAGTCACCTAGGGGGGGACGCGAGGGCAAATGCAGATGGTCCAGTCATGGAGATGAAACGAGATCCCATCTGCCATTTGTTCGAAATCAACCATCTCATCTACTGCTCCAGTGTGTTTGGCTAGAATGAGGAAAGGAAATGGGAGTTAAGTAGGGGATTAGGTGTGGGAAGTTGAATTTTAGTCCTAATCTGATGTTTGGTGTGTGGTGGAAATTTTATTTGAGAGAAAATAACTTCCCCCCTGAATTAACAGGGGAGGCCGGGAAGAGATACGTGGGAATTGACTTTCTTAATTCCCTTTGCCCATCCCATCGCAATTCACTTGCCCTCCAACCAAACAATGAACTGTATGTCACGTACTTCTTAACTTCTCATTCCCTACCTCTAATATCCCCCAACCGAACAGGCTCTACTCACCGTGTAATCTATGTGATCTCATTACTACTATGACAGTGTATCAAAATATAAGACGTTTTTTGACACTATGTATGACAGTGTTAAAAATGTTTTATATTTTGATACAGATGGAGTATATATTTGTTCAGGACAACACCACACATGGTCCGACAAACTTGTCTGGTTGTGGACGGAATCTTACTCCTCATGCCCCGAATTTCGTCCCGGGTCACTAGATAAGAATCCACAGATTAAGAGTGAAACAGAGAATATCACTTTTCTTTTGCTGGAGAAATAAAGAATATCACTTCAATATAAAAAAGGGTTCGAGAGTAAGCATTGTATAATCTTCTAGTTTTTATTGCTTTGAGGGAGCAGATTAGGGCATTTTCAACGCAGACCCTCAAAACAGACTGTATTTGTTTCCGGATGGACCAGTTCAAGAAACACTCACGTGGGAGCCGGTCATTCAATCATGTCCGCATACATTTCAAAGCGGATTTAAATAAATTGGACGGTGTTCATGCAAATCAGACGATTTTCATTTAAAATAGATCAAATTCATGATATTTTTGATATATTTCAATTTTAGAAAAAACATCCGGAAGTTAACCTAGTGTGAATCTTGGTCGACAGCCATGAGGCCCAGAAAACGTCTGGCCTCGAAGTCCTTGTTCCCCTCCATGTCCATGTCCGGCGAACATGAGCCCCAGAAAATGAAGGTACGGTCGTGACAAGGTAGAGCACAACATGAGACACGGACTGGCACACATTGAATACGAGGCGCCGCCGTCTCTCATGCCCTTCTCTTCCTCGTCAAAGTCCGCGCCTTGGTCATCGTCGGTTGAGGTGAGGTCGACATTGGGTCGGCCTCGTCGTCTAGCGACGCCAACGGCGCGCAGCTGCGGACGCAAAGGACGCGTAACAAGCGCCATTCGCGTCAGCGGACGCCTGCGCCTCTAGGCATCCGAGGCCGCCGTGTGAGCATTGCGCACGGCTTCGTAGAGCGCCCGTTGGTCCTTGACGATGTTTGAGTTCTTCACGGCCATGACCACCAGGGCCTCTATTCGCCGCGCACGGCGGCCCTGCCAGCCGGCGAGAAGGGCGGCCAGCTCGTGCTTTTGCTCCGTGAAGAGGCTTTCCTAGAACATGCTAGAGGTCGCAGTCATGGCAGATGTGGTGCACAGAGGAGGATGGAAAGCGGATGTTTATCGTGTCGGCGTGGTCTCGTTTAAATAGCGGATGCCACCCAGGCCATGTGGCGGACTGCCTCAGTACGGGTCATAGAGTGGGTTTCTCGGCCGACGTGCCTGTTTAATGTCAATAGGTGAACGGACGGGCAACATTTGAATCAGTAGATATCTGGCCCGTCCCATCCCTTCACGTCGCTCTGGCATTGAAAACACATGGAGACCGAGACACGGCATGGGCGGCACTCTCGGCCGACACACCGCTTCAATGCCGACACCTGTGAGATATCATGTTTGGTCCGGGCAAGCATGAATGCAGCACTGGTGCTCTAGAACGGCATTGCCTGACATGAATGCACGACAACCGCTTGGCGCAAGAGAGGTTTTCGGGTGGGTTCGGGGTATTCGACGCGTCCGTGCCGGTGGTTCAGACGCCCGCAAAGCCCCCCCACCCCCCCCCCCCCCCCCACCCCCCACACCACCACCACCACCACCCCTGAGTTTGCTTCCGGTCTATGGAAAAACGGACGTCCAGACCGGTCCATGGACCGATGGGATACCGCGTTAGATGGCAAAATGTGTTCGGAGCGCCCAATCCAGACAGTTGTCGATGATTTGAGGGTCTGTGTTAGAGATGCCCTTACTATTTTTTTATTGCCACACAGATCCAGTGGGATGGGCTTTTAGTTTTGATACCTAAAAATGACAAAATGTTTTTTTTCCTTTTTGTGATAATTCATTTATAATCAGCACTCTTATCAATATCAAAGATGGGGTTAGATCAGCGTGTGGCATCGATCGGGTTGAGCGGTTAACTATCTTAAGTCAAAAATCAATAGTAGATGATAATAAAGGTTATGGCGTGGAAACCGTTGATAAGCAACACAAACCAATCAGCGATAGATGGGGTTAGGCTAGGGCATCTCCAATGCTGACATGCAAATTTGGATACGGATGCGGGAGCCGGCCATCTAACGCTACCTGAATACATTCTAAACACGGTGCAACTAAAACGGACGAAATTCATGCAAACGGCTGGTTTTCATATTAACCGAACCATATTTGTTACAATTCGGACATATTTCAACTAAATTATAGCAGGCTAGGCTAGTCTAATGCCGGCCGGCGGATCTCCATTCCCACGACATGGCTACCCTACGTTCGGCTCCGCCGCTCACCGGACTGTCGTGAGCCCCGGACATATATGCTTCAGCGGAAGGGCGAGAGTACCCTCTGCCTCTCTGGCCACCGCCTCCACCATATCTTCTCTGTGTCCGGCTGCGCCGCTCACCGGAGTGGCCCCGGAGGGATATGCTTCAGCCAGAGGGGAAGAGTGGCTCCTCCGCTTCCGTGAAACCGAGGCGGGGATCGACGATGGTCTGCGTTGAACTAGGTAAGACAATGGTTGTGTATGCCAGCGACGCGGTGGCAGTAGCCATCGTGGGGCCCAAGCAGCAACGACCTCCCATGGTCTACTTTTCCTCGGCGTCGACGGTGGCCACGGACATGCTGACCGCCTCCACCAGCAGGGCGTGGTGCCGCCAACATTTGACGCGAATGGGGCGCCCAAAGGCGTGGGAGGAGCATGACGACATGGCGGCGTCCATGGCAACCACGGTGCCTGAGCCACTATGCTCCTGCGCGTGCCGTCGTGGAGCAACTGGGCACGCCTTTGCGAGCTGGCTTGGGGCGGCGAGTTGTTGCACCAGGTGCCAGCTTGGAGCGGCAGCTTCCCCCTCCACTTGCCCGCGTGCAGCCTCGCCCATGGTACTGACGTCTGGGGTGGCGATGGAGGTGGAGCAGTGAGTTACCTAGCTCGTATCCGGCGGGCTCGGCTGGGCACCAACCGACTTTTATGCCGGAGAACCCCTCTTCCTACTCGCCAGATGCCACGGGGAGTGTGAAGAATATGGTGCAAGGAGGAGATGGGGAGCGGAGGTGTGATGCGGTTCTTGCCCGGTGTCTGGCCTCATTAAAATAGCGGGCGGACGTGAGGAGCCAATCGGCGTTGTGTTTAATGCCGACTGGCTCGCGGACAGACGTGTGGCCAGAGTAGGTTTCTCGGCACACGCGCGGGTTCAATGGAGATAGGCAGGCCAGTCTGAAACCAATTGAATACGGCGAGGAGGCGTGTTCCGTCACTCATGGAGCGAGCGACGCTCTCTTGGCCAGCATGCCGCTTCAATGCGGGCAGTGAGGTTGCGTCCGCTCTGGCCGGCATAAATGTGTAGTGGCCGGTTTACCAGCGGCATAAATGTGTAGTGGCTGGTTTACCAGCGGCTTAAATTCGGGTAGTTGTCGTTGGGCAGGAAAGCACGCGGGTGAGGGAGGAGGGTTTTGGGTGGGTTAGATAAGTCAGATAAGGACACGGCAGCGGTCCGGACGCCCGCAACCCCCCTCCCCCCTCCCCACGCCCCCTCCGCCTAATTTGTTTCCGGTCTACGAAAAAAATGCATCCAAACCGCCGAATGGACCGATACGGAACCACGTTGGATGGCGAAACACGTCCGGATCTCGTGATCCGGACGTATACGGACGATTTAAGGGTCGGTGTTGAAGATGCCCTTACTTGAGTATTGTGTGTGGCGGGCCGCACACGTAGGAGAGGTGACATGGGTGAATTATTGGGGGTGGGGTGACCCTAAAAAAAAAATTATTGGGGTGGGACTTTGTCACACGAGGGGCACGTTGATATGTCTCCAAACCAGGAAGGAGGGACCGTGACACGATGAGAAGGACGCGGGGGGCCAACGATAATTGCTGTGCTGCATGGCACTGCCATTAGTCCATGCATGGTGTGTTGGTGAGAGTGGTGGACCCCGTTACATGTGTGGACAGTGGGCATTCGGGCCATCTGGCGTCGATAAGGACACTTCATCCAGATCTGGTTCTCTCCATTTCACTACATTTTCCGTTCCTAAATATAAGTATTTTTAGAGATTCTACTACAAACCATATACGGATATATATAGACATATTCTGGAGTGTAGATTCTGTCCTTTTGCTCCGTATGTAGGCCATAGTAAGATATCTAAAAAGACTTATATTTAGGAACGGAGGTCTAGGTGTATAAGTCATCTTAGACTGTGCATCGCGACCAAGACGGAGGGAAAAACGAGAGAACTTAATGTTATTTTGCTAGTTAAGAGTATTGCACGCAATGAATTAACCACTGTATGTCATGTTTGGTAGTTTCAAGTCATTGAAAGTATGCACGGCCCACATCTCTTATTGGTTGATATGTCACGAAACAAAAAACGAGGAGGGAGTTAATGTACCGTGCCTAAGTATTTTGGGATTATTTGGTTTTCGTAAGGTGACTTACACACCTAGACGGAGGGAGTAGTAAAAGTAGACCATTACATAAAATTTACAAAGGCTCATTCAATGCATGAGATGAACCGGTCGACGATCCTCGTAAACCACCGACGTAACACCGGCATGTTCAGGTCGGCCAGTACCAGTAGCTACGGAACTATGTGACGAGAAGCGACCATCGCTCCAAGACGAGGAGGCGAAGGCAACCTCCAACACCAGATCTACATGAAAAAAAGCATCATCTCGAGGAGTGCTCTCACCGAGCTAGTTTAGTTCTGATATATTTTAGCACATCCTGTTTAATTATATTCCATAAGGGTTTGTTTGGTGCGCAGGGAAAAGGGCAGGATCGCTGGCAAATTCTTGGGTACTTGCTCCCTCCCATGGAATCATGCGCCGGGGTAATCTGCCTGTGCAGCATTTGGTCGGATCGGAGGAGAGGAAAAATATTCGCCCCATCCCTGTGATATCCCTAGACCAGAAATAAACGGATTTGCTGAAACTCAGCTAGCTGAGTTTCAGGTTTGGTCTCATTCACTTTGTGAACCGTCGGATTATTTTGCGTAGCGATCCGTGCTTTTTTGCGGCTGGACAGGTTGTCTCCTGGTTATCGCGGCCCGTATCGTGTTGGGCTTTTCTTGTCTTTTTTTTTTCTCCACTCCCCCGCCCGTTGCACTCCCCCCGCTCCTCTTTTATTTAAGAGACCGAAGCGTCCAGATTCTGACTTGACTCCATTCCCCACAGCTCCTCTGTTCCTCTTCTGGCTCCCTTCCCCAGAGTGCTCTGTTCATCTTCGAATCGGGATACAGAAGGGGAGAGCTGAAAGTGGAGAGGAGATCCCCGTTTTGTTCAAGTAAGGCATTCTCCCCACGGTTTCCTTCCCCCACTGTTTTTATGTTCTTGTTGTAGTTCTAGGGTTAGTGCAGATGTAATGAATAGAATGGGGAGGTTGTTAGGGTTTGATGTAGATTTTGTTTTTTGTTTTCTCTTTAGATAGGTGGGCGGATGAGATTAGGGGGTTGATACATTTGTTGTAGTTCTAGGGTTAGTGCAGATGTAATGAATAGAATGGGGAGGTTGTTAGGTATTCATGTAGGTTTTGTTTTTGTTTTCTTTTTAGATGGGTGGGCGGATGAGATTTAGGGGGTTGATACATGGTTTCTGACTAGGTTTTTGTGCCTTAGATGGGCAACAGATTCATGTTTTGATTACATGGTTTTCCTGTTTTTCTATATGATTGTAGGTGGATCTGCTTTTTTCAGTTAGTATGTTGTCCTTTTTATTTTTTGAGTATTCTACATCTGTGTCCTAATTTTTTGATCTACCTGAATGTTTATATATGTAGAAGCAGATAGGTTTTGTTCTGTGATACATATCGGTAGATGGTTTTTTTTAGTCTGAAGGTCATTTCTTAGTGTTCGTCTAGCAGTGTATACTGTTAGATGATGCAGTAAGGTCTGAAGGTCTGAATTTTTGGTGTGTTTAAATCAATGAAACTCACTTTTTGCTTGGAAGTTGAGTTAAAATCACGTTGAAAGAAGTTAACCTAGCACTTCTTTTCTTTTCTTTTTGGAATTTGATTTTGAAAATCACATTTAAAATGTTCTGAATTTCACCAGCGGACAGTAGACAGTTAACTGAAACTGTTGATACTTTAACTGAAAGTTGACAATAAGTGACAGTGGGTACCCTCTCTGGCTCTGTGCAGACATTTTTTTTAGAAGTATGAGTTGAATAATTTTTCACTTTTTCTGTATTGACACCATTTTTTACCTTTGCTTGGTTTTCACATACTGACATGATCTTACAGCAGTATCAAACTATCGATGCTTTTGTTTGGTTTTTTTTACTGAAATTTTTGTGCTCCATCTGAGACAAACTCCAGCACTTTTGAGTTTCAGTCTGTATCAACTACTTATAGTATCAGAGGCATTTTTTAATTCTGATTTATGTAGTTTCAGAAGGCATTTATACAGCATCAAATTCATGTGTGCTTTATTAATCATGTGTGTGAATGTTTTTTATATACCTGTTATGCTCAAAAGTTTTTTCTAACAATTCTTTTTAACCCTGTTTGTTTGTATTGTTTGTCCTGTTTTTCTTTTTTTTGAAGATCATACCATGCACTGTAAGGGACAGTCTGAGCCACATAGCTGGAGGATTCTTCAATTTCAGAGCTCACGGGCGAAGGTATTCGTTGGATGTGCTCAGCGGGTCTGAGACCACCGTGATGGGTGGTGATGACTGGGTAAAGTTTCTGCTTTTTTTTTGTTCGCTCATTTTTTTTGTCCTATATATGTTTTTTCCTGTCTGATGTTTATCTTCTTTTTTATGTAGAAAATTCCAAGGAAGGTGATTGAGCAGTTGAACTTGCTACCAGAAGGTGTTGTCAGTATTTGTTTTGAAGCTGAAGAATACATGAATGTTGGATACCGCCAAGAGCGTGATGGGCGCATGGTTTTCAACAAGCAATGGGGTGTCTTTGCAACCCAGAACAACCTTCAAGAAGGAGACGGCATTGTTTTCAATTTCAAACCCAGCAACGAAGCGGGCGTAAACATAACATGTGTTGTGCACATCCTGAGAATGCCAACATAATGAAGCATAATGGAGGAAGGGATGCCAAAAGACAGCAAGTTCAGCAGTGCAGTGTTCAGGAACCATCAGCCCCCTGAAGGAACTTTTTTTTTGTGCTTTTTTTATGTGTCAATCAGACCAGCTCCTAAGTAGTATGAGAGATCTAGATTTCTATGTTCCTTTTTATCTATCTACTAAACGCTACTATGTGTGGGTTCCAACTCTTTTTTTGCAAATGCGATGTCCTGTGTGTGAAATCCATCTTCTTTTATCCATATTTTCTTTAATGTTTTCAGTGTCTTTTATTGGGTGACCTTCTATTTTTTTTCTTTTTATTATTTTATTTTTTTTGGTTCAGTATTAACATTTTTTTGTAGGAAAAAATTACGAAAACGGTGGATGTGTCATCACGTTCTGAAATGAATGCCCAAATGGGAGGAGGGTAGTTTTTCGAAGCATGGCTTTTTTCTTCATTTTTAACATTTTTTCCTATACGGATCAAGATGGTACACGCCGGGTTCAGGTGCAGGTAATGGTCGCCCAAACCTTTACCCATCTCATTTTTTTTCCGCCAAAACCCGTGCCGGTGGCTTGCGCTCCGGGGTGCGGGCAATCACCCCCTCGGGTGAAAATACGCATCTCAAGTCTTTTTATAGGGGTTTTTTTGCAACCGCAAGTCTCTTTATGGGTTTTTGCTTGCAACCGCAAGTCTCTTGTATAGTTTCTTGCAACTTGCAAGTCTTACATGGATTTTGCTGTAAATGCAAGTCTTCGTAGGTGTTATTGCAATCGAAAAACCTTCTATGGTTTGTTGCAACCACAAGTTTTTTAATGCAATATTGATTGCAACCTCAACTCTTTATAGGGGTTTATTTTTGCAACCGCAAGACTTATATGTTTTTACTACAGTTGCAAGTATTCTCGGGGTATTGTTGCAAGTGCAAAGCCTTCTATGGTTTGTTGCAACCACAAGTCTTGTTGAAACCACAAGTCTTTTTTTATGCGGTTTTTTGCTTGCAACCGCAAGACTTTTATAGTTTCTTTTGCAACCGCAAGTCTTGTTGCACCCGCAAGTTATAGGTGCAATGGCAAGTTTCCAATGTTAGGACGCAACTGCAAGGGCTTCAACCTCGCGGCGCAACTGCAAGTTCCTAACGTCCGGACGCAACTGCAAGGGTTTTGAATCCTCGAGGCGCAACTGCAAGTTTTGAAACTTTGAGGCGCAACTGCAAGTTTTCCAATGTCAGACACAACCGCAAGATTTCAAAGTTAATGTGCAACTGCAAGTTTCCAACCTCGAGGCGCAATTGCAAGTCCCCAATGTCCAGGACGCAACTGCAAGGTTTTCGACGTCAAGTTTTTCAAACTTGAGGGGCAACTGCATGTTTTTCAACCTCGAGGCGCAACTGCCAAGTTTTCCAATGTCGGACGCATCTACAACATTTCAGACTCGATGCGCAACTGCAAGTTTCCAACCCTCGAGGCGCAACTGCAAGTTCCTAATGTATGGACGCAACTGCAAGGTTTTTCAACCTCGAGACGCAACTGCAAAGTTTTTCAACCTCGAGACGCAACTGCAAGTTTTCAAACTTGAGGGGCAAGTACAAGGTTTTCAATGTCCGGACGAAATTGAAAGGTTTTTCAATCTCGAGACGCAACTGCAAGTTTTCAAACTTGAGGCACAACTGCAAGTTTTCAACCTCGAGGCGTAACGGCAAGTTTTCCAATGTCCGGACGCAACTGCAAGGTTTTCAACCTCGAGATTGCAGTGGAGAGATAAATTAATAAAGAGCTTCACTGGAGCTGGAAAAGCAAAAGATCTTCAGGAATGTAACGAAGTATGTCTTGTCCTCCCACCACCTTTTTTTGGCCATTCTTTTTGTACATTTGTGCTTCTCTTATCGTTTATTTTTCTCTAATTTGTTTTGTGTCTGCTTTATGATATGAAGTTATTTTTTCCAACGCTACACAACTCGCACTGGTTCGTTTTCCTGGTGGACCTGTGTGCCCATAAATTCATCTTCCTGGATTCAAAGTATGATGGAGATAGCACATACCACAGGACAATAAAGCACATGATGGTAACTTGTCATAAGAGAACTTTGACTTCATCTACAACCTTTTCATTCATGATATTAATGTTTTTTTTAAATGTAGATTGAAAACTTCAAACGAGCTTGGAATGATGCTGGTCTAAGGAATATGGGATTCAGACACTACGAAACTGCATATCCAAACTTACCGAAGCAGGAAGGATGGTTAGATGAAGATCCTTTTTCTGTACTTTTTTTTTCTAGATTCACACGCTTTCAATTTTTGTAATTAAGTGCATGTTCTGATCGTTTATCATTTCTGACTTTATTTTTGTGTCGACATTTCTTTTTCCGGAAAATAGCGATGCATGCGGGATTTTTGTCTTGAATTGGTTAGAGAATTGGCGTTCTAGGAATGCGTTGCAATCAGTCTTCACGCATGATATGGTCCAAGATGCGCGTATCAGGTTTGCCGTCAATATTCTATTCAGTGACCACAACATTCTCGATGAAGGGAAAAGGATTGTAAAGGATTTATGAAATATGAGTTAAGGTACTTTTTTATCTTCTCTGTCTCTGCTACCTTTTTTTATATAATATGTTTTTCAACGGTTTTTCTTTTTCTGCTTCTTTCTGATGTATCTACTCTTTTTTCAGAGACACTTTCTAGAAGACTCACCAGTGGACATACCAATACAAAGAAAATAATTCAACTATAGTTGCGAAAAGGGCAAGACTCCGTCTCTTCAATTTTTACTCTCACAAACAACGGCGCAGATTTGGAGTTCCTGCGCATGAAGCAAGGAAACGTGGTGTCAAGTAGATAACAAAACATTTTTATGTGTTTCAGAATATTTTTGTTTTCGTTTGTACACTGTGGCCATGTACAAAGTACTATGAGGAAGAAATGAATGCAAATGAGTATGCAAATATATTCAAAGTTTTTTTGTATAGGTTTTTTGGGTTCATTGGAGCAGTTCTCCATATTATCACAAATAGAAAGTGTTTCCTGTACTGGATACAACAATGACGTTTTTTTTACAAATTTTTGGTGCTGATTTTTCTTCTGTTTTCCACACGTTTTTATAAATATATACCGGGCGTGAAAGTTGATACAATATCATATCAATGACTTACACAGGTATGACCTCATGATTTTTTCTAATCACATTGATTTGGTACTGTTTTTTGAGATACCTTTTTAAATGTATGGATAACAATTTCTGACACTGTTCCTAAAAATTTGTAGGTTCTTTCCAAAAACACACATTTTCTTTGGACAGAATTCATACATCAAGGGGAAACAACATCAGATGCAGCAACATGAACTAAACAAAGTACAGTTACAATGTTTTCTTCTCTCGCCATGTGTTTTTTTTGCGTCCCAAAATATAGAAAATGCTAAATTTATTACAATAATTTTTTCAAATAGTCTAGTCAGTCTTTGTCTCCTGCTGTTGTTGTGCTTTGTGTCTTGCTCTTCTTTGTCCGCCCACCTGATGGTTTATTGGTCTTTGCTGCTGTCATCGAACCTGCTATCAACACAATAAAAGCAAACATTCTTAGAATGCAAGTGGGCAACAGGGAAACAAAAATCATAATTTTAACAAAGCAGGGAAAAAAATCTAGGAGACCTGAAGCACGTTTTTGACTGCTTTTTTGTCGCTGTGGCTTGGCAACATTATCAGCAATTACTGTGCAAGTAGCTATGTTGTGGGTTTCAGAACCACAACGGCTACAGTGAATTTTTGGTTTGGCACGCAAAGTTTCCATGAAGGTTTTGTATCGCCCTGATTGTGGACGTCCTTTCGAGATAGCAACATCGGGATTTTGCAGGTTGTCCCCATAACCATCTGGATGCGGGCCTGTGAGTGGAACTTCTGAATTTTTTGGTCCAACAGTTGTTTTCTCACCTTCAGCAGCTTCATCTTCTTTAGTCATCTCATCCAATCTCTGCTGCACCCTCTCACTCTCCCCAACAACATATAGATATTTTCTATTTGTTAATGCGCCATCAGAGGCCATATCGTTGAGCCTGTTGGACAGAAGCGTGTACCTCAAGTGTTGACTCCCAGCAGTTAGCTCAGCAGGCATATTGAATCGCCTGTCTCGTATGTCTTTTGTATCTTTTGGCCTCCATCTGTCGATGTAGTACTTTTCAGGAAGTTTTGACATGTTCAAGTGAGAAAGAACCCTCAGGACATGACTGCACACAATTCCGTCTTTCAAGAATTTACCACATATGCAACTGAATTCCTGATTTTGGATGTTCACATCGACAACAAATCTCCTTTGCCTGAAATCCTTTGCAGCCAGCATTTCTGCTTTGTATACTTCATATCTCACATTCCTCACAACTTCTTCAACATGCAAATTGACAACAAATTGCAGCTGCTTTTGGAACCTATAGAAGATCTTTCGGTTGTACATAGCTGCTGCCTGATACTCAAGTTCACTATGAGACCAGAAAGTTGGCTTTGTTGTTCTAGTTATGGAGTCTTGTTCTCTCTCATTATCTTGAATATTGTGAGATATCCTCTCATATTCTTCCAGGAAGCATATCACACTATGTGTTGAGGTTATGTTGTCCTTGAAAATAGCATTTGTCCCTTCACTTCTCGCAGTAGAATGAATGAATGGGAAGAAATTCTTCTTGAAGTAGACAGGAACAAACCTCCTTCTCTTCTTCCACATAATGTTGAAATAGCTGTTATGTTGTATACCATATTTCTGTATCATATCTGGCCACAACATTTCAAACTCACCTTCTGTCAGCGAGTTGTGTATGATGTCACTGAAATCAGCATGTAGGGTTTCATGTGCTGCAAATGTTCTGGGACATTTTTCCTCAGCTTTCTTTTTTATATGGAAGAGACAACGCCTGTGAACACAGTTGGGAAAAACCATCGGGATTGCTGATTTCATGCCCGCATCTTCATCTGTTATAATTGTCACTGGACTTTTGCCTCCCATGCAGTGAAGAAAAGTCTCAAACAACCACTTAAAAGTGTCAGTTGATTCATTTTGAATGATAGAACAAGCAAACAAGCAGCTCTGACTATGAGCTGTGATCCCAACGAATGGAGCAAACGGGAGGTTGTATCTGTTTGTCTTGAAAGTTGTGTCAAAGCTGAGACAGTCACCATACAAGTCGTACATTTTTCTTGCGTAGCCATCAGCCCAGAAAATGCATAACACTTTGCTTGCCTCATCAGAAACCTTAACTGTCTTAAATGCATAATAGAACCTTGGATCTTCCGCCTGCCTTTTCCTGAAGTAAGTCAGTACTTGCATCATATCATTCTGGTTAGTTTCTTTGCCAATTGTTGTCCTCACATTGCTGACATGTTTCTTAGTGTAAGGAGTGTTGCCACCTCTCAAGAAGCTCAGGATGGTCATTATTTTCCTTGTTGGTAGCTTGATAGCATTGAAAGTACGGATAAGGATCTTCTCCTCTTCTGTCATGTAGTTATGTGAACGGAGGTACTTTGACTCTGTATGAGGGCTCAACTCATGGTTATGCTCGAGGTTGATTGTTGTAACAACCCACTTGTCTGCCTTCTTTGTGATAATAAGCTGAGCCTTACAACCAGTTATCTCAATGGTGTTTGTTTTCTTTTTCCTGGGGTTCTCACGCGGGACCTGGCCTGTTTTTGCCTGTCTAGTTTCTCGTCGTTTTTTCAACCTTGCTTCCTTTTCTTCTTCTCCAATTGCACGTCCAGATCGGTTACACTTGAAAGTGATTCTTGTTGGTGCATTGCCACCTTCCTTTTTTGCACAAAAGGATGATGCCCTCTTTACAGAGAAACCACATATGCTTGCATATTCATTGTAGAAGCCATAAGCTGCTTCTTGGTTGTCAATAACTGGCACATGATGGCTACGAACTTCCTGGCTGCAACTCTGAGCATTTTTTATGCTTTCATTTTCAAGAAATATGAGGATGTCATCTTGTGAAAGTTGTTCAACTTCAACTCCCGTCTGACTGTTATGTTGTTGTTCCACAATATCAACATCCATATCACTTTCTCTTTGATCTTGTCCAAGGTTATGATCTGATTCACTATCACTGTCAAGTTCGTTGTCTGAAGGCTGCTTCTGTGCACAATCAGGTTCATCAGTTTCCCAGATCAAATCATGCAGTCCTTGTATATTTGTGTTGTCAACAAACGGGGAAGGCTCCTGATTCTGTTCAACCAAAACTCGCCCTGTGTTATCATGAGTTGGTTGCCTTGGTTCATCTGATGTTCCTCTTCCATAGCGGCCAGTTATCATAAACATGTCATTCTGAATGCATTTGACAATAAGAGAATTTTTCATCAGCGAGGACATAATAGTATATAAGTTTGATACAATTTTTTTTTCATTTTACATAAGTTCATGTATAAAACAAACCTCAGTACGAACTAGGGATTCTTCCTGTGATTGAGACGACAAATATTTTGCCCCCTGCCAGAGAATGTAGATGATCATTTTTTTTCTCCTGACTAATTAGTACTTGGTTTGGGGTTTCCACAGAGGAAAGAAAGGTCAAACCTCATGTTCAGCAGCAAGCAGCAGTTGCATGTATGACATAGGTGCATCGCCAGATACATTCATGAAGCTCACCCCCTGTTAATTTTTTTTCAAAAAAGCATGTTTTTAATGATCATCATGTAACATTTTTTTCTTTTTTTGACACTTTCTTTGATGTGTTTTTGGCACTCACAGTTGGCTGCATTTGTGTTCTTTCTGTAGGATGGGTTCTTGAGGCTTCAGCATTTGGACTCCTCTGCAGAAACAACTGCAAAAATACATCAGTTTTTTAGTGAACAAACATCTGCAAGAGTTATGCTAAGGTACAATATAAACACAGCCCTACAAAATCTACTGTATTTTAGTTTGTTTTTACCTTGGGCATAGTTCTGTTGCTCATGTTAATCATAGGAGAGCTTGTCTGTGTGTTGTGCATTTCATTGTAGTTATAGCCAAGAGGACCAACTTCTTGCGCCCCCCATTGTTGCAACGACTTTCCAGGCATCGTGCTCGACTGACCACACTCCAAATCAAATTGGCGCTCATGATACATAGATAACTGCAAAAAACATCTTGCCATCAACTTTTTTAGGCAAACAAAAAACAAGCTCTTTTCTTAGTTTGCTTTTTTTCTGAATAGGGGAACCAAAACATTTTTGATACCGAGACTCCCTTCATTTTTCTCAGCAGGCCTTCTTCCCAGGGGAACTGACCTGATTGGCAAGCAGGTAGTCTCCATACTCCTCTGTAGTACCTGCAGTGTGAGTAACAAATGTAAAGATCAGACAAGCTTTTTTGTTCTTTGTTCCAGTTTTCTAACACTCTGACCAAGAGAGGAGTAAGAAATCAAGCTTGCAATCAAAACCCTGACAGATTTTCTCTTTTTTGCTGTCAAGGTTACAACTGATTGAACAAGGACTCAAAGAACAAAAAATAGGCAAAGCAAAGAGGCAATCAAAAACATACCATGGTGAGTCCTGTGCGCCCCTTTACCAGCACCCGCATCCATCTTTTTTTTTTGCAAAACTGATTCCCCTTCCTCTGCTCTATGGAGAAGTCCCAAACTCTGAATTTTGCTATAGCAAGTTCACTTTTTTCCCTCTCCATTGTTGGTTGATTCATGCCATAGATCTAGGGTTCTGGGGTTTGCTGGCGGTGGGGCTATGGGGTGGGGAGGTGTGGATGCCAGGAGGAAGAACAGAGGATGGGGGAGAGGGGCGTGAAACAGCTGGGGGCGTTGGATTCTTTTGCCTGGGGGCACGTGACCTCAGGTGCCCTGGAGGCAAAACCATCAACAGAAAAAACCATCAACACACCTGAAACAACAAACCGGGTAGCAACTTGGGCCTCCAGGCTTTTTCAAGTCAAAAAAAAGAAAACGGGCCGACAAAACAACAAAACGGGCTTCTGCTACACCTCAGAAACAGAAAACGGGCTGAGACAACTAGACAATGACATCAGCTTGCATCAGGTGATTGAGACCATACTATAACTCAGCTAGCTGAGTCCCAGGCGCTCCCAGAAATAAACGCCACCCAACTAGTGGACAAATTTCCCGAAAAGTGCAAGCAGCAACCGAGCTCCATAGATCTCTTTATTTTTCTTTGAATGGAAATACTTTTTCACACTTCAAAAAAATATTTAAAAAAGTATACACATAGACATATGTTTGTAGTATACATGTGTAAGATTTCATAAACATATATGTTAATATGTGATGAGAGAGAGAGAGAAAGAGAGAGAGAGCGGGAGGGGGAGAGGGAGGGAGGCAGCAGCCGGCAACGCCGATTTGCAGGCTGAGGATGAAGCTCCATGGTCCATTGCGTGGCCAATCAGCCCCGGCGGTCAAGGCAAAGTTCCTGTGTGTGCGCGCGCGCGCGCGTGTGTTGAACTTAAGACAAGTCCCTGTTTTTCTTTTGTTTAGGGAAATTCACAAGCTACGGTTGGGGAATCCCAGTAACCCCACTCCCCAACGCCAAATTACTGGAGGGGGAAACCCCGGCGGATTCAGATGCGTAAAAAGACTCCCTGTTGTGCTTTTCCTACCCTGGAAAGTCCGTGGCGTCCGAACTTGAGTTTCCTTACTTACGCTTCCAACAAATGATCAGTAATAACCGGTTTATTTTCTGCCAGGGAACAAAGTAAACAATAATATCAGTATCGAACTTACAATAACTGAACTATGAGTTGACTGCTGAAGCCTAAGAAAATTTTCCCTAAATGATATAGTCTGATATACGTGAGGAAATAGATAGTGTTTTTCTTGGATGATACAATATACTCCCTCCGTCCCAAAATTCTTGTCTTAGATTTGTCTAGACACGGATGTATCAAGTCACACTTGATACATCCGTGTCTAGACAAATCTAAGACAAGAATTTTGGGACGGAGGGAGTATTATATATACCATGCTAACAAAAATATGATTCAATTGGCTAATGAGTGCAACACAAAATATAAATGTGCATGTTTTCACATTTTAAAATAAATATGATTGCCAGGTTAATACCAGCATGGACGAGTTGTTTATCTAATATGAGTGTACAAATTGTAAGTTCAATGTAATACAAAAGAGTCACAGTAGGCCCTGTTAACCTGTAGAGTCCAGAGAAGGTGGCTTTGGTTGTCATGAGTGTACTGTCATGTTGCCGATGCTGGCCTTGGTTATCAAGCAGTGACAGTATTGGTAAGGCCATTGTGCATGTTCAGACCCTGTAGTTGAAGTTCCCTGTGCGATATAGTAGAAACAGTTATAAATGTGAGCTTCTGAAGTCAAGTGCCAGAATGTCGAAAAGGATTAAGAAATCACGAGTTCAGTGGCAACAGGATATGAGTGTAATACGACTTTGCAAATACTGTACCGTGAAACGATATACATGTAAAGTACTTGCCACCAAATGCAATTTCCATATTAGGACATGATTAGTCATCCTAAGATGAATGGCATGATTAAGGTAAGGTGTATTTGTTCTGCAGTTCTAAAAGAAAAGAACTATTTGTTAAGTCTTCTACTTCTCACACTTGAAACTTTGAAAGTTCAACACTAGCGCGGAAATTAGGAAATGAAAAGGCTATTTCTGTTCAGTTGGAAAATTTTCAGAGAAGTATGAGCAAACAAACAAAAATAGTAATCATGCACAGGATTGATGAGAATAACAGAACAGTTAAAAACTTAATTTTTGTTTCTTCTCTCAAGAAAGAATAAAAGTACATCTACCTTTATTTTCTGATGGGGATTTAGGGAGACAAGCAACATGGTAAAAAGCTCATGCTCAAATTGTTGTGGCGATGAAAACTAACATACCGTGGCCTTGTGATCTTAAATGGACGGTTGGTCCTTTGTGACATATGTATTCTATAGAGAGGGAAATGATATTAACTCTTCATCCCCCTCCACATCCTGAGATCGTCAGCATGCATGGTGTTAAAAGCATCTACACTGTCCCTAAAGAGTGAAGCATTACTCGGTCAAAAAGGCCGCCGTCTTCAAGGTTCATGCGCAAACAACTGACCAAGGAGGCTTTCAAATTTTCACAAGACCCTTGAGCAACCTTAAAGACATAGAGCAGAAAGGTTACTTCTTTTGTGCTTGCTGATTGGCAGGTCATTATGTCCTTCCAAAGCAGCAGGCCTGCGGTCAAGTTTCTGCTGCTGTTGCTTCTGCCCCTCCTTTTCATTGTTCATCTTGAAATGGAACGGGATAATGACTTTATAAAGCTCCTCGAAAAAGCAGTTACATCTGCAAATGAAGTTTTTGCCTAGGACCGACAGTGTTAATCTCTTTCCGTCTTAAAGTGTCGCATCAAGTTCTCGTCTATATGTGGCAACAAGGCTGAGATGGTACAGGCTCATGCTGTAGCTGTAGCTGTCGGACTGGCCTAACTCACGTACAAGCATTACCAGTATGCCAAGATATGCCAGCTTTGAATAAGAAAAAAACGTGGAAATCAGTCCATGGATTTAAGTTCCATGCACTTAGCTAAACCCATAGCCACAACTTTTCATAGACATAGGCATTCAACGTCAACTTTTCCAGTGAATAATACTTCTCTCTGGAGCACTTAGTTTCTCGTCCTGGTCTCTGCTTTGAGTAGACACTGCATGTCTTACTTGGAATCATTTTCCTTACGCAAGTGGCATGGCAAAAGGATTTGACTAAAGAAAACAAGAAAACTCTGCAACTGCAACACTATTTTCCGACGCGGTGAAGAGCAAAGGCCTATAAATCTGTACCAAATGCACAATATCACAGAACTGCTTTGCGGTAAGAGTGCTGCTTCCCAGCAACCCACAGATACCAGCACCCTGAAGAACCATTGCAAGCAACAAAACAATCCCCAATGTGGTTCCTGACCACAATCCGACGACTTAAGGGAAACAGGGCAGCATCAACATTGACTGCAACCATACCTACTGGCGGTTGAGTCCATTGGAGAGTTGACGACGAGGACTCACGCCTAGGAGCAGACCCAGGCTTCGAGCACTGTTGCACGACCAATTGGACATAGGCTCGGATTTTCGAGCAACTGTACCCGGATGTGTCATATTGTGATGGCCATTGTTGAGGACATCATTCCTCTCTTCCCAGATGTGTCATATTGTGATGGCCACGACTGTAGCATGAAGCTAATCACGAGAGAGAAAGCCGAGCAGCCGTGTGCATCCTCGTTGTCTCGACTCAGCACAAGAATACAGCCTTTCCTCATCTTAGCTTTGCAACACCACAGTAACTTCCCCTGAATTTCTTCCATTCAACGCATTTAACTTGTTCTGCAGCAAACGAATGCTGTTATACGGAGTACTTTAGAATCAGAGAATCAGTTTAAGCAAAAGCATCTCATCGCCATTTACTGCCCACTGTCTTGACTTATCTTCTATAGATATTCAGTACCATTCACCAGCTACAACTGTCATGTTACCAATGCTGATCTTCGTTGTCAAACGGCGCTAATACTCTCAACCAAGGCCATTCTGCCTCTTCGGGGTGAGTAATTCAAGTTCCATGTGCCCTATAGTAGAAACTAGATGAATAGGCACGCTCTGCTGCGCCCGTGAACTATGTACTTACAACACATTCCGGTAAACATATGGCTTATTTGAATCATTACGTCTGTTTGGTAAATGCAAACCAAACTGTGTTTGGTAAATCCAAACTCAAGTGAGCTATTCCAACTGAGTTATTCAACATAGCATCCAACCTCTTAATCGTCGCCCCCCCCCCCCCCCCCCCCCAACAGATTTCATTACCCTCTAAAAGGAATTAGCAAGAAGAGGAGCGGCTTGGGGTTCTGAGATTACAGACGTGACAGTAACTTAAGTTTGTTTCACAGAAAAAGGCTATCAATAGTTTGAGGAGAGAAACTTTGAGTAATCTCCAGGTGCTATGAACTCAAGATACCTGCAGAATCATGATACCAAATAACACAAAAGTGAATATATCTTCCTGTCCAGCACAATTTCCAACAAAGAGGCTACTATCCTAGGCTTGTCCATACGTTCACTCAATGCACACATGGAGACACTTTGCATATAACTTACCAACTTTGAAGGAAAATCACAAATGAAATCTGCAAGAGAGAAAATACTGCATTAAGCTTAAAAGCCAACATAATTTCTACACCTGGTTATCACTGAGTCAAGGTAGTTGCTTCTCTGTTGGAGTACACATGCTATTATCCGTTGTTTACAGTTGATCCTTCCAAGGAGGCAAACAAATTATAGTAAGAGATACATGAGTAGCTAGCCTAATAAGAAATCTGAAAGTCAATGAACTCTAACTAAGGAAGTGACAATCGAGTTGGATTAAAATCTAGACCCGGTTGAAACAATTCAGGACAAATATCGTCCAATAACCGATATGTAAACTAAAATTGTCAGATCTCAACGTTCAACAATTCTGTAAAAACATATTTTTTTCTGTGTGCTGCATTATTTTTTGCCTTACAGAATAAAGTTGGGCTACTCATGTGTTATCATCGATTTATCGACACCCTTGTGTATAGAGATCCTTGCATAAATATTCACATCACATCTCGGATTAGAAGGCGTATGTATAACAATCAAAGCATGTACTGTAAATGGGTTCTAAGGAATGCATCTAGGATATATGTGATGTAAAAAAAAAATCAATTGTCAAATAGTCGCTTGGTTGAAAGTGATATAGTCTCAAGAACATGATGTTACCCTGTAGAAATGCAATTTTTGGAGCCAAAGTAACATAACCGGCACAATGTCCCAATCTTCATCACATTCTAGTAAGAATATACAAAAATATATACTTAAAAAGCACGATTTATAGTTACCCTTCTAGTTTACTTATCAATTGTGAAAGACATGATTAAACTGCAGAGAATATAAATAAATATTGGGATTGAGAACCATCCTAAATAAACCAATAACAGTAGGTGTTGAAATTAAAATAGTCTCCTGAGTCCCCACCCAAGCTTATGTAGGCATTTAATTATAAAATGATAGATTTGAATCTTTCCCTGAATAACAGAGCATGTATTTCTGTTAGAAATAAGAATATAGGGAAGAAAAATATTTCTGGGAGATATTCCTAGCTACTTGACTGGATACATACTATTAGATATGAGCACGAAGGGTACGCTAATAAGATTCAGCAATTTACATATGCAAGGAAACTCTTTATTTAACCAATTTGGGACAGGTCAAAACTCAAAAGGATTGTCCAGATAGAATATTTCTAGGCAATAACCATGGCAATGTAAATTCCATCCATTCACAAGCAATACACTGATTAATCTTGATTCATGCTTACACCAATCTGGTTATACCGCTGCAGCGGGATGAGGATCTGGTAGTGCGATTCCCCTCTCTTGCCAATTCTTCATGTACATCACGGGGAAGATAAACTACTCCCTCCGTCCTAAAATAAGTGTCTCAACTGCACGTCTTACTTGGGCTGGGCAATCATTTTCCCTCCCCAAGTGGCACGGCAAAAGGAGTTGACTGAAGGAAGCAAGAAAAGTCTGCACCAGGAACACAATTTTCCGACGCGTTGAAAATGAAAGGCCTATAACTCTGCACCGAGTGCACGGTTATTTATCATCTTTCTCCCTGGAATATCAGAGGAGAATTGCTTTGCAGTACAGAGCACTGCTTGCCAGCAACCCACAGACACTAACACCCAACGCAATCATCCTACCAGCATAAATTGATCGATCAAACACTACCAGAATCGCCTGGCCGTCGGCATAGCCCTGATTCCCGTCGGGACAGGCCTATGCCGACGGCCCCCGTCGGCAACATATCCGTCGGTGTAGCCCGGGAGGCTGTCGGCATCGAAAGGCCGTCGGCATAGATCCTATCCCGACGGTGTCCGTACATCTATGCCGACGGCCTCGGCCGTCGGCAACGTCCCCGCCTAACGGTGGCCGCCGTCAAGTGCTGACCAATAGCTGCGCACCACGTGGCCCGCAGCTGTACCTCCTAGGGCAGGGCTATGCCGACGGCTAGCCCTGCACCAAGAATGCCCAGTGGCTGCCATGTGGCAGCTATGCCGACGGCTAGACCGTCGGCATAGCTGCCACGTGGCAGCCACTGGGAGCTCACGCCATCTCTATGCCGACGGCCTAGCCGTCGGCATAGTTTCTGTCTGTTTTTTTTTCTTTTTTCTGTTTCTTTTCAGCTCAATTCATTTGAATATATACAGCATATATAAGAATCATACAGCAATATATGCATCACATAACAATAAGGAGCATCATCACACAACATAAGAAGCATCGTAAACCATAAACATATAAGTATCATCACCACCAAGCATATAAGAATATCACAAACAACAATAAGTAACATCACAAGCATATAAGTATCATTGCCACCAAGACCGCCACAAGTCACCCAAAGGCTTAACCGCCTGGACGTCGAGCACCGCGGAGGTCGTCACCGCCATGTCCGCCGAAGCCCAGGTCGTCACTGCTAGCGGCAGCGCTACCGCCAAGACCGCCACCGCCTCCGGCTCCGCCTCCGTGGATCGAAGTGATCGGGCTCCGTGACTCGGGAGTGCTGCGAAGACCACCACTAACGGTAGACGATCCACCGGTTCCCTCGATGTTGAAAAGACATGTTAACAGGATATATGACTGTGTTGAATAAACGATATGCTTTGGGTGAATAGATTGGGGATGAACTAACCGGCGAGGAGCCAGCGTTCTGTGCCAGAAACTCCTCAAAGGTAAGCAGCCTTAGTTGTGGTGGAGGAGATGGTGCTGGTTGCAATTGAGGAACCCTGCCGGCCGCCATTTCCTGAAGAGCGTGCTGCATCATGCGATTGTTCTGCTCATGGAATGCAAAAAGGCTCTCGTGCCACGACATGGTCTCCTGGCGTGTGTACTCCATGTAGGCCTACGGTATGACATGATGGAACTCATAAAACTACTAAATGTGGAAAATAAAGTGAGCAATGAAGATAAGAGGGAAAATACTTACAGATTGCCGCTCCTGAAAGAGGGACTGTGACTGTGCACTGGTCATGGGCGTGCTCGTGCGCTGGCTCAAGCTCGGGTCGATCCGACGGAGCTGTGTGTAGGAGATAGTAGGAGTGATCACAGCATCCAGAACCGCCTCCCGACCGTGCTCCTTGGGCCCCATGCCCACCACCACCCTCTCGTCCAGATCTGCCGCAATGGGGTCAGGTGTGTCAGGATGTAACCTCAGATACCCTTCAGAGTAGGTCTTCTTCCTCTGCGCAGTCTTGCCGTAGTACTTGGGCTCGCCAGGCTTGGAGTCCTTCCGCGTATGGGCGATCTCCCACGCCTGCATGTGTGAAAGCGGCCGCTTCAGTTTCTCCTCCTGCACCACCAAACAGAGGTTAGTCATACATAAGAAAGTGACGGTAAATAGAAGAAGAAGAATGTTTAATGAGGTTAGTCATACATTAAGTGTCTTGTGGAGAAAGTAGTTTCGGTTTCCCTGAGCATGTACTCCCTCCTTCCCTCGGATAGCCTTGTTTTTTATGCTCGTAGCCGCCCAGGCTCCATCCTTATCACACCAAAGATCCACCAATGCCACCCAGGACTCGTCTTTTCCATAACACCAATTTGGACACACCTACATAATGAAAGCATAATGGCATGTCAACACGAAACGGTGAAATGTACCACAAACATCGGAATGAAAAATCTGTTATACTTACCGCCAAGTACTCGTGCCTCTCCAAGGTAATGCCCATCCTCCGCGCTTCTTCCTTGGTCATCTTCACACCAAGAGCGTCGTGATAGTATGTCGAGATAGCCACCCAGCGCACCTCGTACTGGAGCTGGAGGGCCTTCTTCTTGGATTGGCGCAGCACGATCTAGTGGGCTCTGGTCTGGTGCTCCGGAAGAACTCGATAGAATTTCTACAATCATGCATGAAACAAGAATGGAAGAATCCATGAGTTAAATCATTCATGAAACCAGAATGGACTTGTGCTTCTGAAGTGAACTCACCCAGAAAGTAGTGATCACAGCCTTGGCATGGGTCTCATGGTCCGCGTGGAGGGCCGCTTCCCAGTGGTCCCAGCTTGTGGCCAAAACCCGACGGTCCGGGTGCCTGACTGGATCCGGACAGTATAGCCCCGGCCAGTGTAACTTCAGCAAGACGGTGATGATGCCGTTGGGAATATGGGCCCCTTTAGGATAAATCCAGTTGCTGCAAAAGAATGAAATATTAGCATGTGACAAGCAAAATAAATAACTACCGGAATGAGCATGTGACAAGCAATAGAATGAAATTCTTATAAAGTGGCACTTACTCTTTCCCCGTGGGCTCAATGAGCCACTTCTGCTCCTCAGTAGCAGGAATCTGCTTTGGATCCACATCATCATCACCCAATGGTCTAGCGTCATCATTTCTAACCACATCATCAACATCAGGTTGCTCTTGATAGAACACTCAGTCGTATGTCGTGGGGTTAATGTTGTAGTAATCGTCTTCATTCGGGTCCGGTAGCTTACCATGTGGCGACACCTTGAACACAACTTCCCAACCCTTTAGGTAATCTTTCTGGCATGGGTAAGGCAGATAATAAACTTGTGTAGCTTGGGTAGCCGCAATGAAGAGATCGGCTTCGGCCTAGACGGTTGATGGTTTAACTTCGACCAAACCAATGGAAGGCGTATGTTTTACCCCCTCCCGCGGATCGAACCATCGGCATTTGAACACAGGCATACTTAGGGTGTCGCGCCCCTTGCGGAATTTAATCTCGTATATATTTTGTACCCTTCCGTAGTAGTCTACTAAATTTTGACCGGGGGTGTACACTCCGGTAATTATAGTTTTGGGATCAGGCCGGCTGTTCTGGTGCTCCTATGTATGGAAGCGATGCCCATTCACATCATACTTTTTACATGTCATGACGGCAGGGTCAAAACCCATGGAAACTCATCTCAATTCATCATCCATAGATATGTTCGGATCTTTTCCCTACTAGTATAATTGAAATTGCTGGGTGCATTAGTTCGGTTAACTAATAAATGTTGAACTAGGTATTTAATAGGGGAATGTGGAAAATTATTTTCTCCATGAACCAAGCAACAAATTTTTTACGTCCAGGGTTTACATGACGGAGAAGAGTAAGTGCCTCCGCCTCAGTAGGAGATTCATTCCCATCCATTCCTCTTGAACGAAATCACTAAAAGAAGAAAAGCGGTGTTAGACCGGGACTAAGTGAACATGGAACATGATGATGTGGAAGACATAAAGGAATGGTGTAGTGGTATTACCTCATCCACACTTCCTCAACTTCCTTGATGTTGTGCAAGATATAGAACATGAGGTCCTCCCACTCTTGTCGTGGCATGTTATAAGATTTCGAGGCCCCAGCCCTCCCACCTTGCACGTTGAATAGATGGAGCCTGGGTTGATACTTGGGCTCGTCTATATTGTATCGAGGGACCTTGTTATGCAGATGGGGAACGTGGTCTGGATAGTATGATGTCCTGAGGTCTGACACCTCCTCTAGGATAACTGACTCAGCTATGGAAGCTTCAATCTTAGCTTTGTTTCCACATTTCTGTCGGAGATGCTTGTTCTGTCTCTCAGGGCCGTACTGCCAGCGATTCTGCATAGGCCCCCCCAACAATACCTCGTTCGCGAGGTGCAGAATGAGATGTGTCATCAGAGTAAAGAAGCCTGGCGGAAAGATCTTCTCTAGCTTGACTATCAACTCCGGTGCCTTCTTATGCAATTTTTCAATCACGTCTTTACTTACTTCTTTAGCACAGAGCGTGCGGAAGAAATGGCTTAGCTCGGCAAGCACTCGCCAGACATGCTCGAGGACATAGCCTCGAACCATCACCGGAATTATCCGCTCAATCCATAGATGGTAGACACGACTCTTCAGGCCGGTCACTTTGCCCGTTGAAAGATTGACTCCCTTACTTATATTCGATGCATAACCATCGGTGAACTTCAAAATGTGTTTTAGCCAGATAAGTACTTCCTTTTTTTGTGACGTTTTAAGGACAAAGTCAGCATCTGGCTTGAACCAGTTTTTTCGACCGCCTGTGGAAGGCTTCATGTTTAGACGTGGTCTATCACAAATTCTCTGTTGATCGGCTCTAGCTTTAACGTTATCCTTCGTCTTATCAAGAATGTTGAGGATTGTGCGGAAAAGGGACTCTGCCACATTCTTTTCGGTGTGCATCACATCGATGTTGTAAGGAAGTTTGATGTCCTTGAAATAGGGAAGCTGCGAGAAGGGGGTAATGTGAGTCCAGTTGTGCGTCTCACCATATCCCTCGAAGCCTTTGGCTTTGGCTTTGGCTTTGCCTTTAACTTTAGGATTGAGAGCTTTTAGCTGAGCAAGAACATCTGCCCCTGAAAATGTTGGAATCTCGGTTACTTCATGAACAACCCGGCCTTTCGTGAAGTTCTTCTTGTCTTCCCTGTCTGGATGGTCTGGAGGGAGGAACTATCGATGCAGGTCAAAGGCTACATACTTTCCACCCTTACTTAGCCAAATCATTCGCAGAGCCTGCATGCACACTAGGCATGGCATCTTCCCACTTGTACACCATCCGCAGAATAGAGCATAGCTGGGAAAGTCATGCATGCAATAGTGCAACCAAACTTTCATCAAGAAATTTCTGTGCAGATCCCGTTCGTATGTCAACCTCGGAAAGTACCAAGAATGGTGTAAATCATCCACCAGCGGCTGCATAAACACACCCAATTGCTTCCCCGGGTATTCAGGCCCCGGAATGATGAGCGACAAGAAAATGGTCTTGCATTGCATTAGGGCACCGGGAGGGAGATTGAGCGGAATTACAAACAGGGGCCAGCAGCTGTATGGATTGGACGACATACCATATGGATTGTACCCATCACCTGATATGGCTATTCTGACATTCCCAGCCTCGGCTGCTTCCTCGGGGTATTCTTCATCGAACGACTTCCATGCTTCGCCTTCCGATGGATGTACGATTTTATTTGGATTGTACCTTATACCTTCCTTGTGCCACTTCATCATTTCGGCAGACTCCTCCGTGATGAAAAGGCGCTGCAGTCTTTCTATGAAATGGAGATACCGAAGAACCTTAACGGGGATGGCTAGCTGCTTTTTCTCACCATCCTCACCGACCACCTCAATGTACCGAGACGAACCGCACTACCTAGAGTACTTGTCATCCGCATACTCGTGCCTAAACAAAAGGCAATTCTTTGGGCAAACATCTATTTTCTCATAATCCATAGAGAGTGCCTTCATGATTTTCTTTGTAGCGTACATGCTTTTCGGCAGTTCATGACCCTCAGGGAGGCTGTTAGCCCATACTCCCAGGAATGCTTCGAAGCATTTCTGGCTACAGCCGTACTCACCCTTGACTGCAATCAGTTGCGAGATGGCATCCAGCTGAGATATTTTCACACCCGCATAAAGAGGTTTCTTCGACGAGGCCAAGACCTCCAAGAAGGCCTTTGCATTTGCCTCCGGCTCCTCCGGTTCATTCTCTGAAGGTGTCGCATTTGTCGTTTCTGCAACAATGACATCATCTAGCATGTCCCTGACCCCTTCGTCCTCATATCCATCGATGCGTTGTCGCATCACCTCCTTTCTACCACGGTCCTGCTCGGCTATGTTTATCGGCGGCATGTCAAAGTTTGGCATATATCCGTGCGTGCGAAGGTGCTCAGTCATGTCCTTCTGATTTCTACGGTGACGTCTGGCACATATCGCACAGGGGCATGGTGGGATAATTCACATTGGACGACAGAATATCTCCTTCAAATACACATCAGTTTTCGTGATCCACTCTGATGTTACTCGATTTCGACGGATAAAACCACTGTACATCCACTGATTATCTGCCATCCTCTGCTTTTTTGCAAGCCACACAACATAATTAAGGATTCACTTAAATTAATCACATCAAAATTTCATTTTCTACCCCGTTGAATCCACCTACATCTCTAATAGGTAAAGATGGGTCCTAATCCCACCCGAGGATATGTAGATTGAGTACGTTCTCCATTCTACCCCGTTCCAAGACAAAATTTCGGCAGCACCTCCCCGTTGTTCTCCAGATACACGTCTCGGCAAATAGCCGAGAGAATGTGCTCTGGAGAACAATGGGGAGGCGCCACCAAAATCCTGTCTCGGAACGGGGTAGAGCATGGAGAACATACCCAATCTACACATCCTCGGGCTGTCCTTGGAAAACGCTGGACAACCCAAAAGAGCTGCGGTGATAAATATGCAATTCAATGCATATTTATCGATGCAACCCTTTCGGACGAGAGACGCCTAGGTTACGCGACTTGACTTGAGAATGAAATCTAGTGACATGAAAAAATGGAGGAGATGGACTTGTATCTCATCGAACAATTTTTTTATGCAATATATAGCATCTCATCGAACCACATATATAGCATTTTAACATAAAACATCAAAAAAAGCAGCAGCTAACCTATCAACAACATTTTTATATCTATCCATCTATATATCATGATGTAGTATCCACTCATCTATCCATCTATATATCAACAACATTTTTATTTCTCAACTAACCTATCAACAACATTTTTATATCTTATAATCCATCTATCTAACTATTTATATATCTAACTAATCTATCCATCTAAACCCTAAACTAACTAACCTATGATAGCAGCAGGAAGCAGCAACCAGCGGCAGCAGCAGCAAGCAGCAAGCGGCAGCGGCAGCAAAGCAGCAGAGCAAGCAGCAAGGGGCTCACCGGCGAGGCAGAGGCGGGGCGGAGCAGGGCGGGGCGGCGACGATGTCGGGGCGGAGAAGGGCGGCGACGGGCGGGGCAGTGGCGTCGGCCGCCGGCGCAGTCGGGGATGGGGCAGCCGCAGCCGGGGATGGGGATGGGGCCGCCGGGGATGGGGCGGCCGAGGACGGGACGGGCCGGCTTGGCTCCGACGGCGGTTTTGGGGCGGCGCGGGCAGTGGGGGACGGTGCGGAGAAGGTGGGGGAGGGGATGGGGTGGAGGCGGAGCGGGAGGTGGGGTGGGGGGCGTGTGCGGCCGTTGGGGGAGGGGATAGGGGGCGGTGGTTGGTGTTGGGGCAGGGGCGAGGCGGCGCCGGAGTTGGGGGAGGGGATGGGCGTGGCGCGGGCGGTGGGGGAGACGGTGCGGGGTCGGGGAGGAAGAATGAGTGGAGGGGGGGGCGCTGCGGTGTGGATAAGGTCTCCCTATGCCGACGGCTTAGCCGTCGGCATATATGGACATGCCACGTGGCAATCTATGCCGACGGCTAGGTACCTCACCAAAATTTTATTTTTATTTTTTTATTTATATTATTTATTATTTTCTTTTTTTCACACCATAAATGTGCCTTATCTAAACAAAAAATATACCCCGATGGTATATCGATTGCCCCCCTCATGGACGTCGCTGCCGCCGTGCCCCACAGTGACGCCCGTGAGGGGGGGCACACCCCGGAGCCGCGCGCCGGGTGCCTGCGCCTGCCTCCTACGCTTCCACAAGCGTAGGAGGGCCCACCGCAACACCTGGCGGCATTGCTACCCCCCAGGTACCCCGTCCCGTCTAACCCTGACACAGATGACCGCCGGATCTAGCCCTTTGACTTTCGCCGGACGGGCTTTGACCGGTGGACCTTTTCACCTGGTTGCGATAGGTCAGCCCATAGCAACATCCCCGAACATGGTCTGGACCCAACCCACCACTAGATTCCCTCCGTGTCATGCCGACGTGGCCGTTTCCCCCCTACTGGACACGGCGGCAGCGACGCCCGTGAGGGGGGGGCACACCTCGGAGCCGCGTGCCGGGTGCCTGCGCCTGCCACCACGCTTCCACAAGCGTAGGAGGGCCCACCGCGACACCTGGCGGCATCGCTACCCCCAGGTACCCCGTCCCGTCTAACCCTAACACAGACGACCACCGGATCTAGCCCTGGAGGGGGGCCACACCACGGAGCCCCGAGACGGGCGTTTACGCATGCCAGAACACTTTCACACATGCATCAGGACCCGTGCCATGTTTCGGTGGCATAGCTACAGCTGGAAGGCCACCCCGAATCCTAGTTGACCAGTAGATCTAGCCCTTTGACTTTCGCCGGACGGGCTTTGACCGGTGGACTCTTCCACCAGGTTGCGATAGGTCAGCCCATAGCAACATCCCCGAACACGGTCTAGACCCAACCCAACACTAGATTCCCTCCGGTTCTACCGCACCGGCACCATCCCCCCTCCAACTAATGGCAGCACTGCCTTCCGTGGGCGGCACGCCTTTCATGAGGGGCCACACACAGCAGACGGCGTCTACGCATGCCACACACTTTCACATATGCATCACGACCCGTGCGATGTTTCGGTGGCATAGCTACACCCCGAAGGCCACCCCGAATCCCAGTTGACCAGTAGATCTAGCCCTTTGACTTTCGTCAGACGGGCTTTGACCGGTGGACTCTTCCACCTGGTTGCGATAGGTCAGCCCATGGCAACATCGCCGAACACGGTCTGGACCCAACCCAACACTAGATTCCCTTCGGTTCCACCGCACCCGCACCATCCCCCCTCCAAGTGACGGCGGCACTGCCTTTCATGGAGGGGGGCCACACCACGGAGCCCCAAGACGGGCGTCTACGCATGCCACAACACTTTCACACATGCGTCACGACCCGTGCGATGTTTCGGTGGCATAGCTACACCCCGATTCCCCCTCTAACCAGATTCCCTCCGTGTCGACCGTTTCCCTCCTCCGTGACACGGCGGCAGCGACGTCCGTGAGGGGGGCAATCGATATACCATTGGGGTATGTTTTTTGTTTAGATAAGACACATTTATGTTGTGAATAACCAAGATTCCCTCCGTGTCGGCCCGACGTGGCCATTTCCCCCATCCGGGACACGGCGGCAGCGACGCCCGTGAGGGGGGCACACCCCGGAGCAGCGTGTCAGGTGCCTGCGCCTGCCACCATGCTTCCACAAGCGTAGGAGGGCCCACCGCAACACCTGGCGGCATTGCTACCCCCCCAGGTACCCCGTCCTGCCTAACCCTGACACAGACGACCGCCGGATCTAGCCCTTTGACTTTCGTCGGACGGGGTTTGGCCGCTGGACCTTTTCACGTAGTTGTCATAGCCCAGCCCATAGCTACACCTCCCAACACCGTCCCGGCCCAACCCACCCCAAGATTCCCTCTGTGTCGGCCCGACATGGCCATTTCCCCGATCCCCGGACACCGGCTGGCAGCGACCGCCAGTGAGGGTGGGGCACACACCGGAGCAGCGTTTTTTTTTGGGGGCCCCCGGGTGACTGCCGCCCTGCCACAATGCTTCAAGCGTAGGCGGGCCCACCGCAACACCTGACGGCATTGCTACCCCCTAGGTACCCTGTCCCGTCTAACCCTGACACAGACGACCGCCGGATCTAGCCCTTTGACTTTCGCAGGACGGGGTTTGACCGGTGGACCTTTTCACGTGGTTGTCATAGCCCAGCCCATAGCTACACCTCCCAACACCGTCCCGGCCCAACCCACCCCAAGATTCCCTCCGTGGCAGCCCGACGTGGCCGTTTCCCCCCTCCGGGACACGGCGGCAGCGACGCCCGTGAGGGGGGCACACCCCGGAGCCGCGTGCCGGGTGCCTGCGCCTGCCACCACGCTTCCACAAGCGTAGGAGGGCCCACGCCAACACCTGGCGACATTGCTACCCCCCGGGTAGCCCGTCCCGTCTCCCCTCTCCGTGACACGACGGAAGCAAGGCCCGTGTGGGGGGGGCAATCGATATATATATAATCGAGATATGTTTTCTGTACATAAGGCACATTTAAGTTAATCAAATTAGTTTTGGAAAAAAATAAAAAATAAAAAGAGAAAATAAATAAAATATTAAAATATTAATAGAAATCTATGCCTACGGCAACGCCGTCGGCATAGCTACGACCACGAAACGGTAGAGCCATGGATCGATGACGTGGCGTAGGGCGTGGATCGATGATGTGGCAAGGGCCATGGGCCAGGCCTAAGGCCGTCGGCATAGATATGCCACCCCACGGACCGGCGACCGGCTCGGATCGATGACGTGGCAGACGACGCGGATCGATGACGTGCGCATACCTATGCCGACGGCCATCGTTAGCCCGTCGGCGTAGGCGTCACGCCGTCAAACCGCCGTCGCCGCCCGAGTAGCCGGGCCCACATGGTATGCCGACGGCCGCTCTATGCCGCCGGCCGCCGTAAGCATATTTCTTGCGATGCCGACGGCCGACCTATGCCGACGGCCCCCGTCGGCATAGATGGATATATGCCGACGGCTTATCTACGCCGACGTCTTGTTTTTCTGGTAGTGAAACGGAATGAAGATAAGCGGCGCGCAAGGTAATCCTTGTGCCACAGCTCCGCATATATTTCTCGTGCAGTTGCTCCTTCTCTGCCTGTGTTTATTCTGCACCGGTTCCCCCAAATCCAGCCTTACCAAATGCCCAGGCAGCTCCGTCGACATCCCATCCCCTTTCAACATCCTTGGCAACTCGAGCTTCTCGAGGAATCCAGGCTTCGACATATCATGTGAATCAACAGGGCCAATGATATCGCTCGGTCGCAAGCAGTACAGGGTCCTGGGCATCTCGCTGCCCCAGGGCTATGTACGTGTAACCGGCGACACCGTCTACACCCAGTGCCAGCAGAACGCTGGCCCGGTGACCAAAAACTTCATCGACCTTCAGGGCACGCCTTTCACCTTCTCACACACACTAAACAAGTTCACCGTTGTTGGCTGTGACTCCATGGCCATGATACAAAACCCGGACGTAACGAGCCGGTACAGGGGAGGCTGCGTGTCGTTCTGCGCTTGCGAGAGAAGCATCACCAGTGGCGCATGCTCTGGGTGGGCTGCTGCCAAGCTTCAGTGCCCGAGGAACTCAAGGTACTGAAGTTAGAGTTTACCAGCATACGGAGCCAACTCCTGCAGTCCTCCGGATCTTTGGGAAAACATCAGTAAAACCAATAGCCAGTGGTGCAGCAAGGTATTCATCGTGGACCAAGGTTCGTTCCTACGTGTTCTCCAAGGATCACTTGGATAGAAACCTGACGAACCTGCACATGGTGCTTGACTGGTCTATATCGCGTGGCAACTGCTTGGAGGCACGGCGCGCTCCTCAGACCTACATGTGCAAGGAGAACACCGATTGTTATACCATGGCGAATAACACTGCATACCGCTGCAACTGTTCTGAAGGTTTCACTGGGAACCCTTATCTGGGATGCCAAGGTGAGAAATTCATGTTTGCAATAGATGACACCTTTATGCTTTGATTGCCACTTACTTAGGATATATGCCTTATTCTGATTTTCCTTTCTCTACAAGATATTGATGAATGCAAAGACCAAAATAAGTATCCCTGCACGCACAAGTACATCAACAGAATTGGTGGTTTTAACTGTACATGCCCGATGGGCAAGACGGGGGATGGTAAGAAGCAGGGCAGTAGGTGCAAAAGAGATACAACGCTACTGATTGCCGCAGGCAAGTTTCACATGGTCATATATTTGTTCCCTTTTGAAATGATCTGCTCAATCTGAATGAACAAGCACTTATACATCAAAAAGTTCCCTGTCTTTTTCAGGTGGAGGCCTGCCTTTGCTGCTTGTTCTCCTCATGCTCGGATTCTGGACCCATTGGCTTTTCACGAGGAGAAAGCTTGCGAAGATAAGACAGAAATACTTTTTGCAGAATGGTGGCATGCTCCTGAAGCAGCAGATGTTTTCTCAGAGGGCGCCGTTGAGGATATTCACGTCTAGCGAGCTTGAAAAGGCAACCAACAGATTCAGTGATGACAACATAGCTGGCCGAGGTGGATTTGGGACGGTCTACAAAGGCGTTCTATCTGATCAAATGGTCGTGGCGATCAAGAAGGCGCAGCGAGTTGATCAGAGCCAGGTGGAACAATTCGTTAATGAGATGGTCATTCTCTCACAAGTGAACCACGAGAATGTGGTGCAGCTAGTTGGCTGTTGTCTCGAGTCAGAAGTTCCATTGTTGGTTTATGAATTCATCACCAACGGGGCCCTTTTTCACCACCTCCACAACACATCAGCCCCGATGCCGTGGAAGGAGCGCCTAAGGATTGCAGTGGAAACTGCAACAGCACTTGCATACTTGCACATGGCTACAGAAATGCCAATTATTCACAGAGATGTCAAGTCGTCAAACATACTCCTTGACGAGAGCTTCACGGCGAAGGTCTCCGATTTTGGTGCTTCGAGGCCAGTGGCCCATAATCAGACCCATGTGACGACCTTAGTGCAGGGGACACTAGGGTACATGGACCCCGAGTACTTCCAGACAAGCCAACCGACAGAGAGAAGTGACGTCTACAGCTTTGGCGTAGTACTCATCGAGCTATTGACGAGGCAGAAACCAATATTTGGCGGTAAGATGGACGAGGCGAGAAGCCTAGCATTGCATTTCAGTATATTATTCCATGAGAACCGGTTGTCGGAGATTGTAGATCCTCAGGTAGACGAGGAAGCTGGAGCTAGACATGTTAAAACTGTTGCGCAGCTGGCTTTGCAATGCGTAAGGCTGAAAGGTGAGCAGAGGCCAAGGATGGTAGAGGTTGCAGTCGAACTTGAAGCACTGCGAAGACTAATGAAACAACACTGCATAGTCAATTCTGCAGAGTGAACAGGAGTGTTGTGTAGCAGACTTGCTAGACTTCACAATTTCAGATTCAGTTGGTATATTGATGTGGAAAGATGTGGGAAACAACACCGAGAGCAAATAAGAGCCTCTTCTTGAGAGTCTTAAGAATGTAACTGTAACTGTAATTATTGCTACCGTTTATGAACTAAGTCTTAAGAATGTAACTGTAACTATATTGGTGCGACGAGGAAATGGATACTGTTTATGAACTAAGCCAGCTGTTGTAATAGTTGGTGGCCCGCATATGTAACCTCTACCATCCTTGGCCTGAAATGGATACAGAATGAACGCCAAGCTACCTGTTGTAATAATTGCACGGTTAGACAACACCAAGCAAATTGATCTCTTGCTCGTCCTGTAACTGTAATTATGCAAGAGACACGAGTTTACTTGGTGCTAGAAGGTGAATAAATCATTCCTTGGTTGTATTTCTTAAAACCTAAACGCTTAACATGTCAAGATGGCATATGAGTATTTTTCAACTTACTAATTTTTACCGAAATAAAAAGCCCAGATGAATTGGCTCAAGGAAACACCCTTCACAACAACCAATATCTTCTTATCTTTTACATGAACACAACTTAAGTAATTATTGCTACCAGGCTTCTTCCCCTCAGTGGGAGTAATTATTGAAGTCAAGTAATTTCAATGCGCGGAGGAACACAATAAGATTTTACGATTAAACGGATTTCAGCGGTGGCGCATTGGATCTCACCTAAGTGGCCGCCGCCGCCGCATCCCCTCCGCTCCGCCGCACATGGCCCTTTGTTGCCACGCGCTTCGCCAGCATGGGGGAGGACGACCACGCCTCCCGCTCATTCTCCCACTCTCCTTCTCTCGTCGCCGATGCGCACGGGAAGATGAGGAAAAAGTTTTTTTTTAGAATCAGATGAGGAACTAGTTTTTTTTTTTTTTGAGACCCAGATGATGAACTAGTGAGGCGGAAAGTTTTTTTTTTTGAGGGAATAGTGAGGCAGAAAGTGCTGCGTAGCAAACGACCATGTCTAGATGCAATATGGGCTTTATTTCGCAATATGGGCTTTAGCTTTTAAGATGAGTTGCCGTGCATGAATGTTTGAGACGACCATTTTAAAAAAGTTCACAAAATTGAAAAAAAAGTTCGTTTCTTTTAAAAATGTACATGTATTTAAAATATATTTTCCAATTATAGAAAATTTACATGTTTTCAAAAAGTTCATGATTTTTGAAAACAATCATGAATTTGAAATATGTTCACAATATTCAAATTTCGTACATTTTTTTAAAAATTATGTATTTATAAAATGTTAAAATTAATATATTCACGAGTTTATATAAATCTATAATTTTAAAAAAATTCATAAATTTTCAGAAGTTCATGATTTTTTTTCTTAAAAATGGAAGGGACAAAATAGAACAAAAAAGGAAAAAAAATCAAGTTAAAATATTTGCAAAGACTTTCCAGAAGGTTCCCAAAAACCACTGAAAGAAAGGCCTACATGGGCTTGGTTTTCATGATTTTTTAACTGTGCTTCCCGAAAGTGAAAAACATAATTATGCTTCACAAAAAAGCACAACTGCCCTTCGGTGTGAAGCACATCTATGCTTTCAACAGCTGCGTTTTGTAAAAAAGTGAAAAGCACAGCACAATTGTGCTTCTCGGACTGTGTTTTTTGGGAGGCGCAGTTGTGCGTTGCTGAAAGAGAAAAATATAGTTGTGCTTTTGGTGAAGCATATATGTGCTTCCCGAAAAGTGAAAAGTACAGATGTGCTTACAAAAAGGGAAAAGCCAGTTGTGCTTCTGGTTTTTTTGGCATTACATTTTTCATTTTCCATTTTTGCTTTTTTTTACTTTTTTTACTAGTTCTCCATTTTTTTATATTTCTGGTTTTTATCGGATTTTCGATTTTTTCCCTGTTCTCGGTGTTTTTCGATTTCCTGTTTTTTCAAGTAAAAAATTTCGTTCAAACTTATCAACATGGGGTCTAGTCTCGAAGATCTTGATATGCGACGCACAAGGGTGAAAACAATTCCTGATTTGGACGCACGGTTCAAGAGGTAATACGTCTTGAAAAAACAAATCTAAAAGAACGCAAAACTCCCGGGTTGTGACAAGTAACGCACATGTAGTGTGTCACTTATCACAACGAGTGAAGGTGGGAGAGACCTATCAAGGGGCACCCTCTAATTAATGATCCCGTGGAGAGCCCCTATACAACGTATTGTCTGTCTAATTGGCGGGGAAGCGCTAGCTATGGGACGGCCATTTCATTATTTTCTCTCGGTTTTCTCTAGTTTTTTATTGGGTCTTTGTTTTTTTTTCATTCTTCAACATTTGTAAAAGTTTACCTTTTAAAAAAATCATGAATATTTGGAAAATTGTACAACTCACAAAAAATTATAAGAAACATGAACCAGTTTTATATTTGATAAATTTTTTAAAATTTTAATATTTTTAAAATTTACCAGAAAACATATTGTGTGAATATATTTTTAAATTCATGAAGAATATTTTAATTCACAAATATATTTTTATGAAATCTTTAACATATTTACTAAGTATTTTTGAAAGACCTGAATGTTTTTCAAATATAGAGAACATATCTACAAACATGAAATAAAAAAGGAAAATATAATATAAAGAACTGGAAACATACGGGTCAAACTTACAATTTATGTGTCGCATTCGGGACTTGAGAGTGTCCAAGCACACAGTCAGACAAGAAACAAAGTCTAGCAAACTTTGTTATGATGAGTTTCCTCGGTCTTAATTTTTGAATTTTTCCTTGATCTTAATTTCACTTAATGGGCCAGATGTGCATGCAATGATTTGTTCTCATCTCGGACGTCCTACTTGGATCATGGTAATACTTGACCAGTGGTTCATTGTTGACTGAACTAAGAGGTTTGGTCTCTGGCTCATGATCGTGTGCATCCATTCGTCTGCTTGAATTCAACTACTACTTACCCAAGCTACGTGATGCAAGGGCAGCTCCCGGTTAACCGTGCACATTGGCCAGGAGTTTAATTAATTTTTTGGGCTTGTAAGTCTAGACGATAACAACTGTTGTTGCCTTAGACCCTTAGTGCTCACAACATTAGTGCCCTGTAGTATAACTTGTATGATCCTTCATGCCCTTGTTGCATTATGGTCAACTGGTCATGCTTGTTACTGTTACTTCACAAGTCATGAGTTGCACAATTCTGCAACATCACACTTGCTGTGTGATTTATTTAGCAAAGGTTTTGGGCGCTGTGTGATTTATTTAGCAAAGGTTTTGGGCTCGCTAACCCTGGCCTGTTATATATATCTAGACCATTTGCTATATATGCTTCTGTTATACCACGAGGTGTTGAACAAGATTCAACGCTTCAGTTTTGATGTGCTTCCTTGAAGAGCTGAGACTTTAGAAGAAACCGAAAGAAGATGTGGACCATCCTCTTGATGTCCCCCGGAGTGGTGCACACTTCACAAAACTTTGATCGTAAAACACACCGCTGGCAACGAGAGTAACAGTAGACCAATTCGGGCATGATGTATCCAGATTCACCGTACCTAGCTGTTGGCATCTGACATCCGACGATTGTGTGAAAATGTGCAACACGTGTAACATATTTTTACAATAATCGCGCAAGATGCGAGGAGGATTGGCATGAGCTGGATAGATGCACTTATAGCAGAATTGTCTCATTTTTCTCTTAATTCCTTGGATTGTCACTGGCAAAGAAAGTTTCAGTAATGATTGGCCGGAAGAATTGGGCTTCAGATTGGATCATAAAACATGTGTCTATACAACTGAAAAAGATGCAACCCATGTGGGAGGCATGAAGGTGGCTATGTGGTTGTTTCAAGTATTATGCAAAGTACCGCCCATCTTATTTCAATTATGATGTACTAGTTGTGAGGAAAAATACCAATCTTTTCATATGACTAATTTGAAAAAAATTCCTTCACAAAATGGGCTATCACCTATGAACATTCATGGATTTCAAGTCAAATGACTAAGTGATGGCCATATTCATTGCATAGTTTAATATAATGTTTCCAAACTTGTTGCTTGTATGCATCTTGTCATTACAAACAATGTTACCAAATAGAGTTTCCAACTTTTCTATAAAAATAAGTCATTTTCCATTTTCTAAATGTAAAAAATGGGTATTTTTTATGAAGCAAGCACAAAAAATAGAGTGTAAAATGGCATCACTCCAATTTTCACAGAAAATGTACCATATTTGATGGACAATTCCCAAGTTTTATGAACTTTCTAGTTTTTTCTTGCTATTACCGAGTGTTACATTCGGTAAAAGTCATGCTTTTTTCTGATCGGTCGAGAGAAAGCACACTCTCAACCAATCTGAGAACAGCACACGGATCGATGACGTGGCGTGGTGGCAGCCGCACATCTCTTTACTCTCTCTTTTATCTCTCTCTGCCCCTCTCTTCTAAGTCACAAGCGTGTGTACATGAGCATCTCATTTCCTCATCTCTCTCCTTATCTTCTCTCACGGCCACCACCGGCGGACGGTGACCGACCAGCAGCACCGCCGCGACATCACGAGCGCTCCGCGGAGGACAAGGCCCGCTGACATTCGTCTCCTCCGGCCGCTGACCTCGCCCTGCCGACGACGCGCCGGATCGGCCGGTACGTCGAGGTCGTGCCGGACGACCCACCGGACTCCTGCCTGCACGCGCTCGCCTCCGCCGTCTTTGCTCCTCTTCCCGGCCTAGCTGTTGTTCCTCTTCCGCGGCTCCGTCTCTTCGTCGACCAAGCAAGCAGCAGCACCAGCGGTGCAGCGAGCTAGCTAGTACGCTGGTGTGTCTAGCTAGCTAGTACACCGATGTTGTGGCTAGCCAGTGCATTAGCAGCTCAGGAAGACGGCGAGGATCAAGAGCAGCAACAGCGCACGTGACAAGCAGCAGAGGGCACGCGATGGCAAGCAGCAGTAGCGGCCGGCGCCTGCAGTTGACCACCAATGGATCCAGGACACTCGTAGAAAAAGGCCCATTTGTCCCGATTCATAAGGCCCATTTGTCCCGGTTCGGGAACCGGGACTAAAGCCCAACACCTTTAGTCTCGGTTCTTATACGAACCGGGACAGATGGGGCTCCACGTGGCCGTTGCGGCGAGCCCAGAGAGGAGGGCCTTTAGTCCCGGTTGGTAACACCAACCGGGACCAAAGATCATTCACGTGTCAGCAGCTCAGGAGCTGGGGTTTTTTTTTTTTGAAAGGGGGGGTGGGTTTGGGGGTTTTGTAGGGTTAATTTAGGGGTTTCATATATTGTGTTAGCTAGCTAATAGCTAGAGAGAAGTGTCCTCTCTTATCTCCGTGCTTGGTCGACGCTACGTACTATACGTATAGAGAGGACTCGACACGCTAGCTAGTAAGCAAATGAAGAAAACCATTAAGTACACAAGATCGTCATGAACATATACAGAGAGAAGTGATCGACCTCCTCCTTCTCCGAGAGATTGGTCGAACAACAAGTTTTCGTATATCTATCCGACGCTACTAGCTACATATATACAATATAAGATCTAATACAATCCCTAACATTTGATGTCAAGTTCCACATGGTATTCTCCGGCTGGATTGATGACGTGGTCAAGAAAGAATCCCGCCAATTCCTCTTGAATTGCTTTTATGCGATCTTGTGGTAGGAGTTCATCCCGCATCTGCCAATTCTAATTTGAAGAAGGGGGTCAATACATATATATAAATGAAACTCAACACAAATGATGGTAATAAAATAAAATTATGAATATTATTGCTTACGCACTTCATATTGTTTTTCAGAGTAGCCCCGCTTAGAGGTCGTCGCGTTGTAGATGTACTCGCAAATGTAGTATCCACAAAAAATATTCCCGCCTTCCTGCCACAACCACTTTACGAGAAATAAAGGTCAATCAAACTGATAATCAAGCATTATAAATGGTATTGATGAAACTAGCTAGAATTAATGGGAGATGCGCGGAACTAGCTAGTAGTACTTACTTTCGGGTGTGTAAATCGCAGCTCCCCCGGCAGTCCCGGAGCTTCTGTGGTGAACACTTTCCAAACCCTGCGAGACAAAGAAAATAATTACTTGATATTAGGAAATGACCAAAGTTGCCGATATGGTGCGATAATGATCGATTGAACTTACTTCTGAAGCATTTCAGTCATGGCCGCATACTTCTTGGGATCTTTTCGTCTTAAGTCTAAGACGGTTACTAGTCCCTGCTCAAGCTTAATCTCTAGGAGAATAAAGTGGAAGCTGCGCACACATGCATAACTCATCAATTACATTACTATAACCTCGAGTAATAAGGGAAACCGAATATGCAGAAGACAGTAACACTCACTTGAAGTTGTAAGGAAAGAGTATTTTATCTTTGTTTTGATTTTTAAGCAACGATTGTAGCAAGTTGGCCTCGGTTTCTTTCGCATGATATGTAACCATCCATTCATCTATGAGATTTGTGTTAATGAACCCAATATCATAGATTTGTGCATTTCTGCATTCGACGATCTTCAATCTGCATAATATAGTGAGGATAATTATATATACATGCAATGAAAGAGCTAAGCTATATATAGAGACTTAATTACAGAAGTATAGTACTTACAGACAGTAGCAGGTGATGATTATTTTATCGATGTCCTTTTGATTGAAAAACTGGAAGAACTCCTCAAATGGAACAGACAACAGATCAATTCCAACGAGGTCGTGCTCCTCTTTAACTCTCAGCGTCAAAATATCCTTCCCGGACTTGCAGGTATCCATGTACCACTTATGGAATCTTCGCATCATCGTTGTTAGAGGAGGATCACCAGGTCTGACGAGAGGCTTCCCGTACTGGTATTTGTGTTCGTCCACCTCCATTGTATCAAAATGTGCATCATCGGGCAGGTAATCACCAGGATTGGTACCGGGCAGCATCCCCGGCAGATTTGCAACGATATCGCTAGACACCTTGAGCGGGGGGCATGATTGGTTTGCCTGTTCGCCGAGCTGGGGATTTTTTTTCCCTCTTCTTCGTTGTTGTAACCTTTTGTCACTTGAAGTAGTTCCCGACGGGCGCGCTCCTTCCACTGCCTTTTTTAGAGCGCGGACATGGTTGTCATCCGGCGGAGGCAGTGGTGGTCGCTTCAGGTTCTTCAAAGTGTGCTTCAATTTCACCGGATCCATCTTCTCCTCCGGAGGTGGATTTTTCTTTGCAAAAAAGTCCTTCACTTGGGCTTGACAGATCTCCTCGTTTTTCTCCTCGGTCATCTCGTATGGTAATCTATCTAGAGGCTTGATAGATGGACCGAATTTGTATTGCCTCCCGCCTCTGGCTGTACTGCTAGACGCCGGCCGAGCAGCCGGAGCGGCTGCGGCTGTCTTCCTTTGTTGCTTACGAGGCGGAGAAGGAGGCGGAGTGCTACGACGCGCCGGAGCAGCCGGAGCGGCGGCGGCTGTCTTCCGCTGTTGTTGACGAGGCGGAGAAGGAGGCGGGCTGCTCGGACGCGCCGGCGTAGGCGGAGAAGGAGGCGGAGTGCCGCCACACGCCGGAGCAGCTGGAGAAGGAGGCGGAGTGCCGCCACGCGCTGGAGCAGCCGGAGAAGGAGGCGGAATGCCCTGATCACTCGCCAGAGGAGGAGACGGAGGAGGAGGCTGAGTGCCCTGACTCGCCGGAGGAGGAGGCGAAGGCGTCCAGTTCGGAAGGTTGATGAGCTCCTTCCGCCATAGATATGGAGTCTTCAGAGCAAGACCCAGCTGAGTCTCCCCTTCACCGGTAGGGTGGTCAAGCTCAAGCTCCTCAAATCCCTCCGTTATTTCATCGACCATCACAACAGCATCGCCTTCTGGAATCGGAAGGCAGTGAAAAGTTGCGCCGGGTTGAGGAGGTGCAACAGAGCCGACAGCCGCCTTGACTTTGAGGTGCTGCCATTGCGCCATAAGGTGGCAATCTTGAGCCTCCATGATAGCATCCACGGGGTAGCTGGGGGCCGTGAAGTGAGGCTGCTGAAGGAGCTCGGTGGAAGCCACGCTGCTTCTCCGCTGAGATGGCGGGGTAGCTTCTGGGTAGCTTCGGCAGGTCGCTGCCTCTGAACTAGTGCTTGTTCCTCTAGCGCTCGTACCCTTGCATTCAGCTTCTGCAGTTCGGTTTGCTCCACTTTCCTCCTCCTCTCCCTGGTTTTGTAACCGCCTGCGCTGGGAAACCCTTCCTTCCACGCAACGGAGCCTGCCGTGCCTCGTGTTCGTCCTGGGTGCTCAGGATTCCCGAGGGCCTGTGTGAGCTCGTCGTTCTCTCTGTCGGGAACGAATGCCCCTTGCTGCACTGCGGCGATGTACTTCTGAAGCTTCTTGACGGGTATTTCAAGTTGCTCCTTCGACCAACGGCACTTCCCTGTTTCAGGGTCCAAGGTTCCCCCAACCCCGAAGAACCAAGTCCTTGAACGGTCTGGCCAGTTCAATGTCTCTGGTTCGACCCCTTTATCAAGCAGGTCCTTCTCAGCCTTGTCCCACAACGGCCGGGCTTTGAGGTAGCCACCTGACCCCATGCGATGGTGATACTCCTTCTTTGCAGTATTTTTCTTGTTTGTCGCTGACATCTTCTTACTCTTCTCCGATGTCTTGTGGGCCACAAATGCGGGCCAGTGATCTCTTATCTTCTCAAATCGGCTGGTGAATTCTGGAGTCTTCCCTTTGTCGACAAACGTTGATTTCAACTCATTCTTCCACCTCCTGAATAGATCTGCCATCTTCTTAAGAGCATGAGCCTTGACCAATGGCTCTATAACTGGCTTATCCGGATCCTCCTCTGGCGGTAGGGTGAAATTTGCCTTCAGCGCGGTCCAAAGATCATCTTTCTGTCTATCATTGACAAAAGACACTTGAGGGTCTTCGCTCTTAGGCTTATTCCATTGGTGGATGCTGATCGGGATCATGTCCCTAACAAGAACCCCGCACTGAGCAGAAAATGCTTCCTTGGTCCGGCTGGGTTCAATCGGTTGGCCATCGCCCTTGATTGCTGTGATCGTGAACCTTTCATCCTGGCGCAACCTTTTCTTCGGGCCTCATCTCGTTACCGAAGTTTGGCTCGATCCGGAGGACTATAAAAGAAGAAAGAAGAGAGTTAATATGTGTACATACCAAAATAATTAATGCATGAATTAGCTAGTCAGCACAGGCTTAATTAATATATATACCTCGCCGGACTTTGCAACATCTCCTTCCTCCGTTCGCTCACCGGAGCAGTCATCACGGTCTCCTTCTTCCACCGGCATTCCGTCACCGGAGCCATCATAATCATGTCCTTCCACTTCCATTGTTCGATCACCGAAGCCTGCTTCACCCTCTCCTTCCAGACCATCGGTGTCGTTGAGAAACGACAAGACATCACCTCCGCCGAGGATTATGTCCCCCCAACAACTGTTCTGCTTCGATGTCTCGGTGCTCCATAGTTTCTGCAATTACAACATGGCAATTAATATACAAACATGACAGATGGATATATTAGTGCAAACGTAGACCTAGCTAGCTCGACGCTTCTACGGTTTGGGGTGGCCTCGACAACGCTTCTAGGGTTTGGGGTGGCCTAGGCAACGCTTCTAGGGTTTGGGGTGGCCTCGACAACGCTTCTAGGGTTTGGGTCGGACCGCCTCTCTCATGAATGTCCGACGTCCGTACCGACAAGGGATTTAACAAAATGACGCCATTCTGGATGTGCAGAAAATGGTCCATATTTTTCCTGATCTCATCTACCCTTCTATATGTCACGTTGTCTAGTGTCAAAGAATTCAAGAAAACCATGACTTCATCATTAGCCGGAAATGACAGGCGTATAATGGTACGAAGCTCTTCAAAGTTGTTTTGGAATGGAGTTCCCGATAGAATAATTCGCTTTTTGGTACAAAGTTCAGCAAGAGCCTTCCGAATATCGCTATTTGGAAGGCCTTTGCTGAAATTCGTACCAAAAGGAGAATTATTCTATCCGGAACTCCGTTCCAAAACAACTTTGAAGAGCTTCGTAGCATCATACGCCTGTTACTTCCGACTAATGATGAAGCCATGGATTTCTTCAATACTTTGACAGACAACGTGACATATAGAAGAATATATATATAGATGAGATCAGAAAAAAATTGGATCAACTTGTGCACATCCATAATGGGGGCATTCTTGATAAATCTATATATGTCAAAATTCAAACTTTGATATATGATCAAACTTTGACATATGATCAAATGTTGCATATGTTAAAATTCAAACTTTGACATATGATCGAACTTTGATATATGATCAAATGTTGCATATGTCAAAATTCAAACTTTGACATATGATCAAACTTTGATATATGTCCACCGCGATATAAAATAATACATAGACTTGTTCGGGCGAGAGGGGGTTGATCGACGTCCCCCCTCATGTCGAAGTTATCAGAGTTATCTTCTAGTGGTTTGGGTGGCCTCGAGAGTTTGTCGGGTAGGGGCGGGAGGGGGTAGGAGATCGACAACGCTTTTTTCTAGGGTTTGGGTGGCCTCGAGAGTTGGTCGCCCGGTATATCGAGATGGGGGTGAACATTTTACCTTAGTAACTTAGGAAAAAAATGTTATCGGGGAGAGGGTATATCGACCCCCCCACCCCCCTCATGTCGAAGTTATCGGGGAGGGGCTATATCGACAACGACATACATATATCCACATACTATAAAAAAATCTATGAACATCCATACATACATGTAGCCACATACAATATTGGCTATTAAAAAAATTCATCATATAAAAAAAATGTTATCGGGGAGGGGGTATATCGCAAACTTTGACATAAATGACTTTGATCATGCACAATTTTCCTATACATACACAATATGAACATATACATAAATTGACAAAGAAAATTCTATGAACAAAAAAAAATCATAAAAATTCTATGAACATAAAAATTCTAACTTTTGCATATTCTTTGCATATGAACATACATACATTTTCTTATTTTTTCTTAAATGTAACTTTTGCATATATAAACATACATACGTAAATTATACATACATGAAAAAAAATTGCTATGAACAAAAAAAACATCATATATGAACATTTTGTATATACATCCATATCCATCCATACATACATACATACATGGACAAAAAAATGCTATGAACAAAAACATCAATTTTGGTCCAATCTTGACATTGAACTACAACCCAATTTTTCCTTGCTAAAAAAATTCTGAATTTTTTACATCTTGTAGTCCTTCCAACTAAACCCTTAAGTCCAGAAGGGCAGCCCCAATTTCATCTAGCAAGTCCACAAAAAAAATTCATGTAGTTTCTGTCCAGCACTAAATTTTAATAAAACTTGCACTAAGAAGTTTTTCCTTTTATCAAACCAACTTAACCATCTTCACTAACATCCAAGGAGACATCATCCTGCCAAGTTTCACATAAAACAGAGTTCCCTAGCAAGCCCTAGCATTTCATCAAACACCTTGTGGACATGGCTGAAACTTTGCACTGAACCAACTTCACCATCATCACATACATGGAGGAAGGACAGAGGAGAGGGGTGGGAGGGAGGAGGGAGTACCGGCCTGGCCAGCGGGCACTGGTGCGGCGGCGTTGACGGCAGGGTAGGGGCGTGGCGGGGCGTCGGGGCAGGGCAGGGGCGCGGCGGCGTTGGCGTCGAGGTCGAGGCAGGGGCGCACGGCGTCGGCGTCAGGGCAGGGAAGGGGCGGCGCGTCGGGGCAGGGCAGGGGCGCGGGGCGATGGCGACGAGGAGCGGGCGGCGACGGCGAGCACGGGCAGCCTGGTGGCGTTGATGAGCTCGGCGTCGTCGGGGGGCAAATGGTCGATGAAAACTGAAAAATTCGTAAGTCCTGCTTATATACACAGAGCATTGGTCCCGGTTCGTGGCACAAACCGGGACGAATGCCACCCTTTGGTCCCGGTTCATGCCACCAACCGGGACCAAAAGTCTCTTTTCAGCAGCCCAATGGGCGGGAAACAGAGACCTTTGGTCCCGGTTGGTGGCACGAACCGGGACCAAAGGGGGGGCATTTGTCCCGGTTTGTTCCACCAACCGGGACCAATGCCGCCCCTTTCGTCCCGGTTGGTGCTACCAACCGGGACCAAAGGCCTTGCGCTGGCACGGTGCGGTGGGATGTTTAGTCCCACCTCGCTAGTTGAGAGAGCTCGAGAGTGGTTTATAAGCGCTGCTGCGCCGGCCCTCTCGAGCTCCTCTCAACTGCAGGCTTTCGGGCCTTCTCTGCTACTCTTTGTCGTGGGCCTGCTTGGCCTCTGCGGGCCTGAATCCTGGCCCATGGATGGGTTTCTAGTCGTATTCAGGCCATGGTAGCCCAGTAGGTGGCATTTTTTTTATTTTTTTCTATTTTTTTGTTTTTTTGCTTTATTTATTTTATTTTGTTTCTACTTACAACAAAATACAAACTGTTTTTCAGTGATTCTTTTGCTTTTAGGTAATAAAAATTATAAACTTGCTATTAGTGCCATTAGTTTTCCAATTTGAATAGTTTAAATTTGAATTCTTTGAAATTTGTGTGAATCACTAGTTTGTGATTAACTTTACTATAAAAATAGATTTTGGAGTGATTCTTTTTCCTGCTATTTAATATTACTGTGTTTTTATCATTATATTCAAAAACAGTTTTTGTTATTTTAGTTTCTAACAAAAAAAATATTTCTATGATAATTCCTTTTGCTATTAAAGTTTCTACAAAAAAAGTTCTTTATGAAAATTCTTTTGCTTTAATGTTGAACAGAAAATACTTTGATAATTTTAGTTGCATAAATTTTAGTTGATTCCTTTTGCTATTAGAGTTTCATTAAAGTTTTCTAGTTCATTTTTTTTCTATTAGAGTTTCATTAAAGTTTTCTAGTTCATTCTTTTAGTTTATTATTTTTGCTATTAGAGTTTCATAAAAGTTGAGAGGGTTACGGCAAAAACTGGATGCACTTCGTGTACAAAATGGACAATCTCTTTCGAAGTATGAGGGTTTGGACGAAAACTCATCTGTTACAAAGGGATTTATTTTTTGAACTTATTTGAACTCCAGACTTTTTGTGTGTTCAAAATGAACCATTCAAAGCCACATCATCAATTTTCAACCCTTTAACTTCATCTATTTTTTCGCATTTACTGATTTTTGAGCTAAATGACCCTGAAATTGAAAAGCACTTCAGATGAACTCTGAAGAGGTTGGAAATTGGCATGGTATCATCATTTCACCCACATAGCATGTGCTAAAAAGTTGAGAGGGTTACGGCAAAAACTGGATGCACTTGTGTACAAAATGGCAATCTCTTTCGAAGTATCAGGGTTTCGGACGAAAACTCATCTGTTACAAAGTGATTTCATTTTTTGAACTTATTTGAACATCCAGACTTGTTGGTGTCAAAATGAACCATTCAAAGCACATCATCAATTTTCAACCCTTTCGGACTTCATCTGTTATTTTTCATGCATTTACTGATTTTTTTGAGCTAAATGACCCCGAAATTGAAAAGCACTTCACATGAACTCTGAAGAGGTTGAAAATTGGCATGATATCATCATTTCACCCACATAGCATGTGCTAAAAAGTTAGAGGGTTACGGCAAAAACTGGATGCACTTCGTGTACAAAATGGACAATCTCTTTCGAAGTATCAGGGTTTCGGACAAAAACTCATCTGTTACAAAGGGATTTCATTTTTTTAAATTATTTGAACTCCAGACTTTTTGTGTGTTCAAAATGAACCATTCAAAGCCACATCATCAATTTCAATCCTTTCTGACTTCACTGTTATTTTTCATGCATTTACTGATTTTTTGAGCTAAATGACCCAAATTATAAAAGCACTTCACATGACTCTGAAGAGGTTGAAAATGGCATGATATCATCATTTCACCCAAAATAGCATGTGCTAAAAGTTGAGAGGGTTACGGCAAAAACTGGATGCACTTCGTGTACAAAATGGACAATCTCTTTCGAAGTATCAGGGTTTCGGACAAAAAATCATGTTACAAAGGGATTTCATTTTTTAAACTTATTTGAACTCAGACTTTTTGTGTGTCAAATGAACCATTCAAAGCCACATCATCAATTTTCAACCCTTTTGACTTCATCGTTATTTTTCATGCATTTACTGATTTTTTGAGCTAAATGACCCTGAAATTGAAAAGCACTTCACAGAACTTGAAGAGGTTAAAATTGGCATGATATCATCATTTCACCCACATAGCATGTGCTAAAAGTTGAGAGGGTTACGGCAAAAACTGGATGCACTTCGTGTACAAACGGACAATCTCTTTCGAAGTATCAGGGTTCGGACAAAAACTCATCTGTTACAAAGGGATTTCATTTTTTTAAACTTATTTGAACTCCAGACTTTTGTGTGTTCAAAACGAACCATCAAAGCCAAATCATCAATTTTCAACCTTTCTGACTTCATCTGTTATTTTTCATGCATTTACTGATTTTTTGAGCTAAATGACCCTTAAATTGAAAAGCACTTCACATGAACTCTGAAGAGGTTGAAAATTGGATGATATCATCATTTCACCCAAAGCATGTGCTAAAAAGTTTGAGAGGGTTACGGCAAAAACTGGATGCACTTCGTGTACAAAATGGACAATCTCTTTCGAAGTATGAGGGTTTCGGACGAAAACTCATCTGTTACAAAGGGATTTCATTTTTTTGAACTTATTTGAACTCCAGACTTTTTGTGTGTTCAAAATGAACCATTCAAAGCCACATCATCAATTTTCAACCCTTTCTGACTTCATCTGTTATTTTTCATGCATTTACTGATTTTTTTGAGCTAAATGACCCTGAAATTGAAAAGCACTTCACATGAACTCTGAAGAGGTTGAAAATTGGCATGATATCATCATTTCACCCACATAGCATGTGCTAAAAAGTTGAGAGGGTTACGGCAAAAACTGGATGCACTTCGTGTACAAACTGGACAATCTCTTTCGAAGTATCAGGGTTTCGGACAAAAACTCATCTGTTACAAAGGGATTTCATTTTTTTGAACTTATTTGAACTCCAGACTTTTTGTGTGCTCAAAATGAACCATTCAAAGCCATATCATCAATTTTCAACCCTTTCTGACTTCATCTGTCTTCACTTTTTCTTCGCCTGTGTCCTTTGCTTATTGCGCCGTAACCATGGATATTCTTCATCGCTTAACAGGGTGCTTGGGTCAGCCTTGACTTTGAAGGGGGGAATTTCATGAAACTTTTCATAATCTTCAGATATGTCTGTCTTACCCTCCACTCCAACGATGTCTCTTTTCCCTGAAAGAACTATGTGGCGCTTTGGCTCATCGTATGATGTATTCGCTTCCTTATCTTTTCTTTTTCTCGGTTTGGTAGACATGTCCTTCACATAGAAAACCTGCGCCACATCATTGGCTAGGACGAATGGTTCGTCTGTGTACCCAAGATTGTTCAGATCCACTGTTGTCATTCCGTAATGTGGCTCTACCTGTACCCCGCCTGCTGACAGATTGACCCATTTGCACTTAAACAAAGGGACCTTAAAATCATGTCCGTAGTCAAGTTCCCATATGTCCACTATGTAACCATAATATGTGTCCTTTCCCCTCTTGGTTGTTGCATCAAAGCGGACACCGCTGTTTTGGTTGGTGCTCTTTTGATCTTGGGCGATCGTGTATAATGTATTCCCATTTATCTCGTATCCTTTGTAAGTCAATACAGTCGAAGATGGTCCCCTGGACAGCGAGTACAGCTCATCAGAAACAGTGTTGTCACCTCTGAGACGTGTTTCCAACCAACTGCCGAAAGTCCTGATGTGTTCACATGTAATCCAGTCGTCACACTGCTCCGGGTGTTTGGAGCGCAGAATGTTCATGTGTTCATTGACATACGGGGTCACCAAGGTAGAGTTCTGTAGAACTGTGTAGTGTGCTTGAGACCAAGAATGTCCGTCCCTGCATATTATTGAGTCCCCTCCTAGTGTGCCTTTTCCAGTCAGTCTCCCCTCATACCGTGATTGAGGGAGACCAATCTTCTTAAGGTCAGGAATGAAGTCAACACAAAACCCAATGACATCCTCTGTTTGATGGCCCATGGAGATGCTTCCTTCTGGCCTAGCGTGGTTACGGACATATTTCTTTAGGACTCCCATGAACCTCTCAAAGGGGAACATATTGTGTAGAAATACGGGGCCCAGAACGCCAATCTCGTCGACTAGATGAACTAGGACGTGCATCATGATATTGAAGAAGGATGGTGGGAACACCAGCTCGAAACTGACAAGACATTGCGCCACATCACTCCTTAGCCTTGGTATGATTTCTGGATCGATCACCTTCTGAGAGATTGCATTGAGGAATGCACATAGCTTCACAATGGCTAATCGAACGTTTTCCGGTAGAAGCACCCTCAATGCAACCGGAAGCAGTTGCGTCATAATCACGTGGCAGTCATGAGACTTTAGGTTCTGGAACTTTTTCTCTGCCATATTTATTATTCCCTTTATATTCGACGAGAAGCCAGACGGGACCTTCATACTGAGCAGGCATTCAAAGAAGATTTCCTTCTCTTCTTTGGTAAGAGCGTAGCTGGCAGGACCTTCATACTGCTTTGGAGGCATGCCATCTTTTTCGTGCCAACGTTGCAGGTCCTCCCGTGCCTCCGGTGTATCTTTTGTCTTTCCATACACGCCCAAGAAGCCTAGCAGGTTCACGCAAAGGTTTTTTGTCATATGCATCACGTCGATTGAAGAGCGGACCTCTAGGTCTTTCCAGTAGGGTAGGTCCCAAAATATAGATTTCTTCTTCCACATGGGAGCGCGTCCCTCAGCGTCATTCGAAACAGATAGTCCACCGGGACCCTTTCCAAAGATTACGTGTAAATCATTGACCATAGCAAGTACGTGATCACCGGTACGCATGGCGGGCTTCTTCCGGTGATCTGCCTCGCCTTTGAAATGCTTGCCTTTCTTTCGACATTGATGGTTGGTCGGAAGAAATCGACGGTGCCCCAGGTACACATTCTTCCTGCATTTGTCCAGGTATATACTTTCGGTGTCAGCTAAACAGTGCGTGCATGCGTGGTATCGCTTGTTTGTCTATCCTGAAAGGTTACTGAGAGCAGGCCAATCATTGATGGTTACAAACAGCAACGCATGCAGGTCAAATTCCTCCTGTCTGTGCTCATCCCACACACGTACACCGTTTCCATTCCACAGCTGTAAAAGTTCTTCAACTAATGGCCTTAGGTACACATCAATGTCGTTGCCGGGTTGCTTAGGGCCTTGGATGAGTACTGGCATCATAATGAACTTCCGCTTCATGCACAGCCAAGGAGGAAGGTTATAGATACATAGAGTCACGGGCCAGGTGCTGTGATTGCTGCTCTGCTCCCCGAAAGGATTAATGCCATCCGCGCTTAAACCAAACCATACGTTCCTTGCGTTACCTGCAAACTCCTCCCGGTACTTTCTCTCGATTTTTCTCAACTGCGACCCGTCAGCGGGTGCTCTCAACTTCCCGTCTTTCTTACGGTCCTCTCTGTGCCATCGCATCAGCTTGGCATGCTCTTTGTTTCTGAACAGACGTTTCAACCGTGGTATTATAGGAGCATACCACATCACCTTCGCGGGAACCCTCTTCCTGGGGGGCTCGCCGTCAACATCACCAGGGTCATCTCGTCTGATCTTATACCGCAATGCACCGCATACCGGGCATGCGTTCAAATCCTCGTACGCACTGCGGTACAGGATGCAGTCATTAGGGCATGCATGTATCTTCTGCACCTCCAATCCTAGAGGGCATACGACCTTCTTTGCTGCGTACGTACTGTCGGGCAATTCGTTATCCTTTGGAAGCTTCTTCTTCAATATTTTCAGTAGCTTCTCAAATCCTTTGTCAGGCATAGCATTCTCTGCCTTCCACTGCAGCAATTCCAGTACGGTACCGAGCTTTGTGTTGCCATCTTCGCAATTGGGGTACAACCCTTTTTGGTGATCCTCTAACATGCGATCGAATTTCAGCTTCTCCTTTTCACTTTCGCACTGTCTCCTTGCATCAACAATGACCCAGCGGAGATCATCATCGGGCACATCGTCTGGTTCCTCTTGATCTTTAGCTTCCCCCGTTGCAGCATCACCATATTCAGGGGGCACATAGCTGTCATCATCCTCTTCTTCTTCGCTGTCTTCCATCATAACCCCTCTTTCTCCGTGCCTGGTCCAAACATTATAGTGTGGCATGAAACCCTTATAAAGCAGGTGGGTGTGAAGGATTTTCCGGTCAGAGTAAGACTTCGTATTCCCACATATAGGGCATGGACAACACAAAAAACCATTCTGCTTGTTTGCCTCAGCCACTTCGAGAAAATTATGCACGCCCTTAATGTACTCGGAGGTGCGTCTGTCACCGTACATCCATTGCCGGTTCATCTGTGTGCATTATATATAATTAAGTGTGTCAAAAACCATTACAGAACATCATGAATAGATAAGTGAGCAAATTAATAGAAGTTCATCATCACATTAAAACCAAAGTACATACATAGTTCTCATTGAACAACATATAGCTCTCCAGAGCATCTAATTAAACCATACATTGAAACTATGTAAAACATTTCAATGCAACAACAAATGCAATCATAATCGCAACCAAGGTAACAATTGATCCAACGGCATAATGATACCAAGCCTCTGTATGAATGGCATATTTTCTATACTTTCTAATCTTGAAGCACATTGCATCCATCTTGATCTTGTGATCATCGACGACATCCGCAACATGCAACTCCAATATCATCTTCTTCTCCTCAATTTTTTTCAATTTTTCATTCAAGTAATTGTTTTCTTCTTCAACTAAATTTAACCTCTCGACAATAGGTTCGGTTGGAATTTCCGGTTCACATACCTCCTAGATAAAAAAATCTATGTCACGTTGGTCGGCATAATTGTCATAAACAATAAATGAACCAAATAGTTATAAAATATAATATATACCACATCCGAATCATAGCCAGGACGAGGGCCGACGGGGTCGGATACCAAAACCATCGCACTATATAATAACAAACAATAATAAAAGTAAGAAAATTAGACAAGTATCTATCTAAATCATACAAGTAAGAATTTTTTTCTTTTAGAAAGAAGATAAGAACAAGAGGCTCACCACGGTTATGCCGGCGACGAGATCGGCGCGGGCGATCGACGGCGGTGAAGACGGGGACGGGACGTGACGGACCGCTAAACCTAGACAAATCTTGAGGAAAATGGAGCTTGAAGGTCGAGCTTCGAGAGGAGAAAGCTTAACTAGTGTGGCTCGGGCATTTCATCAAACACCTCATGTGCATAGGAGGTGAGCTAGAGCACCACAAAGCTCTCCCCTCGCCGGCCAGAAAAAACAGAGCAGTGTGGAGTGCTCTGCTCGCCGGCGATGGGGTATATATAGCCACCTCATTGGTCACGGTTCGTGCGTGGAACCGGGACTAAAGGTCCCCCTTCTGTCCCGGTTCAAGCCACGAACCGGGACCAATGGATGTGGGCCAGGAGCGAGGCCCATTGGTCCCGGTTCGTGCAAGGAACCGGGACAAATGGGTCCAGACGAACCGGGACCAATGCCCATGAGGCCCCGGCCGGCCCCCTGGGCACATGAACCGGGACGTATGGCCCCCATGGGTCCCGGTTCGTGACTGAACCGAGACTAATGAGCTGGGCTGGCCCGAACCAAAGCCCTATTTTCTACTAGTGGGATGGGGTCGAGCGGCGCTATTATTATTTTTTGTTTCTATTTACTGCCTTTACCGAGTGGTGCTTTCGGTAAACTACCTTGCCATGTGGCTACATCGCCGTTTGCTCCGTCCCGTCTGATCACTTTTTTTTTACCGAGTGGTCGTATTTGAAACTCGGCAAAGACGTTGCCGAGTGTCCGACAAATGGATCTCGGCAAATTTCTGTTTGCCGGAAGGGGGTACGCCGAGTGTCCTTTGCCGAGTGTTTTTGGCCCTTTGCCGAGTGTTTGTGGCACTCGGCGTATAGTTCAATTCTAGTGTGCACAATCAGTAAATATAATATCTTGATTAATTTATAAAATTTGAATGCTATTTGACAAAGAAAGTATAGTCTTACTTCAACAATTCCGTGTGTATGGGAGCAATTGAGATAGAAATCAACAGAAATTTGAACCTAATCTAGTCCACACAAAAAATCAAGATTACGTCAAGGTTGCTCCTTGTTGCAGCTGCAGTTGCACCGACCACCATCACACTTCCTGAAGCCTAACTGGCTCAGCTACACTGCCCCGCGTGGGAACTTGGATCAGGAGTTTACTCTGAAGAACGCGAGGAAGTGCATCATATTCATATCAGAGCATTAAAGGCTGCAACGCCAGACATTCAGATAGAGTCGGCATAGCACTAATGGCCAGGTTCTTTCACCGTGCTCTTCGTCTCCTTCTAGGAACCTGCTGCTTCGCCCAAGCTTCCTCCTGTTGGGCGTGGCCTTCATCCTGCTGGACTCGGATGCTTCTAGGCCTGCTGCTTCTACGCATGCGTTAGGTTGGGTTTCACCTTGTTGGGCGTGGCCTTATCCATCCTGCTGGACTCAAACGCCTGCTGCTTCTAGGCATGCATGAGGTTGGTTTCCCCTTGCTGGGTGTGGCCTTCTCCATCCTGCTGGACTCAAAGGCCTGCTACTTTTAGGCATGCGTGAGGTTGGTTTCCCCTTGCTGGGTGTGGCGTCCACCGCCTTGACGGCACTGGATAACTTCGGCTTCCTTCAAACAATCTGGCCAGGTTGTTCAAGCCCGGTAGCGACGGCGCACAACGACGCCAGGAGGAAGAGAAGGGCATGCATCAAGGGGAGAGGATGAGGACGGTGCATCTACAATATTTTAGCGTTGGAGTGAAGCTATGTTGGACTATAGATCGTACATACTTGGGTCTCTAACCACGGTCCCTTTTTTCTTTGAACACGTTCCCTTTTTTTCTGAATTTGCTACGTTTAGGTTAGTTCACGTTTGGTGTTTTTTTTAAGAAACAGGTTTGGCGTTTGTCACGTGTATGTTGGACCATTTTTTGCACGCGAGCGTAACATAAATCGTGGGGTTAAGATTGATCGATTATATAGATCAACGGTGTATTTAATTTTAATGATGTGGATTAATATGAAGAGTCGGATGGTGCCTTCAATTAGTAAATATAAGATTTTTTTATCTTAATTTCACTTTACCGATGATATGTGCATGCCATGATTTGTTCTCATCATGGGTGTACAGCTTGGATCATGGTGACCGTTCGCATGTAATTCGTTGTTGGCTGAACTTGAGGTTTTTTGTCTCTGACTTGTCACAGCTCATCTGCGGCTTCCATTCGTCTACTTTTTTCCACTAAAGGTGTTCTTTTATTGATTTATAATGTCATGTCAAGCAAGTACAAGCATGACAAGCCCACACCGACGTATTCATCACTAGGATGTACACAGCAAACAACCACGTATACACACAAAGAATGACAACAAAAACATTAAAAACGCGACCTTTCAAAGTCCCATTGAATTGAACTCAAGCATGCAAAAGCAACCATCAACATCAACCAGACCCTATGACAGCATACGGACTATGAGTAAAGTGCTTCAATACACCTCCGAAATGGGAACGACATGCAGGTGCCGCGGTTGCCATTTCTCCTCATCTACTTTAACCATGGCATGCAATATACGGCTCCCAGTTGACTATGGGTATTAACCTGGAGTTTAAATAACTTTTGGGGTTGTAAATCTAGACTATTCCAATTGATGTTGCCTTGAAGCCTTAGCGCTCATGCCACTAGTGCTCTGGAAGATACTACCTCTGTATCAAAATATAAGACGTTATTTAGGCTAAACTAGCCTATAAAAATGTCTTATATTTTGATACGGAGGGAGTAACATTTATGGCCCTTCATACCCTTGTTCCATTGTGATCTGGTCAGGCTTGTAATCGTTTCTTCTCATGATTCACGAGTTTCCCCATTCTACATCATCACATTTGTCGTGTGATTTCTTTAACTAAAGTATTGGTCATGTCCTGCCGTGCGTTGTTATATACATCTCTAGACCATTTGGCATGCTGGTATACGCTCGCCTTCTACTAGTTGTCAGGTTACGAGGTTTCAGATTCTGCGTTGAACTTTTGGTGTGTCACTTCAGGAGCTGAGAATTTAGAAGATACTGAAAGAAAATATGGACCATCTTCTGGGTTCCTATTGGTGCACACTTGTAATTTCGGCGGTAAACCAAGCGGTTGCAAATGAGAGCAACCACACACCGGTTTGGGCTTGACGTATCTAAATGCAATTTAGCAAGATGTTTGTCCGTTTTGTCAATTCCGGATGAGATTATGGCCCAGTCCTTTTAGCCGATTCTCCCAGAATCTTGAGAATCGAGCCTCCACCTAGCTTCTCTCAGAATCTTGACAATCGTATGGACTCAAGATTCTAGGAGAAGCCGGGGGAGGTCTGATTCTCGAGATTCTAGGATAATCGGCCAAAAGAACTGGGTCTATAGCTTACAAGGCAGCTAGGTTGGCGCTTTCAGTTGGTGCTAATGGCAAGGAGGTTGCCCGCCTCTATTCACGAAATAAAAAATGCATGGGTGTAGTGGGTGGTAGTTAAGTTGAAACAAATCTATAGTTCAGATAAACATTGAGGACTATGGTCTTCATGATTTGTTTCTTCCACATAGCAAGTAATTTATGCGGTGACTTAGCTGAGGAGGAAGAAGGTGCTTCGGATGGTCAGAGATCCATATTTTTTTTAGGCAAACCCACAAAGCTTTACACCCGTCACAATGTTTACGGGGACGAATACAAGGTTTCCGGGGTGGCCTAACCAAGCATGGCGGCCATTGCCCAAAGTGTAACTACAGTCATGTTAATATCCCCTCAAAATCAAGATGGACATTTTGAATTTCTATAGCACTTGCAAACCTTCTACAATTTTCTGATATTTTTTTAAGAAGCATAGCTCCTGGAATTCGTCATCATTATGCACTGCAACTGATCTATACATTTGGATGCAGCAACATTACATGCTTATCGCATGTCTCTACATAATGTGAATAACATTACGAACAATTGTGGGAAATTGTCTAAAGCAGGGTTTGCATAGGAAGTGAAGGGAATAGGAAAGTCGAGCCATTCTTATACTGATATGATTCCGCTTTTTCAAAATTGACAAAACTACCAATAATGAAGACAATTATATGGTCTACCACTTGGATTGTTTGCATTCACTGGTAACATAGGAAAATCACACATTATTTTGAACTGCTATACTTAACACTAAAGTAGTGAATATCATGTTCTGATGTAGGAATTACAGTAAGATTAATCGTGTTAAGGTAACTCCAGTAGAATGAAGGTAATCCTGCCATAACTAAACAATCTTCAATCTACAATCACATCATCACCTTAACTGGTAGCTAAAAACGACACATATACTGTCCACTTAACTATATGCTCGTTATTATGTCCTGATTTATCCTTATATCCTAAAATCTACACAAAGCAATTGGTCATTAATACATGAAATTTTATTCACTTCTTCTACATCGATTCTTGGAAATAGTAAATTATCCCGATATAATTCTTTCCATATGTGTGAAAACTACATGGGAATTATGAGGTAGTTAGAGGGTTAGTGTAGGCGAACGAACAGGAGGTCACCGTGGGTTGTCTATACTCAACCCTGTCAGAAAATATCCGTATTAGTTCCTTAATTAACCTTGTCGTCGGTGCCGCTTCCTCGTTCCAATCGCCAGTGTATCCTCGCGTACTTCCTGTCAACATGTTCGTTTTTGAGCCCTATTGATTTCTCAAGGTGCAATACATACAGGTGCAAAGCTAGCCAAGAGAAACATCAATTTATGTCTCCAGCAGCTTGTGGCCTGTTGTGATAGCGAAAGGTTATCACGAAGTTTAGGAGAGAGCTGCTCAGAGAAACGACCAGTCACGTATGGAGTCTACGGCAAGCTGCACATGTAGTGTCTACGGCAAGCTGCACACGTAATTCTCAATCTAGCTGATCTCTGCGTCCATGTCATGGTCGAACTGCAAGCCTGGAACTACGGTACGCACGACTCATGATGTATGCAGTACGCACTGATGTGAGCTGCTAGGCTGCTACTTTCATGTTCTTTCAGTGAGGTGCGAGCTGATTGTGCGTTGGTTGATACCTCATGTCCCCCTGTTGTGTTCACGTGTGCGTCCACTTCATCCGTCCAGATGCAAACTCTGCCTATTGGCTTGCCTTGCCAAGCACGCAGAAAAGAAAAATACTCTACAGTCTCTACTCCAATCAGGCCCTATTGCAAAAATTCATTTCTCCACTGCAATCAAGACTCCAATCAAGGTTATTGCTTCTGGGAAGCCTTGCTTCCGTATGTGTATTGCATCGATCAGTCAGCAGCTTCATGCAAGGTAAACGGAGACACGCCCTTACAACTATATCTGGCATGCATGTCCGTTACATCGGGCAAGATGACTTCCGCTTTCACACATACCAGGTGATCGAGCAAGGTTATGAATATAAAGTCAATATGTGAGGAAGCTTCATATCGAATGAACCTGGCTCCTGCCGCCAGCAAACCATTGGTATATCTTGTAGCATGCCGCCATGTGCTGGAGCGTCTTCATGTCCGACAGGGCCGCTGGCTGATTTTCATGGACACCAAATTTTGTAGATTAGGGGCGAGATTAGTTTCCAATTTTCATCGTCAGCTTCTACACTGTTACCAATAAAACAAACTTAGAGGCCACCTCCAGCACGTCCCCATACCTGACCTTCCTCCATGACAATTTCTCGCCGGTCCTGTACCTGAGCAGCAAACGTATTCCTTTTGGATTCTGGTTGAGATCCCACGATGAAGGCCTTGCTAGGAAGGAGATAGTGGATGACCCTAAATTTTTTGGAAAAGAAGTCTGAGTATATTACCTCAGTTGCAGCGGATTGGCTTTGTGTACGTCTTGGATTGGCGCTCTATATGGACGTACGGGCCGCGCCCTCTTCCTTATGGCTAGGACGTATGTTGCCGAGGGCAAGAGCATGGGTGTGGAGAAGGGCGGCGGCGATCCTAATCATCCTAATTTTTTCTGTTTTCTTTTTTTCCGTAAGGTTGCCCCTGTATTCTTTTTAATATGGTTTCTATATACTGCCTTAGCTTGGGCGTGGGACATAGGGTTTCTATACACTGCCTTAGCTTGGGCGTGGGGGACAGGAGGAAATTGATTGGCTAGTGGTCGGATGTTTATAACCTTTATAATGGCAATGGTGGGTAATTTTTTCACTTAATTCTAATCTAATGGCTGTATAATTTCAGTAAAGAAAATAAACGGTTGGATGTTTCTGTTTTTTGTGATAATTTCTAGATTTTTTTTTTCTGGTGAGCCCATCAAATACTTTTTATATATAATAGATAACAAAAAGAGCTTGTCCATTTATGGGCCGTTGTTTGTTGGGGTAAACAAACACTCCTTGGCGACACACGTTGAGCAGCCTCCCGGCGACGCAATGTGAGCTACTCTCTCAATATCACAGGATTGTACTGGATCGATTACAAGGAGAAGGCTACAATTCTCTCGATGAAGACGATGAACTAGCAGAAAGGGGAATAGGTTTACAGCAGCCGCCGTCCAGTCGGATCCCAGCCAGGATATCCCATCACTACTCGCTTCCTCTGATTAAATCAGTCAGTGCGGTGTTCCTCTGGGCCGAACATGTAGGAGACCCACTGAGGCCCAGTAAACTTGTGGCACGGTCTTCTCTCCCTCTTGGGCCGGCTTGGTACAGCTCTGCCCTTCCTCTGCTATTCTGTAGGAGGGACGCTAACACCCCCCCTTTCTTCAGACACGACTTGTCCCCAAGTCGTAGCAGTTGGAAAGCGTCGCCGAAGATCTTCAATGTCCTCCCAGGTGTCCGGTGTGGCCTTGGGGTCTTGCCAGCGTACTAGTCCTTGCTCGCGCATCTTGTTCGAGCCACGACACCATCGCTTGTCCAGGATCTCCACCGGAACATTAACCATGTCAGTAAGGGATGGAAGGGAAGATGAGGTACTCGCACCTGGGGTCAACGCCTTGCGCAGTTGAGATACATGGAAAACTGGGAAGATCGAGGACCCCTCCGGCAGTTGCAGCTCGTATGTGACATCATTCACTCGGCGGATTACCGGATATGGCCCAAAGAATTTGAAGCTCAGTTTGTGGTTGGCTCTGCGTGCTACGGACGTCTGAATGTATGGCTGCAACTTGTGAAAAACCTGGTCGCCAACCTGAAACTCGCGGTGGGTTCGCTTCTGATCTGCCTGCTGCTTCATGATTTGCTTTGCCCGCAGTAAATGATGCCTCAAGATGTCTTGCATTTGCTGGCGCTCTTCCAGCCATTCATTAAGCTCTGGAATTGGTGTTGCTTGCTCAGGTACCAGCCCAAGATGCCGCGGTTCTTGACCATAAACTACTGCTAACGGTGTCTTGTTGAGCGTGGAGTGATACATTGAATTGTACCAGATCTCAGCCAACGCCAACCATCTGCTCCAGTTGTTGGGAGAGCTGCGGACGAAACAACGCAAGTAGGTTTTGAGACACTGATTGACCCGTTCGGTCTGTCCGTCGGTCTGAGGATGGTGAGATGAACTCATTTTCAGCTCCACCCCTTGCAGCCTGAAGATTTCTTGCCACACTTTGCTGGTAAAGATGGCATCTCTGTCAGAGATAATGGCTTCTGGCATGCCGTGTAGTCTGTACACTTGGTCGATGTAGAGCTGAGCGATTGTCTGCGCCGTATAGGGGTGCTTGACCGGAAGGAAGTGAGCAAACTTGGAGAAAGTATCCACTACCACCAGGATGCAGTTGTACTGTCGAGAGGGGGGCAATCTGTTGGGGAACATAGTAGTAAATCAAAAAAAAATCCTACGCATCACCAAGATCAATCTATGGAGAGACTAGCAACGAGAGAGAGAGAGAGGAGTGCATCTTCATACCCTTGAAGATCGCGATGCGGAAGCGTTGCAAGAACGCGGTTGGAGGAGTCGTACACGCAGCGATTCAGATCGCGGTCGATTCCGATCTAAGCACCGAACAACGGTGCCTCCGCGTTCAACACACGTGCAGCCTGGTGACGTCTCCCGCGCCTTGATCCAGCAAGGAGGAGGGAGAGGTTGAGGAAGACAGCTCCAGCAGCACGACGGCATGGTGGTGGAACTTTGCAGTTCTCCGGCAGGGCTTCGCCAAGCTCAACGGAGGAGGAGGAGGTGTTGGAGAGGGGGGAGGGCTGCGCCAGGGATCAGGTTGTGGCCTCCCTCCCACCCCTCCACTATTTATAGGCTGGGGGGGAGAGGGGGCCGGCCCCCCTAGATCCCATCTAGGGTTGGGGCGGCGGCCAAGGGGGGGAGGAGTGCCTCCCAAGTCAAGTGGAGGCCCTCCCCCTTTAGGGTTTCCCCTCTCCCATGCGCATGGGCCTTAGGGGGGCTGGTGCCCCTAGCCCATTAAGGCTAGGGCGCCCCCTTACAGCCCATGCTGCTGTATTGGACGTGGTGGAACCCTTTCCGGACTTCCGGACCCCTCCGGAATCCTCCGGAACCTTTCGAAAGCTTCCCGGTACAATACCGAAAAAACCGAACTTTTTCCGGAACCCCAATAACAACTTCCCATATATAAATCTTTACCTCCGGACCATTCCGGAACTCCTCGTGACGTCCGGGATCTCATCCGGGACTCCGAACAACATTCGGTAACCACATACTATTTCCCATAACAACCCTAGCGTCACCGAACCTTAAGTGTGTAGACCCTACGGGTTCGGGAACCATGTAGACATGACTGAGACATATCTTCGGCCAATAACCAACAGCGGGATCTGGATACCCATGTTGGCTCCCACATGTTCCACGATGATCTCATCGGATGAACCACGATGTCGAGGATTCAATCAATCCCGTATACAATTCCCTTTGTCTACCGGTATGATACTTGCCCGAGATTCGATCGTCGGTATCCCTATACCTTGTTCAATCTCATTACCGGCAAGTCTCTTTACTCGTTCCGTAACGCATGATCCCGTGGCTAACTCTTTAGTCACATTGAGCTCATTATGATGATGCATTACCGAGTGGGCCCAGAGATACCTCTCCGTCACACGGAGTGACAAATCCCAGTCTCGATTCGTGCCAACCCAACAGACACTTTCGGAGATACCTGTAGTGCACCTTTATGGTCACCCAGTTACGTTGTGACGTTTGATACACCCAAAGCATTCCTACAGTATCCGGGAGTTGCACAATCTCATGGTCTAAGGAAATGATACTTGACATTAGAAAAGCTTTTAGCAGACGAACTACACGATCTAGTGCTATGCTTAGGATTGGGTCTTGTCCATCACATCATTCTCCTAATGATGTGATCCCGTTATCAACGACATCTAATGTCCATGGTCAGGAAACCGTAACCATCTATTTATCAACGAGCTAGTCAACTAGAGGCTCACTAGGGACATGTTGTGGTCTATGTATTCACACATGCATTACGATTTCCGGATAACACAATTATAGCATGAACAATAGACAATTATCATGAACAAGGAAATATAATAATAACCACTTTATTATTGCCTCTAGGGCATATTTCCAACAGTCTCCCACTTGCACTAGAGTCAATAATCTAGTTACATTGTGATGAATCGAACACCCATAGAGTTCTGGTGTTGATCATGTTTTGCTCGTGGAAGAGGTTTAGTCAACGGATCTGCGACATTCAGATCCGTATGCACTTTACAAATATCTATGTCTCCATCTTGAACATGTTCACGAATGGAGTTGAAGCGACGCTTGATATGCCTGGTCTTCTTGTGAAACCTGGGCTCCTTGGCAAGGGCAATAGCTCCAGTGTTGTCACAGAAGAGAGTCATTGGGCCCGACGCATTGGGAATAACTCCTAGGTCGGTAATGAACTCCTTCATCCAGACTGCTTCCTGTGCTGCCTCCGAGGCTGCTATGTATTCCGCTTCACATGTAGATCCCGCCACGACGCTTTGCTTGCAACTGCACCAGCTGACTGCCCCTCCATTCAAAATATATACGTATCCGGTTTGTGACTTAGAGTCATCCAGATTTGTGTCGAAGCTAGCATTGACGTAACCCTTTACGACGAGCTCTTCGTCACCTCCATAAACGCGAAACATATCCTTAGTCCTTTTCAGGTACTTCAGGATGTTCTTGACCGCTGTCCAGTGTTCCATGCCGGGATTACTTTGGTACCTTCCTACCAAACTTACGGCGAGGTTCACATCAGGTCTGGTACACAGCATGGCATACATAATAGACCCTATGGCTGAGGCATAGGGGATGACGCTCATCTTTTCTCTATCTTCTGCCGAGGTCGGGCATTGAGCCGTGCTCAATCTCACACCTTGTAATACAGGCAAGAACCCCTTCTTGGACTGATCCATATTGAACTTCTTCAATATCTTGTCAAGGTATGTGCTTTGCGAAAGACCAATGAGGCGTCTCGATCTATCTCTATAGATCTTGATGCCTAATATGTAAGCAGCTTCTCCAAGGTCCTTCATTGAAAAACACTTATTCAAGTAGGCCTTTATGCTTTACAAGAATTCTATATCATTTCCCATTAATAGTATGTCATCCACATATAATATGAGAAATGCTACAGAGCTCCCACTCACTTTCTTGTAAACACAGGCTTCTCCATAAGTCTGTGTAAACCCAAACGCTTTGATCATCTCGTCAAAGCGAATGTTCCAACTCCGAGATGCTTGCACCAGCCCATAGATTGAGCGCTGGAGCTTGCATACCTTGTCAGCATTATTAGGATCGACAAAACCTTCCGGCTGCATCATATACAACTCTTCCTTAAGGAAACCATTAAGGAATGCCGTTTTGACGTCCATTTGCCATATCTCATAATCATAGTATGCGGCAATTGCTAACATGATTCTGACGGACTTCAGCTTCGCTACGGGTGAGAAGGTCTCATCGTAGTCAACCCCTTGAACTTGTTGATAACCCTTAGCGACAAGTCGAGCCTTATAGATGGTCACATTACCATCCGCGTCTGTCTTCTTCTTAAAGATACATTTGTTCTCTATGGCTTGCCGATCATCGGGCAAGTCTGTCAAAGTCCATACTTTGTTTTCAAACATGGATCCTATCTCGGATTTCATGGCTTCTAGCCATTTGTTGGAATCCGGGCCCGCCATCGCTTCTTCATAGTTCGAAGGTTCACCGTTGTCTAACAACATGACTTCCAAGACAGGGTTGCCGTACCACTCTGGTGCGGAACGTGTCCTCATGGACCTACGAAGTTCAGTAGCAACTTGATCCGAAGTTTCATGATCATCATCATTAACTTCCTCTCTAGTCGGTGCAGGCACCACAGAAACATCTTCCTGAGCTGCGCTACTCTCCGGTTCAAGAGGGGGTACCTCATCAAGTTCTACTTTCCTCCCACTTACTTCTTTCGAGAGAAACTCTTTCTCCAGAAAGGATCCATTCTTGGCAACAAAGATCTTGCCTTCGGATCTAAGGTAGAAGGTATACCCAATAGTTTCTTTAGGGTATCCTATGAAGACGCATTTTTCCGATTTGGGTTCGAGCTTTTCAGGTTGAAGTTTCTTGACATAAGCATCGCATCCCCAAACTTTCAGAAATGACAGCTTAGGTTTCTTCCCAAACCATAATTCATACGGTGTCGTCTCAACGGATTTCGACGGAGCCCTATTTAAAGTGAATGCGGCAGTCTCTAAAGCATAACCCCAAAATGATAGCGGTAGATCGGTAAGAGACATCATAGATCGCAACATATCCAATAGAGTACGATTACGACGTTCGGACACACCATTACACTGAGGTGTTCTAGGTGGCGTGAGTTGTGAAACAATTCCACATTTCCTTAAGTGCGTGCCAAACTTGTGACTCAAATATTCCCCTCTACGATCTGATCGTAAGAACTTTATTTTCCTGTCACGTTGATTCTCAACCTCACTCTGAAATTCCTTGAACTTTTCAAAGGTCTCAGACTTGTGTTTCATTAAGTAGACTTACCCATATCTATTTAAGTCATAAGTGAGGGTGAGAACATAATGATAACCACCGCGAGCCTCAACGCTCATTGGATCGCACACATCAGTATGTATGATTTCCAATAAGTTGGTTGCTCGCTCCATTGTCCCGGAGAACGGAGTCTTGGTCATTTTGCCCATGAGGCATGGTTCGCACGTGTCAAATGATTCATAATCAAGAGACTCCAAAAGTCCATCTGCATGGAGTTTCTTCATGCGTTTGACACCAATGTGACCAAGGCGGCAGTGCCACAAGTATGTGGGACTATCATTATCAACCTTACATCTTTTGGCATTCACACTATGAATATGTGTAACATCACATTCGAGATTCAATAAAAATAAACCATTGACCAGCGGGGCATGACCATAAAACATATCTCTCATATAAATAGAACAACCATTATTCTCGGATTTAAATGAGTAGCCATCTCGCATCAAACGAGATCCTGATACAATGTTCATGCTCAAAGCTGGTACTAAATAACAATTATTGAGGTTTAAAACTAATCCCGTAGGCAGATGAAGAGGTAGCGTGCCGACGGCGATCACATCGACCTTGGAACCATTCCCGACGCGCATCGTCACCTCGTCCTTCGCCAGTCTCCGCTTATTCCGCAGCTCCTGTTTTGAGTTACAAATATGAGCAACCGCACCGGTATCAAATACTCAGGAGCTACTACGAGCGCTGGTAAGGTACACATCAATAACATGTATATCACATATACCTTTGGTATTGCCGGCCTTCTTATCCGCTAAGTACTTGGGGCAGTTCCGCTTCCAGTGACCGTTTCCCTTACAATAAAAGCATTCAGTTTCAGGCTTGGGTCCATTCTTTGGCTTCTTCCCGGTAGCTTGCTTACCGGACGCGGCAACTCCCTTGCCGTCCTTCTTGAAGTTCTTTTTACTCTTGCCTTTCTTGAACTTAGTGGTTTTATTCACCATCAACACTTGATGTTCCTTTTTGATCTCCACCTCCGCTGATTTCAGCATTGAATATATCTCAGGAATGGTTTTCTCCATCCCCTGCATATTGAAGTTCATCACAAAGCTCTTGTAGCTAGGTGGAAGCGACTGAAGGATTCTGTCAACGACCGCGTCATCCGGGAGATTAACTCCCAGCTGAGACAAGCGGTTGTGCAACCCAGACATTTTGAGTATATGCTCGCTGACAGAACTATTCTCCTCCATCTTACAACTGTAGAACTTGTCGGAGACTTCATATCTCTCGACCCGGGCATGAGCTTGGAAAATCATTTTCAGCTCTTGGAACATCTCATATGCTTCGTGTTGCTCAAAACGCTTTTGGAGCCCCGGTTCTAAGCTGTAAAGCATGCCGCACTGAACCAGGGAGTAATCATCACTACGCGACTGCCAGGCGTTCATAACGTCTTGAGTTGCTGGGAAAACAGGTGCGTCACCTAGCGGTGCTTCAAGGACATAAGCTTTCTTGGCAGCTATGAGGATGATCCTCAGGTTACGGACCCAGTCAGTGTAGTTGCTACCATCGTCTTTCAGCTTGGTTTTCTCTAGGAACGCGTTCAAGTTGAGGGCAACATTAGCGTGGGCCATTTGATCTACAAGACATATTGTAAAGATTTTAGACTAAGTTCATGATAATTAAGTTCATCTAATCAAATTATTCAATGAACTCCCACTCAGATAGACATCCCTCTAGTCATCTAAGTGATACATGATCCGAATCGACTAGGCCGTGTCTGATCATCACGTGAGACGGACTAGTCATCAACGGTGAACGTCTCTATGTTGATCGTATCTTCTATACGACTCATGTTCGACCTTTCGGTCTTCCGTGTTCCGAGGCCATGTCTGTACATGCTAGGCTCGTCAAGTCAACCTAAGTGTTTTGCATGTGTAAATCTGGCTTACACCCGTTGTATTCGAACGTTAGAATCTATCACACCCGATCATCACGTGGTGCTTCGAAACAACGAACCTTCGCAACGGTGCACAGTTAGGGGGAACATTTTCTTGAAATTTTAGCGAGGGATCATCTTATTTATGCTACCGTCGTTCTAAGCAAATAAGATGTAAACATGATAAACATCACATGCAATCAAATAGTGACATGATATGGCCAATATCATTTTGCTCCTTTTGATCTCCATCTTCGGGGCACCATGATCATCATCGTCACCGGCATGACACCATGATCTCCATCATCATGATCTTCATCATCGTGTCTTCATGAAGTTGCCTCGCCAACTATTACTTCTACTACTATGGCTAACGGTTAGCAATAAAGTAAAGTAATTACATGGCGTTTTTCATTGACACGCAGGTCATACAATAAATTAAGACAACTCCTATGGCTCCTGCCGGTTGTCATACTCATCGACATGCAAGTCGTGATTCCTATTACAAGAACATGATCAATCTCATACATCACATATATCATTCATCACATCCTTTTGGCCATATCACATCACATGGCATATGCTGCAAGAACAAGTTAGACGTCCTCTAATTGTTGTTGCAAAAAGTTTTACGTGGCTGCTATAGGTTTCTAGCAAGAACGTTTCTTACCTACGCCACAACCACAACGTGATATGTCAATTTCTATTTACCCTTCATAAGGACCCTTTTCATCGAATCCGATCCGACTAAAGTGGGAGAGACAGACACCCGCTAGCCACCTTATGAAACTAGTGCATGTCAGTCGGTGGAACCTGTCTCACGTAAGCGTACGTGTAAGGTCGGTCCGGGCGCTTCATCCCACGATGCCGCCGAATCAAGATAAGACTAGTAACGGCAAGTAAATTGACAAAATCGACGCCCACAACAACTTGTGTTCTACTCGTGCAAGAAACTACGCATAGACCTAGCTCTGATACCACGGTTGGGGAACGTAGTAGTAAATCAAAAAAAATTCCTACGCATCACCAAGATCAATCTATGGAGTGACTAGCAACGAGCGAGAGAGAGGAGTGCATCTTCATACCCTTGAAGATCGCGATGCGGAAGCGTTGCAAGAACACGGTTGGAGGAGTCGTACACGCAGCGATTCAGATCGCGGTCAATTCCGATCTATGTACCGAACAACGGTGCATCCGCGTTCAACACATGTGCAGCCCGGTGACGTCTCCCGCGCCTTGATCCAGCAAGGAGGAGGGAGAGGTTGAGGAAGACAGCTCCAGCAGCACGACGGCATGGTGGTGGAACTTTGCAGTTCTCCGGCAGGGCTTCGCCAAGCTCAACGGAGGAGGAGGAGGTGTTGGAGAGGGGGGAGGGCTGCGCCAGGGATCAGGTTGTGGCCTCCCTCCCACCCCTCCACTATTTATAGGCTGGGGGAGAGGGGGCCGGGCCCCCTAGATCCCATCTAGGGTTGGGGCGGCGGCCAAGGGGGGGAGGAGTGCCTCCCAAGTCAAGTGGAGGCCCTCCCCCTTTAGGGTTTCCCCTCTCCCATGCGCATGGGCCTTAGGGGGGCTGGTGCCCCTAGCCATTAAGGCTAGGGCGCCCCCTTACAGCCCATGCTGCTGTATTGGACGTGGTGGAACCCTTTCCGGACTTCCGGACCCCTCCGGAATCCTCTGGAACCTTTCGAAAGCTTCCCGGTACAATACCGAAAAAACCGAACTTTTTCCGGAACCCCAATAACAACTTTCCATATATAAATCTTTACCTCCGGACCATTCTGGAACTCCTCGTGATGTCTGGGATCTCATCCGGGACTCCGAACAACATTCGGTAACCACATACTATTTCCCATAACAACCCTAGCGTCACCGAACCTTAAGTGTGTAGACCCTACGGGTTCGGGAACCATGCAGACATGACTGAGACATATCTCTGGCCAATAACCAACAGCGGGATCTGGATACCCATGTTGGCTCCCACATGTTCCACGATGATCTCATCAGATGAACCACGATGTCGAGGATTCAATCAATCCCGTATACAATTCCCTTTGTCTACCGGTATGATACTTGCTCGAGATTCGATCGTCGGTATCCCTATACCTTGTTCAATCTCGTTACCGGCAAGTCTCTTTACTCGTTCCGTAACGCATGATCCCGTGGCTAACTCTTTAGTCACATTGAGCTCATTATGATGATGTATTACCGAGTGGGCCCAGAGATACCTCTCCGTCACACGGAGTGACAAATCCCAGTCTCGATTCGTGCCAACCCAACAGACACTTTCGGAGATACCTGTAGTGCACCTTTATGGTCACCCAGTTACGTTGTGACGTTTGATACACCCAAAGCATTCCTACGGTATCCGGGAGTTGCACAATCTCATGGTCTAAGGAAATGATACTTGACATTAGAAAAGCTTTTAGCAGACGAACTACACGATCTAGTGCTATGCTTAGGATTGGGTCTTGTCCCTCACATCATTCTCCTAATGATGTGATCCCGTTATCAACGACATCTAATGTCCATGGTCAGGAAACCGTAACCATCTATTGATCAACGAGCTAGTCAACTAGAGGCTCACTAGGGACATGTTGTGGTCTATGTATTCACACATGCATTACGATTTCCAGATAACACAATTATAGCATGAACAATAGACAATTATCATGAACAAGGAAATATAATAATAACCACTTTATTATTGCCTCTAGGGCATATTTCTAACACAATCCTCCAATGAAATCCATGGAGACCAAGTCCCAACAACGCTTGGCGACCGGCAACGGATGAAGCAGCCCTGGGTATTGTGCTCGATCCGGCTTGGCTTGCTGACAAACTTGACAAGACTGGACGTGATCCTTAATGTGTTTCTTCATTCCTGGCCACGCAAACAAGTGTTTGATCCTCCTATAGGTAGCTGGGAACCCTGAGTGGCCACCAACAGCGCTATCGTGCAAGGCACGCATGATCTGCTGCTATAGATGCGTGTTGTTGCCCAGCCAGACACGCCCCTTGAAGCGAACAATGCCCTTGTTGAGTGTAAATTTGCCGCCCTCCACGGGTGCTACTGCCAATTGCGTGATCAGCTACTGTGTTTTGGCATCGGTAACATAGCCTCTGACTATCTCTTGCAACCAGGATGGTTGGCAAACTGAGATGGCCTGAATTTGTTCAGTAGCAGGCACCGGCCGCCTCGAGAGCGCGTCTGCAGCGCCGTTTTCTGACCCCTTGCGATAACAGATGCGGTACTGCAGCCCCAAGAGCTTGGTGAAGGCTTTCTGTTGCCAGGGGGTGTGGAGGCGCTGTTCTTCTAAGTGCACCAGGCTACGCTGGTCAGTTTTGATCACAAATTCCCCAAACTGCAGGTACGGTCGCCACTGCTCGACTGCCACAACAATTGCCAAGTATTCCTTTTCATATGTAGACATACCCTTGGTTCGCGGCCCCAATGCCTTGCTGAGGTAAGCAATTGGGTGGCCTTCCTGCTGGAGCACCGCGCCAACGCCATATTCACAGGCATCCGTCTCGATCACGAAGGGTTTGGTGAAATCAGGTAGGGCCAGTGTAGGAGCTAAGGTCAGGGCAGTTTTGAGGGCCTCAAACGCAGATTGTGTTGCTGCTGTCCACTGGAACTGTGTATGTTTGCGCAGAAGGTTTGTCAGGGGGCGTGCGAGCATGCCAAACTGCCGAACAAAATGCCTGTAGTATTCCGCCAGACCAAGGAAGGCGCGGACGTCCTTGACACAAGCCGGTACTGGCCACTCGACTACCTGTTTGATCTTAGTGTGATCGGTTGCCACTCCCTTGCCAGAGATAGTGTGCCCAAGGTAATTGACTTCTTGCTGTGCAAACACACACTTGGACCTCTTCACATACCATTGGTCTTTTCGGAGAAGTGACAGGACTTGACGCAAGTGCTGGATGTGGAGTGCAAATGTGCGACTGAAGATGATGATATCGTCAAAGAATGACATGGCACACACGCGATGAACTGGCTTCAAGGTGACATTCAATCCTCCCAAGAATGTTGCAGGTGCTCCTCCGAGGCCAAATGGAACCACCTTGTACTCAAAATGACCGAAATGGGTTTGGAAAGCAGTCTTGAACTCTTCGCCCTCGGCTAGACGAATTTGATGGTACCCCGATCGCAAATCCAGCGTAGAGAACCAGCGAGCTCCTGCTAGTTCATCCAGGATGTCCTCTATCACCGGCACTGGATATTTACTTATGATGGTCATTGCATTTAGTTGTCGGTAATCAACACAAATTCGCCAGGTTCCATCTTTTTTCTTCACGAGCATGATGGGGGAAGAAAAAGGGCTGCTGCTTTTTTGAATAATGCCTGCCTTAAGCATTTCTGCAATCTGACGCTCCACCTCTGTTTTGAGTTCAGGTTTAAGACGATATGCCCGGATGTTAACAGGTTGAGCACCCTGCATCAGTGGTATCTTGTGGTCGCAGGCGCGCTTGGGTGGCAGACCAGTAGGCTCCATGTACACATCTTCATATTCCAATAGCACGTTGGCGACTTCCGGTGGCAGTTCTGTGTAAGATATGTCAGTGACGTCCTCTGAATCCTGGGCATAACACAGATGGACTGCATAAGCAACCGCTGACTGCTTCTCCATACTAGCGAGCTGGATGCTGTTCAAGGTGTCACACTTGCTGACTGAAGAAGTTACCCCTCGTAGAACCACAGTACACCTTTCATGCTGAATCTGCATGCAACGCCTTGGCCAATCAATCAGCATGGGGCTGTGATATTCAAGCCAGTCCATGCCCAAAATGACATCGTAACAGCCCAATGGCAACAATCTGAAGTTTGTTGTGAACATGTGGCCTTGGGAGTACCAAGAACATCCTGACACCTCTTGTTTGCACCACAATTCAGACCCATTTGCTACTGCGACCTTCACAGGGCGCGACATATCTTGAACTCCCTGCAGCCTAGTTTGCAATTGCTGAGAGACAAACGAGGCGGAGCTACCAGAGTCAACCAACATCAACACTTCTTGCCCTTGAAGCCACCCGTGCAACTGAAGGCAGGTGGAGACTTCTGTACCCGAGACCGCTTGCACAGACAGTTGCCACACCTGTTCCATGGTCTCCTGCTGCCCTTGGTTTGCTGAGCCTGGAGTTGGGCATTCGTCGGAGGTATCCAGACTGAATAAGTTGAGCATCTCCCCAATCACATGCAACTTGACGGTTGGCGGGCATACATGATCATGTCCCCACCGCTCCCCACACTTGAAACAGGGCCCTTTTGCACGGCGAAAGTTGCAAAGAGCAGTGAGCTTCGACGCGTCGCTGTTGGCTCGAGCCGCATCTGTCCCCCGCCGATCTTCTGCTGCAGGGGAAATGGCTGGTGCTCGCGCTGGTGGCGGTGGCAACGGCATTGGTGTCGGGTGCCTCATGCGGGCTGGCAGAATTTCACTCTCGGGCTGATTATACCATTGCCCTTTGTGTCCCACAGCGACTTCCTCTTGCAATATAGCCAAAGCACAGGCTGTATCCAAATCTTTTGGTCGCTGTACCATGACCACAGCACGAATATCTGTCTGCAGGCCCTCCACAAACCTCGTCAGGAAATACAAGGGATGCACAGCGTCAGAGTAGGAAATAAGATGATTCATCAAATTCTCAAACTGTTCAATATATTCAGAGACAGAATTGGTTTGACGGAGGGCATAGAATTGCCTAATCAATAGCTGATGTCGATCACGCCCGAAACGTGAACAGAGGAGGTTGCAAAACGCGTCCCAATCGAGTTCACCGATCTTGGGTTGAACGGATTGCAACCAAATTGCTGCGGGGCCAGTGAAGTGTAGGGTGGACATGGGAATGAAATACGAGGGATGCACTTGAAACATAGTAAAATACTGCTCGCACATAGTTTTCCAGATTTTGGGATTCTCCCCGGAAAATTGAGGAAATGACACAGATGGAGGTGTCTGGCCCAGCCCCGCAACGAGCTGGCCCTGAGTAATGCAAGGGCCAACGAAGACCCAAGGAGGCGGAGTTGCAACGGGAGATGGAAATTCGGCGTACCGTTGGCCGGAGAGGTCGCCGGCGGGACACCGCCCGCCGACGGACCGCCCCGTTGTTGATGAGAGTCGCCGTGGCCATCGGGCCCGTGGATTCCGTCACCGGGCGATAGATCGGAGAGATCCACCGCTCGCGATCCACTGGTTGGTGCAGTTGCTGTCGGTGCCCGTTCGCCTTGCAACGCCCCGACCGCATCCTGGAGCTTGGAGAGGCGAGCTTCGAGATCGGGTTTCCAAGCGGTGAGCACCTCAACCTGCGCGGACTGGTTGTCGATGCGGCTCGTGAGCTGCTTGATGTCGGCGTGGGTGTCATCGTTGGCCTTGGTCAGGCTCTCCATCATCTTGTCGAGGTAGGACCGAAGCGCCGGATCCATGGTGGCGAGGAGTCGTTGTCGATCGGCGGTCTGCTTGCGCGTCTCCAGCGTAGGGGAAGGGGGGCGGGTGGCGACTGATACCACGTGTGAGCTACTCTCTCAATATCACAGGATTGTACTGGATCGATTACAAGGAGAAGGCTACAATTCTCTCGATGAAGACGATGAACTAGCAGAAAGGGGAATAGGGTTACAGCCGCCGCCGTCCAGTCGGATCCGAGCCAGGATATCCCATCACTACTCGTTTCCTCTGATTAAATCAGTCAGTGCGGTGTTCCTCTGGGCCGAACATGTAGGAGACCCACTGGGGCCCAGTAAACTTGTGGCACGGTCTTCTCTCCCTCTTGGGCCGGCTTGGTACAGCTCTGCCCTTCCTCTGCTCTTCTGTAGGAGGGACACTAACACGCAAACGCCGGACAGAGATAAACGAAGAAGAAGACAGTAGACAAGATAGTTTTGCCAGCGACGAACGCCGCGGCGCACAAACGACTATATCTTGGCTTTATTTCTCACGAAGACTTAATCACATACATGGAAATACTCACACACACACCCAGTACTACCCAGGTGAGCTCTTGCGGCGCCCAAGGGAGCTCTCTCCGGCGCCAGCCGAGCCACACTCGGCCCACACGGAAGCTACACCTCTGGAGACTACATCTTCCTCTTCCCTCGCTCCAACCTAGACTACACAGCACTATTTATAGCACACGTAGCAGCCAAATAACACGGCCGCACTGTCTGCAGGACTCCATGCATGACTAGATGACCAACCCACTAACTAACTAACGACCTGCATGCATCCACTAACAAACTTACTAGCTACATGTACCACGTCCGCCGGTCTTGCTGGTTCTCCACAACGGCACACGACCTGGCCAGCTAACAACACACGCACTAAGTCAAGATTATGGCTAACATTCTTTTCCTCTGCTCGTTCAACATAGGCAGGACCATGGCGGCCGATCTACAAGTTTCCCCAAGAGACCACGGCCCCCTCTCCCTCCGTCGGTCGCTCTGGTGACGGGAGGGGTGGGGCCCCAGTGCTTCGGCTCAGTAGTGGTAGGGTTAGGAATTTCTAGCATTTGGTCTCTCAATGACGCTGATGAAGTGTGTGAAAGATGGTGTGTTCCTAGATCTTGTTCTCCGGGCCTTTTTTTTTCGAATAGGTTTGTCTAGGTGACGCTGTACTATAGCACAGACAAACGGATGTGCGTTTCGGTATGTCAGCTCCAATTCCGACCAACGTTGCTAGTCTCGGCCCCATCGAGGAGATTGTGAGATTTGTGTTCTCCAAGTCTGTCTGGCTAGACCTGGGTCGTTCTACAGGCCCTCTCCAGTGTTTTCTTCTCCGGGGCGGCGATTTGCTACGTAGATTACGACCGCCTGCTTCTTATGCAAACTCATGGATTTCGACAGATTTGCTCCACTCTGACGGAGGCAGGCAGCAATGTGTTTTGCTCACTGCGCGCTGTCGGTGAAATAGGAGGAACTGAACTTCGGCACTCGCACGCACTTAATTGGTTTTTCAATTACTGTAAGTGTTTTTGTAAGGGTTTTTGCTACATAATATACGGCATTTAGTGTTTTTGCAGAAGAAAAAAGAGTTTGGGCAATTAAGTGCATGCTTTTGATCCTCCGCTCTGCATGAACGAATATATTTGAAGCCCAAGTGTACAAAATGTACAGTGATCCAGATTTGATGAACCATGAACACGTTTTGGTTTGATCTACTCTCTCTGTCTGTCCGGAATAACTAGGTACATGTACATCATTTCAGTGACAAGTATTTCCGGATGGATGGAGTATATGTTATGAGATGACTCACACGCCACAACAGGTCGCTTGTCTGCAGCCTCAGCGCCTCTTGAATTCCATGCAATTACTAGACGCCTGTTATTGCTTGAATATAACTGGTCATGCTTAGACCGTTGCCTGGTAAAAACATTGCTGGTTGTTGCTACTCCGCCTCATGAGTTACACACTTATATCCATTTAGTATGTACATTCACACTTACTGTGTTGTTGATTTAACGAAAGTTGTGGCCATAGACCAGCCTGACTCGTTATATATCTTTACACCATTACCACAGTGTGTGTCCACCTAACTTTCTTGGGGTGTTTAGGTCATGAGTGGTATGTCTTGGCGCTAAAGGTCATGATTATATGTTATTTGCTAGTGTGGGCTGAGATTTTAGAAGGAACTGAATAGAGAAGCGGACCATTTTGTTACCCCTTACAGGTGGACTTGACAAAAATTCGGCCGTAAATCAAATTGCTGCAACGTATACCTCAATTCGAGTCTTGCATCCATATTGCAGTTTAGCAACCGCTTAATGCACGACGTCCCAGGAAAGAGAATCATTTTCACTATTGGCGGGGGAGAAAGATGCAGAAGTGTTCCGCGTGAGCAAGGCCGCTAAATGTGTGCATATGGGAAGAACTGGGAAGGCTCGAGATCCGGATGAGCGTCGTCTCGACCATCCACCGACCTGAACCTTGTGTATCTAAGCATGAGTGTTAGGGCTTTGACAGCTAGTGCCACAAGTGTTATTTTTGTACTTGTTGTAGCGTGTGGGTGTAGCACACGCTGACACACGGGAGCCTGGGGAGGCTGCTGAAGGATGGTTTGCTAGAGCGGGAAGTTCTGTATGGGTTATTCTGTCTCGTACGAGTCCTGCGTGGAAAACGTGGAGCATGTAACTCGTGGAGAGAGATTGCATCCAAACTGATTGCCGCTGGCCAGGCTCGGATGCCAAATATTGTCAGTACGGATCAAGTCATATAAGGGCATGTACAATGGTGGCATATGGATACAGATACCCTATGACAAAAAATAGTTTGAGGCACCTAGATTTATTTTTTCTCTCCAATGCAAGCTACCACTAGTGAGCCTCATTAAGAAATAAAAAATAAAGACGGGTATACATGCATCTGTACTTTTTACTCCAACCTTTTAAGCTTTTGATATCGGACCACATTTTTTCTCTTTAAGCAACTGCCTCCTGCAGAGGATCCCGCTTCCCTATCCGAACCTACTTTATCTGTTATCTGATCCTACATGACATGTGAGGCATCGCCCTGGGGCTATGCATTGTACATGCCCTAATAATGTATACTCACTCTTCAATACTTCAAAACAATGTACTCACTCTTCTCAACCTGTAAGTGCACCGGCGCATGGGCATGCACCCGTCAAGGCTAGCCCAGCCGTTTGATTGTCTCGCGATTCGTGAAGTACGATCCCGCACGAGGACACAGCAAATCTTAAAGTTTCAATCGTTATAACTTATGATTTTTCAACTGAAACCTATGCTTTTTTTCGGTCACTCTTACCAAGTTTCAATTTTTAAGACGTTTTTTTGTCGATCGTAGGCGCAAAAATCATGATTTTAACGGTCGCTCGTACTAAGTCACAAGAGTTGAAACTTAACAACATTTATTAAAGTTCATCAAAACGTACTTAAAATGGATATTATTTGAAAGCCCTCATCACAAGAAACACGAATATGAAAACAACATTTAATTTAGACTTTTCATTCAAAAGATATAAAAGTTTAAAAATCAGAAGCCAAAAATTAAAGCTCGCGCGAGGGACTCGGTGCCTTGAGACTTGCGTGCCACAAATCATCTCCCAGTGCTGAGCAACAACATGTAGATATCAAATATCTCACATCAAGATATCTGCACGACACAATAATACATCAAGAAGATATGGACGCAAATTAAGTCAATCAGTCAATTACTTAAACCCGTGTCAAAACTCTGGCCCTGTGTTTTAATTTGCTGTGTTATTGCTGGTTTCCTGTGGTGCAAACTCCATTCAGACATGCAAGTATATGGTCAATTTGGACTTTGGAGATGGAATTGTATGGCTTCGGTCTGGCATCTTGAAACGTACAAACCACTGACTGCAACGTATATATTTCTTGCTTGATCGAGATGCGTGGGCATGCATTTCTCATTCGCTACCAGAGTACAGTAACAAATAAAAACAATAGCTCTTGTTCCTTCAATATAAGCCCTTTTACAGTCTATAATCACTTTTTTTGTATTAGCATGCTACTGATATACCCTCGGCTGGCATAGATCACAAACGAAATAAGAAGCAGCTGTCCAAATAAATAATAATCAGAATTGAAGCAAAAAAAAAAAGATAAATAGAAAAGAATGCCAATGCCCTAAATATGGGGATTTGTAGGTCAATCCACTTAACCCATTATGCTGCTCGTAGTCTTCTTGATGAGGTCCCATGCACTCCTCATATGTCTCTCTTCCAGAAGCGATGACCCAACGGCGAACCGGAGAACGAACTTGTCACAAACCACCGTCTGCGCAAGATAAGCCTTGCCAGTCTTGTTCAATTTATCCATTAGTTGACGATTTGCCTCATCGGCATCCTGTTCTGTCAAGGATCCACTTGGCTTGATCCTAAAGCATACAAGAGCAACGTTCCTCGGTATGACCACCTCGAACCTATTGTCGGCATGGACGAAATCTTCAAACATCTTAGCCATGGTGACGTCACTATGGATGTGCTCTTGGAGCTTTGTGGTACCATATGTGCGCATGACCATCCAAAGCTTGAGCCCACGGAAGCGTCGACCAACGCCAACCTGCATGTCCTTAAGATCGGTGACCTCACCAGACTCGGTAGCGTCGTTCTTGAGGTACTCTGGATTTGTCTCCAACGAGTCGCTTAATCGGTGAGCATCGCGGACGTAGAGACAAGTGCAATCAGGACATGTGAGAAGCCATTTGTGTGGGCTCATGCTAATGGAGTCCACATGCTCGACGCCATCGAGATGGTGGCGAAACTCCGGGCAGATTCACGCGCTACCATCATAAGCAACATCAACATGGACCCATGCATTGAACATGGCGGCAACTTCGGCGATGGCGCCCACTGGGTCGACGGCGTTGGAAGATGTGGTGCCTACCGTGGCACAAACGTATGTTGGCACGAGACCGGCGTCGACATCAGCTTGCATTACCTCGAGAAGCTTGGTCGGGCTGAGCCCGTAGTTAGTTTCCGGCCCGGTAGGGATGGAGCGAATGTTGGCGGGGTCGAAGCCTGCGAGGCGGCACGCCTTGAAGAATGTGGAGTGGGTCTGATCGGCGGCATAGACAACCAAGCGTGTCATGTGGGACATGCCGACGGAGCCACTCCGACGCAGAGCTGCATCACGGGTGGCGACTAGCGTGACAAGCATTGCCTCATTGGTTGTGCCGAGGAGGATGCCACCGCCGGTGCCACGGCCAGTGCTGGTGTGGTTCATGAACGTGGTGGGTAGACGCAGGAGCTGCGCAAGCCAGTCGAGAGCGAGAACCTCCATTTCGGTGGCCGCGGGCAAGGCCTGCCACGTGAATCCAACGGTGTTCATGGCAGAGGCGATGAGGTTGCCGGCGATGGCAGCGGCGCTGTTCATGGAGGGAAAGAAGGCGTAGGAGTTGGGGCTAGCCCAGTGCGTCATGCCAGGGACAACAGAGGTCCTGAGCTCTTTCATGGTGACATCGAACAGTGCAGAGTAGGTCGGCGGGGACGCGCTGAGCTCGTTCTGTAGGTACCCTGGCTTCACGTTGGGGAGGACCGGTATGGACTCGACGTTGGTGTAGTAGTCGGAGATGAAGTTGACGGCCTTGTGGAGGTATGCGCGGACATCTTCGGGGTTGAGCGGCTCGAACACCGCCTTGTGGTCGGCGAAGCCAGAGAAGGACATTGGGTTGATGTCCAGGCTGCCCATTTGTTTAGAAGGCTAGCTTAACCTTTGATTAGGATCGGAGCAAAGGAGGTGTGAGGTTTCTTGAATTGATGATGTGGAGCTAACTCGCTTTGCTTTGCTGCCGGTGAGCAAGAAGACGAAGCAGAGATGCTGTGGCGGCGGGGGCTTGTGAATGGAGTTGGTCATTGGTGCCGGGTATGGTATATGAGCAATGCTACATCCACGTACTCCCTCCGTCCGGAAAAAGTTGTCCGGCGCGCAGTGTAATGGCATTTTTGCAAAAACATCCTCGTAATTAGAAAACTGTTTCAACCAGGTCCCTGCGCCTGTCTTCTTCCTCTGACTGTCGCCAGCGCGTCGCCAGCGGCAGGCGCCGCCCAGCTGCGCGATTTGCCGCCGACCAGGACCTGCCCCGCGGCCACCCAGGAACTTCCCCGCGGCCGCCGCCCAGGAACTGCCCCGCGGGCGCTGCCCAGGACCTGCGCCGCCGCAACGCTATCACGCCGCGATCCAGTACGCGTGTCGCCGGAATTTGCCGCCACGATCCGCTGGAGCTCTTCCTCCTCTAGCTCCCGCGCGCGCCTGGGTCTCGATCGCCTGGATCAAGAGCGCTCGACCTTCTCTCCTGCCGCCCATGCCTGTGCTGCTGCTCTGTCGCGCGTCGCCGGTGGAGCTCTGCCCGTGCTGCTGCTCTGTCGCGCGTCGCTGTTGGAGCTCTGCCCGTGCTGCTGCTGCTCCTCTACCCATTCCCGTGCTGCTGCTCTTCCTCTGCCCGTGGTGGTGGTGCTGCTGCTTCTCTGCCCATCCAGGAACTGGCTCCTTGTGCTGCCGCCAGAACTCCTCTGCACTCGGAAGAAGGTGTTGTTAACTGAATCAAACTTTTGCCTACTGAAGAACATGGCCATGGTTTTTGTCAAAATTTCAGATTTCATTGTAGCTAAGGAAGGGTCTGACTGTACTGATGGAGTATGAAAGAAGATGAAAATTTCAGTGATGACATACACTGGTTTTACCAAAACAAATTGAGCATGGCATTCATGGCTTTTACCACAAAAAAATGAGCATGACATCCACGGCTTTTACCAAAAAATTGAGCATGGCATCTACAGGTTTATCTCAAAATTTTGAGCATGTAGTTCATCCCCCAAGCTATCACACGCACACACATCTTTCAAAATGATCTCAGATGGTTCATAACCAGATTATAAGTTTGCAACCTTGCAAAATACACTTAATCAGTGTGACATAACTAAATGAGTTCATCCCCCAAGCCAATGCATCAGGCTTCTTTTGTTGGACGAGCTCTGCAGAAAAACAGAGGAGATCCTTACCCTGTTGGACGAGCTCTGCAGGCGAGATGGGGAAGGAGGAGGTTCTGGAGGAAATTGAAGGGCTTTTCTTCCCCGCCCATTTCTGCCGCCGCCGAGAAACTTGCGGTGTAGATTAAGGCCATTCCTGGAAGTCAAATGATCAACAATTAAGGTCATTCCCGTATTCCACTGGTCATCAGGAAAATTCATGGTTAGCCAATGCTCCGAAGTCACCTGCGACTGTACACATTGTCTAACAGTATAATTGACGCCTCATTGTCATGCACTTATTTTGTTCACACAGTAATTCATGGTTGTAAGCTTCAGTCTGTCAAGCATCAGTATTTGATGGAGTAAGAGTAATCATCTTGTCAATAACTTGTTAACTGAATATGAAAGCACAGATTTCTAACTGATCAACTGTCCGACTTAATTAAGAACCCATCCACTTAGACAGTTGAAAATGACAAAACCTGGCAACCCAACTAGCATATCTCCTTTCTCAGGCAGTGACCAAACCATAGGACAAGCAGGTTTCCTATAACCAAGTGGCAAGCATAGTCTAAGATGCAGAGAGATTGCGCAGTAAATGAGCACACAAATCAACCTGGGCCAGGAATGTAACAGGATCAAGCACAGAATTAATGGAGAAGGTACCTGTAAATCTGTAAGCCTTCTGTTGCTCATTTCATGTGACGGGCAGTGCAGCCCCCAGGAGATTGGCTACGGCGCGGCATTGGGCGAGGAGGCAGTATATTGGAAATGCATAACTGTATTATTCAGTTTTGAGATCACTTGTCCCTAGAACTAAATGTATCAGCCAATAGGCCATTAAAAATACAGGAGAAAAATAAAGAAAAAAAATCTGACACAGACTAGTAAAGCATGAATTACTTTCAAAGCATTTAATCTGATACAGAGAGATTTTCAGCTCACAAGATTTTGGGGAGTACTGCAGAAAGAACCAAGATTTTCAGCTCACAAGAATGAGAACAGGCAACCAACAAACTGGATCAAAACTGAATTTACAAACTAGTAAAGCATGAATTTACATCAGTGGCTTAACTGAATTTACATCAGTGGCTTCTGAATTCAGTTAAACTGATTCACAAGAACTGCACATTACTGCACATTACACCCAAGAAACAAGTCAGAACCTACTCATTCAGACTTGAACTACTCATTCAGACTTGAACCAAGGAGAGCACATGGCCGATGAGCACCTGGAGGAGGGAGCCACGCATGCCGCAGTAGCCCATAAGAGGAGGAGCTGCCGTCGTCGGTGAAGACGGCATGGTGCTGCAGCAGCGGCGCCGGCCACAGCTTGGGAGCAGCAGCAGTGCCTTGAAGACCATCGGCAGAAGAAGCCTTAGAAGCAGAGGACCTGCGCTGCCGTGGGAGAGCGGGCAGCAGAAGCGGCAGCGGCGGCGCCGGTGGAGTGAAGAGGGCGGGTCCTCCATCATCAATCAGTCCGCCAGCTCGAGGAGGGGAATGGCAGCGGCAAGACGAGCACGGGGCAGTGGGATGTGGCAGGAGCAAGCCTTCGTCTTCCCCATTACGTGGCCGTCTTCCCCACGCCGTTGACTTCCGCAGCAGCCGCTCGGGGTCTGGAGAAGCTGGTGGATGAGGAGCTCGAGGACCTTCTGTGCCTCCAGATCGAGCCCCAACTCCCTCCAGGACATGAGCGCCGCCGCCGGAGCCGGCAAGTCGCGGGCTTTGCAGAAAAGGGGATCCCTTCCCTCTTGATCTCCTGGTGCGGACGAACAGAAGCGGCGAGACGAGGGGGAGAAGGTAGCCGGTGCGAGGTGAGGCGGCGAGCGGACGGTGCGGGCGGCCAGGCGACTGAGCAGGCGGCCGGCGCGTGGCGAGGCGACGGAGCAGGCGCGATGGGCTCCGTGGCTTGTCGGAGAAAGGGGGAGGGGGTTTTCGTAAAAAATCGGTGGGGACAACTTTTTTCGGACGGAGGGAGTAATGATTTACGTAATGTTACGGATTGATCTGACGTCGGAATGTTGGATTGGATTGGGGGGAGGGTGAGGCCCACCCCGCCTGAAAATCTCGGCGGGTCTGTTAGTTACCGATGGAAGTTTACGTAACAGGCACGTAGCCTTTCCTAGGTTTAGGATTCTCGTATCTCTATTCTCTACTTCTAATAGTAGTATATATATTATATTATATTTATTTATATTTATATTATATTATTATATTATATTATATTTATATAGTATTAAAAGAGCAAACATTATCTTTTTTAAGCACACTCGTCTAAACGTACACAGAACAACATGATGCAATTAGAACCTCATGATCAGGTCCGGTCATTTATATCTAACCGTCAAGATAATAACTAGCCCCCACCAAAAGCCGTTTAGCAATTTAAGATGGCAGACGAAAACTCTGTATTTCGCCTGCCGCCCGCATCAGTTTCCCAACCTGCCGTCCGTCTCGGGCGGACCTGCCTCTCTTCCCTCCGCCCCGTCCCTCGCTTCCCGATCGATACACAACACTACGATGTGGCTGTCGCGCAGCCTGGGGCGAAGTGTCTAACATCTGCGGCTGATTTGGCGGCGCATCAGCAGCAGACGATGGCAAGGATCCCGTGTGATGCCGACCCGACCCGGCTAGGGCTCTCCTCACTCCCAAGCTCCTGCCACGCTCGATGCCGCCGACGCTGCCTGCTCCCGGGACGACAACGCCCCACGGTTCGCACCGGCGTCTCCTCTCGATGCGACCCCGCGATGCCGCCTTGCTGTCCCCACTGCGGCCGTGTTGGCCCCAGTCTCCCAAACCCTCCTCTCCACTCCAGTCACCGCTTTCCCACGGTCTCCACGGCAGCGGCAACCATGGCCGGGTCCTGGATTGACGCCGCAGGGGCAGCAGCTGGATGCCGTCATCAGCTAGGTAACGCAAATCCGCCTCTGTTTCTTCCATTCTTAATCACTGTTTCTACACAATCTGATGGCGAAAGTGAGTTCGTGCTGGCTGCGGCTGCGTTATTCCTAGCTGAGAGGAAGAAAAAAGGGGGATTGGACAAGGAGCAATCATGGGCTTGGCCGGCGTGCTCGAGTGAAACATGCCCGTTTTAGTGTGGGTCGAGGCACTAGGGCGCGGTGTCGGTGTGGCTTGGTCGGTCATTTGCTAGCTGAATCATCGTGCGTTTGGTGGAGGAAGCGATCGCTAGCGCCAACCGGTACTCCGACAGGAAAGTACCGCAACAATTAGAGTGAATTTCAGTTTTTACCCTTTATTTTGACATTTCTGACACTAATTACCCCATTTAGCAGGATTTCATCTGTTTTACCCCATTTAGCAGAAGTGTTGCCGCAATTTACCCTGTTTAAAATTTTGTGAACAATTCCGACTGATGGGTCCCAATTGCAAGGTCCAGTTGGCAATGCCACAACGATGGGTTTTTTCCTGATGGTTTTTCTGCACGCCGAACCGCATCGCCCTAGCTTCTTCCGACCACCCAGGCTTGATATGACCGCACCAGAGCAGCTCGGGAAACATACTAACTCTCTGCCGGTCAACATATGTGTACGATGGCCCTATTTATCAGTGAGTGTTCTTGCGTTGCCATGCATGGATGGCTTGATTTTTTTGTCGTCCATAATTCGTGTCCATATAGTATCGTCTGCATAACACTGGTCTTTGCTAGCTATCACGGGAAAGGAACTTCTAAAACATCATTTAACTAGTTCATGCTTGACTAGGTATTCAGATATGTACGTTCATCAAAGTTAATGAAGTAGTATATTTACACCATTTTTAATCTGATCCACAGAATCATGCATACTTAAGGTCGTATATGATAATACTAAAGAAAAACATGTATGATTTCAGGTTATATCAGTGACAATTTCTCATATAATTTATTCAATGGGAAGATGCCACGCTGCTCAAGTACTGTTATCTCATCACAATACTTCTTCGAATGGGAATAAGGATCCTAAACCTAACTAACATACATCCCAGACTGAGAGAAAATGACAAAAAAGGCCAAACCACCAAGGGTGAGAAACAGAGGATGCGGTCGTGCATGGGAGGGGAGAAAATTGTCGTAATGGCTGCCTTCACTCCGTCGATCGCAAGCGCCACGCCTTCAAGTCTTGCCCGCCGCTCGTCGCCTACGTGCCTACGTCATCCTACCCCTTCCTAACGAAGGAGGCAATGGTATTAGGCCAGAATCGTGCTTGTGATTGAAATGCTAGCGATGCGTGCCGTGAATAAGGGACGCCAGTGTGGTGCGGTCCGACCTGGGCGACTTGGCCATCGGGCGCTATGAGCTGCTCTGGTGCCATCATATCTAGCCTGACCGGTTGGGAGAAGCTAGGTGATGTGGTTTGGTGTGCAGAAAAATAATCAGGAGAAAACACGCTGATGTGGCATTATGCCAACTGGATCTTACAATTGGGACCCGTCGGTCAGAACGCTCATAAAATTTTAAAGAGGGTAAATTGTGTCAACACTTTCGTTAAATGGGGTAAAACGGATGAAATCCCGCTAAATGGGGTAATTAGTGTCAAAAATGTCAGAATAGGGGGTAAAAACCGGAATTCACTCCAACAATTAGTGTGACGGTCGACGTCAGACCGCGCAAGAAGACGGCTCTGCTCCAGCCTAAATGCCGACGCCTGTAGTCCTGTACTCCTGTCTTCTGCAGGAAGGACAGCAGCCACTAGCAGTGCAGGACGACAACAGCTTCACGGCGTCACCGAAGTCCGGGCGGTGGCCAAGTTCGGCATTAGCCTAGCTGCTAGCCAGAAGTAGGGCATGAAGGGGGTCAGCAAACGCAAAAGGGCAGGGGTCACCATAGTTGTTAATTCGGTTTTTCTGAATTCATAGCGATGCAATATAAATTTCTGAATTTCTGTCAAAATGTCAACTGTAGATCGTGCATAGTAGTGGTCTAATGATAGTACCGGTCAAGGTGTCAAATACTTTGGTTTTGCTTTGCATCAAACCATTTCTTTTTTGCCCTCGAGTTTAGAGTCAGCCCCACCTTGATTTTCCTCCGTCCTTCGCCACTGCACTAAATGTCTTGGAAATCAGCAACTCATGAAAAAGGATGGATGTGATAGTGAAGGAACCAGAGGGAATGATACAACTGTATCAGCAATGGTGTTGATACGTAAGTACTCCACCTATTCTAAATTTTTGTATCTTTTCACGAAAAAACTATGCCTTCTAATTTGTCTTCTTAGTTTGCACATAGGTAGAAGAAAAAAAAAGAGGAAGATACTAAAAGGCGCATAGATGAGTAACATATATGAAAAATTCATATACCCATCATGTCTTCGATGAGAAACAGTATGAAAACTTCAATGAAAAATTCAGCACTGCCAAACCATCTGGAAATGCCACCAGAGATTAAAAACAAATAGGAGGTAGATGCACTAGAGGAGGAAGAGGAGCTCCAGTTTGATCCCATACTTTGTGTCATAATTTCATATTAATTAATTCTTTGGACTCAATGATTCACTATATATTCTGGTTGACGGACTTTGGGCGGTACTTTGGTGAATGTGCTTCAAATCTTTACTATTAAAAGGTATGTTTTGGTTTGGTATGTTCGCCTCCTTAGCTAAATGGGACCTTTCCATCATTTTCATTTTCAATATATCAAGTAAAGTTTTCTCTTTTTTATTTAATTTAATTATGCAGGAAAAGGAGGAATACATAGTTTTTCTACATAATAGTATAAATAGGATAAGGAAAAAGGTATTGCAACTAGCAAGGTAGCCCATTCACAGTATGACCGTGAACTTCCTTAAAATATGTATGGTTGTTCTATCCTATCAAACAATAGAATTTTCCATGATTTTTGTGTGGTTTGCAAGACTCAAATCTTCAAAAGCACACATCTTTTCATATTGAAAATGTACCTCTGTTGAAACTTTGTGTGTCAGTCATTCAGTTAGAAGTGAAAACACACAGAAAACCATACTGTCAAGAGGTGTTGTCTCCTGTGCATGGATCAACCTGGATGAACGGCGGTGGATCGGGGACGTAGCGGCAGCGGCCAGGTCTGGTATAGTTGCCACTTATCTTCAATTCAGGCCATGAAACCTCAATATTTGAATGACCAGAATCTTCCTTTCAGTTGAGTGCATGAGATTCTTTGGAAGCAAACTGCAACTTTCTTGACGTGCCAGTACTAAACTGGGAGGCGCTGGGAGGCTGATGCTTAACTATCTCCGGATGAAACTGACATCGAGGTGAGTGGACACATGCTTGCCTACTTTATTCTTTTAGTATGAATTTGATTAGCATTTCATAGAAACATGATGTATGTGATATATTTGAATCAACAAGGTATGCGATTTTTTTTCATTACGCAATACAAAAGTATGTTGCTACACCTTATTTTCAAGAAATATAGAAATATATTGCGATACCTTATTTTCAGCAGTCATAAAATATCTATTCAGTATAATTGTTTTGATAGAATGCTCATGTCAAGTTGCTAATGTGGTTGGGCAGAGAAATAATATATTGAATTTACTTGTTTTCAATAGGCAGTCTGATTTATTATTAATTAGGAAATACAGAAAAATATGTGCAGGTATGTCCATTCTCTTAGATGCCACTTCTGGCAATGTAATTTTCAACATTACTGAACTTTTTAGAGTACTGTTTCGATTATATTTCAGAGAGAACTTGCAAACTGAAGAAGTAGAGCAATCCTTATTGTTTTTATATAGGTTACTTAAATTGGGTTAAAAAATTCCTCGATTATGAATTTTTTCACCAGCAAATATCTCTACTACTATTAAAAGAGCAAACATTTTCTTCCCTAACCCCACCCCGGATAACGTACACAACACAAACCAGGGCAATTAGAGCCTCACGATCATCTCTACTACTATTAAAAGAGCAAACATTTTCTTCCCTAACCCAACCAGGATAACGTACACAACACAAACAAGGGCAATTAGAGCCTCACGATCAGGCCACTCATTTAGATCTAACCGTCTAGATAGCAAGTAAACCTCTCCAGCAGTACGTTTAGCGTTTTTATTGGTCAGACGAAAACTCTGTCGCTTCCGTCCACACCTATAATCGTGGATTTTTCAAAGCATGGGATTTTTCCAGAAGAAAAGATAAGAAAACGTTCCTACACTCGTGGATTTCCAAAAGAAAAGATAAAAAAAAGTTCCTGCAATCACGCAACCCCCACCTCTCTCGAACTACCTGGGGACATCTTCACGGGCGCCCTCCCCGCCGTCCTCACGCTCCCCCCCCCCCTCCCCCCGGGTAGCTGCTCCCTCTTCTACGGCGCGCCGTGCTCCCTCTCTGCAGCCGCGGCCACTCGCTCTACTAGACGCTCGATGCCCACGCGGTGCTCTTGTCGCACGCAGCGGCAAGCGTTCCATGATGGAGACATGGAAGAAGGATGATGGGGGTGGGGCCATTGCCACAGATGAGCGCAGCTCCGAGCAGGATCTTCACACGAGGGTTGTTCTCTCCATCTCACTCTCTCTGTGCCCTCTCCCCTCTCTGCTCTCCCGTCTCTCTCAATCTGCAGCAAGGCGTCGTGGCTGCGGCGCCGGCGGCATAAGGGTGTGCGGCAGCGGTAGAAACCACCACACCCTCTGCATCCAATTTCTCTTTCTAACCTCTTTGTGCATCATCAGGTTTTAGCAGACGATCCAGATCGAGAAGGTCACATGAGTTTGCCAGCAGCACCCCTCTGTGTATGCTCAATTACCTATCAGTAAAGATATACATATCATTTGGTTGAATGTGTAAGTAGACCTTCTGTATATGCTCGATTACCTTTTGCGTACAAATTTAATTTTCCGCACTATATGTATCCAAGTGTTTATGGATGCCTTTTGCGAACAAATTTAGGTTTTTTGAGCGAGAAGATTGATACTTTTTTTGTGAATGTGTTCGAGTGGGTGAAATACTCTCCATTTGTCTCAAGAGGTCCTGGTGTGGAAGCTTAGCACTGGGTTTGTCATTATTGAGGTAAGAATAGTTTGAATACACACACTTTCATTATGTACTTGGCAGTGCGTAATGCATCTTGTGTGGAAAAAGATATTTATATTGGTATAGAGTAAATTACAAGGTTTGAGGTATTTGAATAAAAAAACTTTGTTGTTTCATGACACGCAACAATTCGATCTTTTGTGCTTGTTATAGGTTTGAGTAAATTTGTATTAGTTCATATAATGTACCTGCAACAATTAGATGACTGTCACATTTGACTAATTTTATGTTAATTCACGTGCACATGTACTAGTGGTATATATAGCATTTCTGGATGCGGGAAGCGGCGTGGCGGTGTGGGCGTTGGATGAGTCCTGATCGCGGGCGCTTACGAGTACGCTGCTACACCATGCATGGGTAGGTAGAGGTTCGGCCTACACGAGACGGATGGTCAACTCGTGCGTTTCAATCCGAATACGGACGATCGTTCTCACGGACCCAGCCGACCAGGACCAACTCTTGAAGAAGACAGTTTCAAAAAATGAAAACTCTTGAAGAAGACACGTCGACAGGAGCACGCAATGACGCAAGCTGGTTTTGAATTTCAGTTTCAGAAATATTTCAGTCATTACTGAAGTCATTGCATTTCAGTAAAGAAAATCAGTGATATTGGTTTTCATTTCGGCCATGGGAGCGAAATGTTCACTTAATACTTCAACTGAGATCTAATCAAATATTTTCAAAATTCAACAAATAACGTAGTAAAAATAATCGGTATTCTTCTGTACTACCGAAATTGCTGCAATTTTTTGACCAAAAGGAAGTATTTTAGTATGTACCAAAATTAACGAAATTGCACTGAAAGTGAGAACCGGTGGTGGACTTTTGAGCCGCCTCCCGTTCCCCTTCCCCCTCGAGTCGCCCCCGCGCGGTGACCGGGGGGAACCCTAGCTAGCCGCCGCCGGTCCCCCGCCTCCCGTTCCCCCTCTCCTGCCGTCGCCATGGGGGTCGGCCGGGCAAAGCCCGACCGGATCCGGCGGCGGCGGCAGGGCCTGTTTCGTTCCCTCGCGAGTGGAGGCCGGCGCGGCGGGGCTTCTTCTGGCCGGGGCGAGCCGCGGACGCCGGGCGGCGCGGCGTGGCGGCAGGCGGGTGCTGGTGGGCGCCGGCGTGCTTGCCACGCTTCAGGCGGCGTGGGTGGTGTCGGCGGCGCGTGCGGGGGCTGCGGTGGCGGCGGGGGCTTGGGCCAGATCTACCGGGCAGCCGCCTCTCGCGACGAGGGCCGCGGCGGCGCGGGTCGGCTTCTGCTGCTGCGTTCCGACGTGGTAGGGACTCCGACGAGGTGGTGCCGGCTCGCGGGTGCTCGATCTATCGGGATTTGGGTGGCTACAAGCGGCTTGGGTGGTGCACTCGCCGACGTGGAGTCCGCGGCGGCTTCGGTGGCCGGTGACGTACGGCGGCGGGGTGAGGGTGGTGGTGGCTCCTCCCTTCTCCTGGGTTCGGGCCAAAGGCACGGGCTTTCGCGCGGAGAGGGTCGGGACCTGGGGCTCGTGCTCGGGCGGACCAGTTCGAGGCCCGAGACGAGTTGGTGCTTCCGCTCCGGGTAGGGGATGGTGGGCGCGGTCCGGGGAGTGCTCGTTGGTGGTGGTCGGACTTGTGGTGCGTCGGTTCGCGGATCGATGTCGGTGGCCATGGACATGGCGTCGTGTGAACTAGCCTGGCCAGGGGCTGGTTTGCCGGCAGCCGTCAGTAGTCTTGGAGTCGTGTCCCCCCCAGTCCACCTAGCACTGGCTGGGGACGCAGGTGTGGGTGCCTCCTACTGTGGAGGCGCCTGCCCAGACACCGGGACTGGTTCCGGGCTAGGAGTTGATGGACTGCTGTCGCTCCTCTTACCGTGGTTGTGTGCGTTGTGATGTGGGCGGTGCACGGTATCTTGCGACAGGGACGCTGGGGCGGCGGCCCCGGATGGCGAGCCGCATGCTTGCTCTCCAGCGGGCATCATTGTGGTGGTGGTGGCTCCTCTCCCAGGTTGTGTGGACAACGGGAGGGGTGGCAATGAGTAGCTCGGACGTGCCCTTTCTCTGGTGGGTTGGCGTCCTGATCCGGATCTGGGGTGCTGGCTTCGCGCTCCTCTTGGCGGCCTCTTGGGGGCATGGGTGAGTTGCCGGGCGAAAGCTCGGTGCCATGGTGCCAACGACGGCGACACCCGTGGGTGCTGTCCTCTTCTTGAAGGCGTCGTTGTGATTCTTCTCATCGTGCCCGGGCTCCGGGTGAAGACCTTTGTCCGTTTGGACTCAGCAGCGGGGACGCTCTGCGCCGTCTTCCCTTTTGGGTGTGTTGTCGTGGAGATTAGGTGTGCTAGGTTGTAGCGTGGGGGTGTTTAGTGCTTCCGGTGCTTGTAGCTGGTAGCATAGTCGCGTGCGTGTGTGTCTGCCGGATATCTTAGGATCGGATTTGTAAGAGGGCTACCTCACCATCTTGTATCGTTCGGCTGTGTACTTCTGTGGTTGATGCTTTATTTATAAAGCGGGGCGAAAGTCTGTTTCGAGAAAAATGAGAACCGGTAAGCATACGGATGCACCCGCACCCAGGCGCACCCGTTATGGATGCTGCCGTTCGTTAATTGGCCACCATCCGGCTGGTTAAGTTCTCACGCTACTTTGATTGAACAGCCGGTTTCTGAAAGTAGCTAGGGTTCAGACCGTTCTTTGAACTACCAATATGAATCTTATATGGCATGTGTAGTCAACACATATTTTCAGGTTAAACTAAACAACGTTCTATCAACCTTTCGACCCCACACTCTGAGCATGCGTTTCGTAAACAATTCAAGACTTGTGGTAAATGCAAGCCCAGGTGATCAATTAATGTCTAATGGAACAAGCTAGAGCTAGTTGCACGTATACGTGGACGTACGTGCACAGCGGAAAATCCATCGCTAACGCCGGAACCTTTTTCATGTGCGCGTGCATGTGGTTGATTCCTCTCAACTCGTCGGTCGACCGTCACGGGAAGAAGTGAACGTGATTTTTTTTTTGTTAGGTAGCCAAATTGAGGACTTACTGTTGACTAATGTTCAGATTTGTGAAAGTAGGCACTTCATCCTACAAGCTTTTCAGTAAGCTTTTCCAAGGGAACGAGTGGAAATAACCGTTTATTAAGTAAATTAATTTACCACAGTTAGAGTATCTTCAATAGATGGTGTAGATTAAAAAATAACTAAATTTTGCATCTAGGAGGCCCAAAAATCCGTCTTCAAAAGATAATGTAGATGCAGAAAAAATTACATCTCCACCTCTAGGAGATGTAAAATAAACACCTAGAGATGCAAATTTGCTTCTCCACCTCGAGGAGATGTAAATCCTGCGGCCGCGCGCCAACTGTCAATCACCCTTCATTTCATTTCCCTTCCTTCTTCCTCCCACCTCCTACCACCGCGCCAACGCCACCCGCCCACCCGCCACGCCATGTCGCAGTCGCTCGGTGCCAGATACGTCCCTGCTACCGGTTCCGTCGCTCCTCTGCCGTCGGCTGCCGCCCGACGCCACGAATCGGCAGTTTTTTCTTCGCTTCTCGCGGCTGCCCGATTCGGCCCCGATGCCGCCCAACTCGGCCCCGCCACTGCTCCTCCGCCAGCCCCAAGCCGTCCCCGCCCCATCCCACCTCCGGTCGTCGTCACACGCCGTGTTTTCGCTGCTACGCATGCCGTCCCCTGATTCGACCCTGCCGCTGGTCGACCTCACCGCCACTCAACGGCCACCGCCAAGCCACACCCCACCTCCGCCGCCCCCGCCCACCACACCCCACCTTCGCCTGCCGACCGCACGCCGCAGCACGCCATGCCACCGAAGAAGCTCCCGAAGAGCAAGACTGGGTTCTTCAGCGTGCGGGCGAAGCTATCCAACAAGTTTGGCGTCGAGTTCTCCGACGCCTGCTGCCACTTCTGGCTCAGCACCTACACCACTGCCGACAAGGCCGCACATGCCTACGACGTGGTAGTGTGGTGTGCCGGGAGGTCGAAGACGCACCTCAACTTCCCAGAGATCAAGACCCGGGCAGATGTGGAGTTCCTCGTGCCGGAGGGCATTTGGATGGAGGAGATAACGAAGAAGAAGGCGAAGAAGAGGCCGGCCATTGTCGTCGGTCCCGACGATAGCGACGAGGCGGCGATGGCGAGGTTCGCGCGGGAGCATATGGAGTATGTTCAGGCCGAGCAAGAGTTCTTCTGGAAGCACGACGCTGAACAAAAGAAGATGAATGAGGTGAAGAAGGATGACGAGGCCGGCCCCTCGATAGTGATCTCCATCGAGTCCTCGGAGGAGGACGACGAAGAGTTCTGCGGGTCCTCGGATGAGGCTGAGGAGGAGTACCGGATGCCCTCAGATGACGAGTAGTTTGAATTAGTTGTAGTAGTCCTTTAATTTATGTTTTTAAACTATGTTTGAAATGAAGTAATAGTTGAAGTTTCTAGTTTTTAAAACTCCACATTGCATCATCTTTGCACTTTTACATCTTCAATATACACATCTGTTGGAGTTGCCTCTCTTTTAGTGATGTAAAAGGCATTTTTTGATGATGTAAATTTTACATCTCATACTTTTACATCTTCAAATTTGCATCATCTATTAAAGATGCTCTTATGCCGATAACATGGAGTCTAACTACTAATATCACACAAGATTTTTAGAAAAAAAAACTACTATCAAACAAGTTTATTTTAAATAACTAAACCTCAGTATATACATGATTAGTTTGACCTTTAACTTTAACACCAAGTATTTTGCTCCCCAACCTCTGTCAAAGCGGCCTGGTAGTTCACACAACACTACTTTTTCTAGAAATGACCACCTATGCTACCCAAAAAGAAGCAAGGGGAAAGGTGACAAAATTATGTGTGTGAGGAGAGAGAAGGTTTGGTGAGAGGGTAGAAGATTACGTTTGTGAGGAGAGAGAAGGTGGCGTGATGGTGGTATAAGATCTACTGTTCCATTGGATTTTACGGTCAGAATTAATCAACCGACTGCGTGCCTGCACAGGAGTTGAACTAAAATATCAATTAGGTTGGTGAGCGTCGAGTCGGAGCTGTACAAATATTTTGTGTTTATCACTTGTTATGACTGGGTAGCTAGGAAACTAGTGTCCGTCAGCGACGACTTCCCATCGGGTCACGTCGCGGCATCAATGCCGGCAGCTACGTGCTCTGGGCCAACATGAATACGGTCTGGGAAGCGGTGCGTACGTTGGATACAAAGCGCGGGATAGACGGGAGTGGTTTTTGGGTGGGCCAGGGATGTCAGACGCTTGCGTGGTAGCGGTCCGTACGCCCACAAATCCCTCCCCGGTTTGCAAGGAAAATAACCTCCGGTCCGTCGAGTGGACCGATACAAGACCGCGTTGGATGGCAAAACATGTTAGAACCATACGATGTGGGCGGTTTGAGGGTCCGCGTTGGAGATGTCCTAACTCACCCCAATACGGTAAAGGCTCTCTTGGAGATGAACCAACTCACCCCAATACGGTAATCGGGTCTCTCTCTTCGGTCATGCATTTGTTGTTTCATGGTCATGCTATATGGCATACTTCGTGAGTTATTCCATTCACCATAACGCTTAGTCAATTGTTGGTTCACGTGAAAACTTGATTCTCTTCCTCGCTATATATTACTACAACTTCCGAACAAATTTTCCTCTCATTTGGTAGGTCGATGTTGCCATGTAGATCTATCCTCATCCCCGCTCACCTTCAGACCCATATCTACTTTCCTCGCCTCTCCCGTGCCGCTCCCTGCGGCACCGGGGCGTTGAACCAGCTGCCAGGGAGGACTCAATCACTCCACGCCTCGCCGCCGCTGCTACCGGCGTTGGCTGCGGGGCGGCGGGCCCCTGCTCCAAAGGTAGCGGGGCACCCTTGCGCCACGTCAGTGGTTGCGGTGGTGATTGGGCTGCGGTTGACAGTAGGTTTGTACAGTCAGTTGGTGGCATGCATCTCTGGGAGAAATCCCCTTTCCGGCCTTCGCAGGTTCCGGCGATGGCGACGCCCACGAGTGCCGCAATCTTTCTTGAAAGCATCGTCACGGAGTTGTGCTCCTAGCTCTCCCCGGCCTTGGCTTCGAAAGAAAACTTCAGATCCTATAGATCAGGCGATGAAGACGTCATTACACCTCTCTCGTCCTTGGGGACTTCGCATAGGAGCTAATTGAAATGCAAATTATGGATGACGGCTTGACGCAAAAGGATGGATGTGCAGCTGGAGCGATCGCACATCGCATATAGCTGTTGGAATTGTGAAAAAGTGGTGGCGACAACACTTCAGTGATTTTGATGGTGGTGGTGCTCGAGCACCCGGTCTTGAGCTCCGGGGTGAAAGCCTTGGTCTTACCCGAGTTGGTTATACCTAGCAATGATGATGTTTGTACGTCGTTCCTCATTGAAGGCATTGCTCGGAGATGCTCAGACTGGCTCTTCAGGGTGAAAACCTAGAATCTGGTCTTGGGTGCTGGATCCGGTGATGATGGCGTTGGAGCGTCACTCCCTTCCTGAAGGCGTTACTGTTGAAGAACATCGCTTTCCATGTCGTGTCATGAGATGGTTGGTGCGGATACGGTCACCGCTATAGTTTGCCGATCGCGGATCTGGTCGCTTTGGTTTTTTTCTGTTTTCCTCGCCTACGCATAGCTTTGGTTTTGTATGACTTTGCTATTTAGTGGCGTGTTTTTTTGTGTGTGTGCGTTGGTGTTGGCTGTGTGCATCCTAACTATGCAGAGGCCGGGTGTGTGTCCATTGTGTTTGTATCATCTTGATGCTTCATTTTGAGACAATAAAATTCACCCTATGTCGAAAAAATCCTCATCCAACAAGTAAACTACTTTGAGCTGTTCTAGTGTAAGTTATGTTGTAACGGTAGCATGTGAGATATTGGAGTAAACTGAAACTCAATTTTGACAACCACATCGGGGAACCTGGTAAGTTAGACTTCATGAATAGTTGCTATAAACATAGCCCAGAGCGCCCAGCAAGCTAGACCACATTTGAAGCCCAACTGTATGATTTTGTCAGCAATTAGCTAGATTAATCCTGAAGAGTGAACAAGAGTGCTGTGTAGTAGACTTGCTACTTTGCTAGACTTCACAATTTAAGATTCAATAGGAATATTAATGACGCAAGGGTGATCGAAACAACACAGAAAGTGAATAAGAGCCTCTTCCTCGGAGCCTAGGTGCCACGAGGAAATGAATATTGATAGTATAGCAATGGGTAAAACCATGAGGGGTGTTTTACTCCAATTGAGCAATCTCTGGTGTTAGCTCTGTCAGCAGCGGAAATGGTAATTCGTGAACTAAGCTAGCTGTTGTAATAATATTGCCCACGCAAGGCTTGGCAGTAAGAAGAAAGACAATGTACATCATAGAATTACAGACTGAACAACATCGCATGGTTTAGACAACAGCAGGCAAATTGATCGCTTGTTCGGTCTATAACTCCATGATTGTGCAAGAGAGCAAATAGAGCCATGTTCACAAGGTGCTAAACAGGTCGAACATGAAAAGGCTGAATAAATCATTGCTCCGTAAATATAAACACTATACAGGTGAAGAAGGGAAATAATTGTCCATTTGTCAATATACAATTTTTTACCTCAAACAACCAGATGTAACATAGCTCATGGAAACACCCTTCTGAACAATCAATATCTTCTCATCATTTACAAAAACTAATTATTATTCACTTATACTTTGGTATAACCCCCTAAAGACGTCAACAGAGGAGATCTCTTCATACCCCTTCATAATAAAGGATAGGATGGCTTTTATAAAAATACGTCGCCCGCGCCGATATGCAGCCTATGTACATACTGCTCATACACGTCGCCCTCAGCTTAAAGAGTGGGGGAGACGTGAATCGAACTAACGACCTCTCTGTTCAGAGAGAATTGCACTAACCAATCAAACTAATGACCTCCATATTTACTTCTTTTTCCTTTTCTTCTTCTTTAGTTGGCGGAAGCCCCCGGTTTCACTGGGCAGGCCCATTGTTGAACCGGTCTTTTTCCCACTATCTCTTTTTCTTTTTATTCGTCATTTGTTTCTTTTTTCTTTTCCAAAAAATGCTCGCGCTTTTAAAAATGTCTTCAAAATTTTCAAAAATGTTCGCCTTTTCAAATTTTTGCTCATAAAATACAAAATTTCTCATTTTCAAAAAAGTTGTACATAAATTTTAAAGAAATGCTCGCATCCTTTAAAATTGCTCAGAATGTCAAAGCACGGACATTTTTAAAAAGATTGAACAAAATTTTAAACATGAACATTTTTTAATTTTTAGAACATTTTTTTTGGAAAACACTAGTGCTCCATAGCAGACGACCATGTCCATATTTGAGAATCAGATGACCATGTCCATAGGGTGTCTATTTTTTCAATAACTTTTTTAGCAGATCAAAACATTTGAAGTTTTCTCGATAAATCTCCACAGGATGTCAAGATGCGGTCCTGAACTGGGCCCACTAGGACGATTAGTTTCCCGGATGGGCTTTAGCTTTTTAGATGAGTTTTCCTGCATGAAGGTTCGATAGGACCATATAAAAAACACAAATTTCAGAAAAATGTTCCTGAATTTTAATAAATGTCCAGGAATTTTAAAATATATTTTTAAATTCTATAAAATTCACATATTTTAAAGTTTACGTGAACTGGCCCACATAAATAATTAAAGCTAGAAAGGTGTGTGATATGTACCAATTGGCTACTATTTGGCGTGCAACTAATGAGAGGGTATCCCTTCGGGACGAAACCCAACAGACACTTTTGGGGCACTGGGAGCGTGTCACTTGGTGTGTCTAGCGGGCACCACATGTCTAGAAGTAGGCGCACCCGCGGGATCTCGCCTTTTTAAATTTTGCACACCTTTTGAGGATATACAAAAAAAATCAGGTTTTTGAATTTTGCTTCCAATAGTTGTGCTTTAAAAAAAGTGGAATACACAGTTGTGCTTCCGCGAAAAGCATAACTGTACTTCTCGGAAAGTGAAATACAACATAAGTGTTTTTTTCTCGAGCACAGTTGTGCTTCTCGAAAAGTGAAAAGTACAAACATTCTTAGAAATAAGTGAAAAGCACAATTGTGCTTCCGGTTTTTTTAGGCTTCTATTTTTTGTTTTTGGTTTTTTGCTCTTCATTGTTTTCAGTTTTTTTTGTCCGATCTCCTTTTCTTTTTCATGTTTTTGGTGTTTTTTGATTTCCTGCTTTTCCAAGAAAAAAATGTTTGTCCAAACCTATCAACATGGGTTCTATTTAAAAAAATCGTGAGGCGAGAAACCTAATGGTGAAAACTGTTCTTGATTTGGCACCACGAGATAAAACATCTTGAAAAAATGAATCTACCCAAAAATGTAAACTCTAGGGTTGTGATAAATGTCGCACAGGCAGTGTGTGCTTATCACCACGAGAGAATGTGTGAGTGACATATGCAAGGGGCACCCTCTAATTGGTGATCTCGTGGAGAGCTCCTATACAACCAATTTTGAATCTAACTGGCGTGGCGGGGAAGCACCAGCTATGGGACAGACATTTCATTATTTTCTCTCGGTTTCAGAGGCCCAACTTACTTCACCAGATGGTATTTCCTTTGGATTTTTTTTCTGGTTTTCTCTATTTTTTGATTGGGTCTTTGTTCTTTTACATTCTTGAACATTTGTAAAAGTTTACATTTTTCATAAAAAATTGTCAATATTTGTAAAATTTTAGAATTCACAAATATTTATAATAAATATAAACCATTTTTACATTTGATAACATTTATAAAATTTGTGAACAATTTTAAATTCAATTATTTTCAAAAAATAAGATGTGTATATTCTTAAAAATTCAAGAAGAATTTTATAATTCACAAATATATTTCTCTGAAATATTGAACATTTTTACAATGCATTTTGACAGACCTGAAACTTTTTCAAATATAGAGAGCATATTTACAAACATGAAATAGAAAAAGGAAAATAAAAATAAAGAACTTGAAACATACAGGTCACACTTACAATTTGTGTGTCACATTCAAGACTCTAGAGTGACCAAGCACACAGTCAGAGAGAAACAAAGTGTAGCACACTTTATTATGATGAGTTTCCTTGATCTTAATTTCACTTCACAGACCATATATACATGCGATGATTTGTTCTCATTACGGACGTCCTACTTGGATCGTGGTAATGGTTGACCAGTGGTTCATTATAGACTAAAACTAAGAGGTTTGGTCTCTGGCAGTCTGGCTCATGACCGTGCACATCCATCTGCTTGAATTCAACTACTACTTACCCAGGGTACGTGATATGCAACGGCAGCTCCCGGTTACCCGTGCACATTGGCCAGGAGCTTAATTAATTTCTTGGGCTTGTAAATCTAGACGATAACAACTGTTGTTGCCTTAGACCCTCAGTGCTCACATCAGTAGTGCCCTGCAGTATAACTGCTCATGCTTGTTACTTTTACTTCACAAGTTATGAGTTGCACAATTCTTCAACATCACATTTACCGTGTGATTTATTTAACAAAGGTTTTGGGCGTCGCTAACTCTGGCGTGTTATATATCTCTAGACCATTTGCTATATATGCTTGTGTTATGTTCACTCACCTTCACATTGTTGTAATACCACGAGGTGTTGAACAAGATTCGATGCTTCAATTTTGATGTGCTTCCTTGAAGAGCTGAGACTGTAGAAGAAACTGCAAGAAGATGTGGCCCATCCTCTTGATGCCCCCCAGAGTGGTGCACACTTCACAAAACTTTGACCGTAAAACAAACTGCTGGCAACCAGAGTAACAATAGACCAATTTGGGCATGATGTATCCAGATTCACCGTACCAAGCTGTTGGCATGTGACATCATAGGATTATGTGCAAATATGCAGCACGGTGTAACATATTTTTACAATAGACGGGCAAGACGCGACGAGAATTGGCAGGAGCTGGATAGATGCACTTATTGGCACGAGCTGAAGCTGGATAGGTTGTCACTGGCAAATAAAGTTTCAGTAATGATAGGCCGGAATAAGGGCTTCAGATTGATTCATAAAACATGTGTCTAGAACTGAAAAAGAGGCAACCCATATGGGCGGCACGAAGGTGGCTATGTGGTTGTTTCAATTATGATGAATTTTGTTGATCTTAATTTCACTTTACTAAGTATATGTGCATCCCATGATTTGTTCTCATCACAGACATAATGCTAGGTTTTGGTCTCTCAGCGACAGTGATGAGATGAAGTGTGTGAAAGATTGTGTGTTCGCAGATCAGGTTCTCCGGGTCTGTCCGTTTTTTTAGTAGGTTTGTCTAGGTAGCATTGTCCCGGTTGCAGACAATGGCTATGCGTTTCGGTACGTCAACATAGTTTCGACCGAGGTTGCCAATTTCGGCCTCGTCGGGGAGATTGTGAGATGAGTTCCGCTTCGGTACACCCCCCCTCACAAAACGTACAAAGAGTAGTATGGACTTTTCACAAATTGTATGCACTATCCTATGTACGTAGAACGTATACGGCTGATTGTTTGTACAATTCCCGACACGCACCCTCCTTCATGGGCTCACCCCGTTTAGTTTTTTCTAGTTTTATACTTAAAAAAGACGGACGTCCTACATGTGATTCGAACTTCAGCCACCAATGACCTAGGGTAAGCGCCCTAACCATCTGGGATAGCTAATTGCGTGTGCTACAGACCTTGTTTCCCAGTTCTTGTGCGAGACAGCTAACCTAAGAAAAAAAACAAAGCACCTTCACTCTTTCTTTTTTTCATAAAATACAAATATTCGTATTTATAAAAATTGTACAGATTTTTTTAAATGTTCGTATCTTTCAAACTTTCTCAGAATATCAAAACACGTACATTTTTTTAAAATAGCCAACAAAATTTTGCACGCGGACATTTTTTTGAGAAACAGTAACATATTCGGAATTACATAGAAAATCAGAAAAATATGAGCAAATTGGAATTCAGAAAATTTTGAATTTATGAGAAATCGAACAATAAACAGAAAAAAATGAAAAGTCAAAGAAGACGAAAAAGGAAGAAAAAGGAACAGAAAAAAAATAAAACAAGAGAGAAGATAAAAAGAAAAGGGGAAAACGCGGTTCACGACCTCCGAGAAGGTTCTCAAAACCGGAAAAACAATGGCTAGGAAGCCTAGGTTCCCAAAACCGAGAACCTTTTTTTTGCAGCTTTTCTTAGTGAACATTTTTTTTAAATTTTGCGAAATTTTATAAATCCATGAATAATTTGTAAAAGAAATTATGAACTTTTTTATCAGTGAGCTCTTGGGCAGGCCCAACACGCACCCGATGGGAGCGATGCCGTCGCCTTGTTGGGCCAAGGACTAAGCATTTTATTATATTTTCTTTTTTCCTTTTTTTGTTAATTCATTTTTTTCCTTTTTGAATAAAAAAAATACAAGTTTTAAGTAACTATTTTAAATTATTTTTTGTAAAATAATTATTAAATGTTTTTAGAAAACCACTTACTATTTTCAATTTTGTCCCTTTGTATTTATTACTTATGTTAAAACACAAAATAATAATTTTAAGTACATGTTAAAAGTATGATTTTAAATGCTTTTTTCCTTCAAACCTAGTATGGCTGGCAAAATTTGGGATCATTTCAAGAATGTCCAAAAAAACACAATATTCAACATAAGGTGTCTGGGTAGGCCAGAAGGCTCCGTTTAAGAGGACGTTGTTTCTCGACATCCATCAAATGACCAAAAAAAATTATCTACTTGTATGACCAATTCAAGTCACCATGCCAAGTTATTTTTGTTTTCTATAACTTTTGCATCTTCTAGAGCTTTCTCGGTAAAAAACAAGGATGATAAATGGTCGAGCGTGTCGCAACTTACATACGGTGCCGAAAATCGCTCAAACCTGGCATCCTTCAAATCACGCCAACTTTTACAAGCAGGTGGGCATGTCCATGGTAGGCATCCATGTCAGGTTTGAATGATTTTTTACATCGTATGCAAGTTGCGACACGTTCGGCCATTTATTGGCCTTTTTCCGACCAAGAAAACTCCAAAAAATATTAAAAAATAAAAATCAAAACACAGCTTGTAATTGGGCTTTGAATTGGTTTTACAAGGCCATGGAAAAAATTAGGATCATTCCAAAGATGCCAAAAAACAATGTGTTCTCGATGGAGTCTTCTGGCCTACCTGAACACCCTTCGCTGAACATGATCTATTTTGAACATCCTCCAAATGACCCCAAATTTTGCAAGCATGTGGGCATGCACATGGTAGACATCCATGTTAGGCTTGAATGATTTTCTGTACCGTATGCAAGTTGCGACATGTTCGACCATTTATCGGTCTTTTTTGACCGAGAAATCTCCAGAAAATGCAAAATTTGTCGAAAACCAATCAACTTGGCATGGTGCCTTGAATTGGTCATACAAGGCCATAAAAAATGTTGGGTCAATTTCAAGGATGTCATAAAATAACGTGCTTTCCGACGGAGCCTTCTGGCCGAACACCGTCTGTTGAACATGGTGTTTTTTTGGACATTCATGAAATGATCTCCATTTTTTCCAGGTAGGCATGTCCATGGTAGGCATCTATGCTACGTTTGAAGGAAAAAGATATTTAAAATCATAATTTAAACAGGTACTTACAACAATTTTTTGGTCAGTCTTGAGATTTCAAAAAATACGATGTTCAACGAACGGTGTTTGGGTAGGCGAGAAGGGTCCGTTTTGGAGCACCTCATTTCTCAACATTCCTTAAATGGCCTCAAATTTTTTCATGCCCTTGTATGGCCAATTGAAAGCACCATGCCAAGTTGTTTAGGTATTCAACAAGTTTTGCCTTTTCTAGATTTTTCTCCGCAAAACAGCTGATAAATGGCCGGACATGTTGCAACTTGCATATGATGTAGAACGTCGTTCAAACTAGGCATGGATTCCTACCATGGGGCATGGATTCCTACCATGGGGCATGCCCACCTGCTTGCAAAAGTTAGGGTCATTTGAAGGATGCCCAAAAATAGATCATATGCAATGGATGGTGTTCGGGTAGGGCGAGAAGGGTCCGTTTGAAAGCACGCTCTTTTCGACAACCATCAAATGACATTGTAGAATATTTTTTAAAATTGTAAACAATATTTGAAAAGAAGAACATTTTTTGGTATTTCAAGTAATATTTTAAAATTTTAGACAGGTTTAAAAAAGAATACTAAAGTTTTTTTAAAAGAAACATGAATAAAGGAACAAAAACAGAAATTGTCGTTGTGTCGCATTATATGGACATGGATTGAATATCAGAAGCATATACGGAAGCAGCGTGACTAAAACAAGTTTATGAATATTAGGGTAGCATATTTTCTATCAAATGAATCACTTTAGATCAATGCAAAGTTCAGTGGCGTCGGAAGTAACGAGGTTGAGTAACACTAGAAGCAAAATATGCTTCTTGACGAAAAATAATAGAAAATCGATACAACATTTTGTTTTAAATAAATAATAATAAACAAATTGTTACATTGGACATAAAACTTTATTCGATGAAAGCAAATTTAATATGTATTGGGATCTATCCCGCAAAAAAAACACGTACGGGGACCTAACTTTAGTAGGAAAAGAAACAATATTCCATCGAGTACAAAATAAGAGAATATGTTGTCGCTTGATTTGTGGGTCTGATTAGTTTGAGAAACATATCTTTTTTTTGAACACAGTACAGACGCAACGCTCATACATAAGCGCATACACTCACCCCTATGAATGCACACACGCACACCCTACTTCTATGAGCAACTTCGAGAGACTGAGCCGGCATATCATCTTGAAAAACAGAATTACACAGAAAGAAAGGTGGACCCACGTTCAATTCCAACCAACCGTGATTTTTGAGACCAATTAATTCTAGGAAACAGATTAAACAGACCAATTAATTCTTTGAAGCAGATTCGAAGGAAACTAGCTAGAGAAAGACCCGGCCAGGTTCCTACTAATCCAATGGACAGAAGCAGCTTCATCCTACAGTGTTGGGCTAGTCTGATGGAAGCTACCTGATCCCTAGCAGTACCTTATATATTTCGTACGTTTTACTACAACGAGCCGCAGCGTAGTTGAGTGGTAGGAAGCCTAATCAGTAGCATGAGGTTAGGAGTTCGATTCCTCATGCATGCTTGCTTTTCTCACGATTTTTATGTCGCACTTTTAAATAGCAAGTGGCCTTGCCCCCGGTGGGCCGGCCCACTCATACGGAGGACGCGTACAAGAGGTCTCTACACAGCTGTACATTTATAAAGGACCATCATACCCTTTGTTATGAAAGGGTATAGAGTAATCTGAGTCGTCGATGTGTTTAGGGGGGATGTACCGAAGCAGAAGTGTTGTGAGATTTGTGTTCGCCAAGTCTGGTTGGCTGGACCTGTGTTCTTCTACAAGCCCTATCCAGTATTTTCTTCTCCGGGGCGGTGATTTGTGACACAGATTGTGACTATCGTCTATTATAGATCGATGACTTCCCAGCAACTTATTATCCAAGGTCGTGGATTTCAACAAATTTGCTCCGCTCTGATGGAGGCCCAGAGGCAGCAATGGGTTTTGGTCATGGCGCGCCGCCAGTAGATACAGGAGGAAAAAAACTTCGGCACTCTCAAGAATTTAAATTTGTTTTTCAACTTCTGTAAGAGTGTTTTTGGTAGGGCTTGCGCTACTAAATATATGGCATTTGGCCATTTTGCAAAAGAAAAAAAAAACTTTAGGCATTTCAGTGCATGCTTTTGATCCTCGGATGTTCACGCATGAATACATTTGAAGCCCAAACGTACAAATTTTCTACAGTAGTCAAGATTTGATGAACCATGAATGCCTTTCTGTTTGATCTAAGTATATGTTATGAGATGACTCAAGCCGTTAGGCGCTACATCCAGTCGCTTGTCTGCTGCCTTAGAGCATCTCTAGCAGACCCCGTATAATGCCGACCCGCATAACGCGTTTACAGTTCGAGGAAGATCTGTTTTGCTGGACTAAATCGTGCGCTGCTGAATTGACCCTGTATATGAAACTGTATAATTTTATATACTACATTCTACTACTAGAGGGGGGGGGGGGGGGGGGGGGGGGAGATCTGCAAGCTCATGGCGGCTACCAAAATGGACGAGCTCGCGGCGACGAGGCCGATGCGGTGGAGGAGCTCAGTCGTCGGTCAGTCCTCCTCGTCAGAGCTGACGAGGTCGATGTACATCTTCTTCTGCTCCTCACGGACGCACCGCCACTCATCGTCCTTGTCCTTCGCGGCGAGGTTGGCCGCGACCGCCTGCTTGAAAAGGAGCTCTTGGATCTCCTCGTCGTGGCGGCGGTGCTCCTCCTCCTCCTCCTCTTGCAAGCTCCGTGCGGCAATCGCGACCGCGACCGCCTCGACATCGTCGCCGACATAATCTTCGGGACCGATGACGCCTCGCGCGGGATCTCCTCCGGCTCCCGCTTGACGGCGACGAGCTCGCCCTCCTCCGGCTCCCTCTTCACGGGGAGAAGCGCCGCGCCGGAAGTTCCCCCCGCGCCGGAGGTGAGCCAACTTGGAGAGGAAGAGCCCGCGGCCGAGGAGGGCGTCCTCCTGTGCCGACGGTCGTACTCCTCCGTCTCGCAACGGAGGAGCCTTGCCGGCGGCTGGAGGCCTTGGTTGGTCCACTTCCTGGCCGCGAGATTCCTCGCGCCGTCCGCGCGTACACACCGCTCGCGCTCGGGGTCGTCGCCCCCGCCGGAGCTGTGGCCGGAGCTCCACATACCGCCCCACATGGCGGCTGGAGGCGGAACTGGGCTCACCGGCGGCGAGAAATGCGACGGGAGGGAGTGGGGAATCGCGGGGAAACGCGGCGGCAGGGGGATAGGGTTTCGAACCGTATCTGCCCCGCAAACCCGTAGTTATACGTCTTCGGGGGTAAGGTTTGCGGGCCGCGGTAAAAATTTTTACGGGCCGGACGAGTATACGGGCTCTGTTCTGGCCAGAAAATTGGGCCGAGCCCGTATACTCGCCGGAATTATGCGGGTTCGCGTGTTATACGGGGTCAGCTGGAGATGCTCTTAGTGCCTCTTGAATTCGATGCAATTATCAGATGTCTGTTATTGCTTGAATATAACTGGTCAAGCTTAAACCGTTGCCTGGTAGAAACGTTCGCTGCTTGTTGTTGCTACTATGCCTCATGAACTAGAGACTTATATCCATTTAGTACCTTCACACTTCATGTGTTGTTGCTTTAACGAAAGTTGTGGCCATCGACCAGCCTGCCTCGTTATATATCTCTACACGATTACGACAGTTTGTGTCCGCCTAACTTTCTTGGGGTGTTAGCTCATGAGAGGTATGTCTTCGCGCAAAAGGTCATGATCATATGTCAATCCCTAGTGTGGGCTGAGATTTTAGAAGGAACAGAATAGAGAAGTGGAACATTTTGTAGCCCCTTCCAGGTGGGCTTGACAAAAATTCTGCCGTAAATCAAACTGCTGCAACATATACCTCAATTCTGGTCCGAGTCTTGCATCCATATTACTGTTTAGCAAACGCTTAGTGCATGTCTTCCGAGGAAAGAGAATCATTTTCACTATTGGCGGTGGAGAAAGATGCGGAGGTGATCGGCGTGAGCAAGGACGCTGAATGTGTGCATATGGGAAGAACTGGGAAGGCACGGGATCCGAATGAGGGTCGTCTGGAGTCTCGAGCATTCAGCGGTCTGAAACGTGTGTACCAAAGCCTGAGATGTGGGCTTTGGCAGTTAGTGCCACAAGTGTTATTTCTTTACTTCTTTTTGAGTTTGGTTGTAGCACACACTGGTCAGACGGGAGCCTGAGGAGGCTGCTCAATGATCATTTGCTAGAGCGAGAAGTTTGGTATGGGTTATTCCGTCTCGTACGAGTCCCGTCAGCGTGGAAAACGTGGAGCGTGTAAGGCGTGGAGAAAGATTGCATGCAAACTGATTGCCGCTGGCCAGGCTCAGATGCCAAATATTGTCAGTCCCTGTCAAGTCATATAATAATGTACTCACTCTTCTCAGGCTGTAACTGCAGAGCCGAAAATTCACAGGGGCACGCACCTACCAAGGCCTGCCCAGCCGCTTGATTGTCTCGCGATTCGTAAGGTAGGATCCCGCACAAGGGCAGAGTAAGTTTTAAGTTTCAATCGTTGAAACCTGTGATTTTTCAAGTGAAACTTATGATTTTTCAAGTGAAATTTATGATTTTTTTCGCTCACTCTTACCAAGTTTCATAGATAAATTTTTAAGACATTTTTTTGCCGACCACAGGCACAAAAGTCATGATTTTATTGGTCGCTCGTACTAAGTTGCAAGAGTTGAAACTTAACACTTATTTTCCAAGTTTGTAAAAACACATTTGAAATGGATATTATTTGAAAGCCCTCAACACAAGAAATACGAATATGAAAACACCATTTAATTTGGACTTTTCATTCAAAAGATATAAACTTTGAAAATCGAAGCCAAAAATAAATGCACACGCGAGGGACTCGGTGCCCCGAGACTTGCGTGCCACAAATCCTCTCCCGGTGCAAGCAACAACATGTAGATATCAAATATCCCACATCGAGATTTCTGCGCGACACAATAATACATCAAGAAGATATGGACACATCCAACGTTGGACGCAAATTAAGTCGATCACTCAATTACTTACATCCGTGTCAAAACTCTGGCCCTGTGTTTTATTTTGCTGTGTTATATTGCTGGTGCTGCGGTGCAAACACCAATGAGACATGCAAGTATATGGTCAATATGGACTATGGAGATGGAATTGTATGGCTTCGGTCTGGCATCTTGAAACGTACAAACCAACTCAGTGCAACCTATATATTTCTTGATTGGTCAAAATGCGTACGCATGCATTCCTCACTCGCTACCAGAGTACAGTAATAAATAAAAACAAGAGCTCTTGTTCATTGAAAATATGCCTTTTTACAGTCCATAATCAATTTTTTGTATCAGCCTGCTATAGATATACCCTCCGTCGGTATAGATCACAAAACGGAATAAGAACCACATGTCAAATAAATAATCAGAATCAAAGCAAAAGAAAAAATATACAAATTTAAAGGATTATCCATGCCCTAAATATAGGGATTTGTGCAGCTACTGGAACTTCCTTTGTCAGTAGGTCCATCCACTCAATCGATTATACTGCTCGTAGCCTTCTTGATGAGGTCCCATGCACTCCTCACATGCCTCTCCTCCTGCAGCGACGACCCAACAGCGAACCGGAGCACGAACTTGTCACCTACCAGCGTGTGTGCAAGATAAGCCTTGCCAGTCTTGTTCAGATTCTCCATTAGCACACGGTTGGCCTCGTCGGCATCCTTTTCCGTCATGGCTCCACTTGGCTTGATCCTAAAGCACACAAGAGCAAAGTTCCTCGGTACAACAACCTCGAACCTGTTGTCGGCACGGACAAAATCTTCAAACATCTTGGCCATGGCGATGTCACTACGGATGTGCTCTTGGAGCTTTGCGATACCATATGTGCGCATGACCATCCAAAGCTTGAGCCCACGGAAGCGCCGGCCGACGCCGACCTGCATGTCCTTAAGATCAGTGACCTCACCGGACTCGGTAGCGTCGTTCTTGAGGTACTCTGGGTTGGTCTCCAACGAGTCGCTTAGTCGGTGAGCATCGCGGACGTAGAGGCATGTGCAATCGAGGCATGTGAGAAGCCACTTATGTGGGCTCATGCTAATGGAGTCCACGCTCTCGACGCCGTCAAGATGGTGGCGAAACTCCGGGCAGATACACGCACTACCCGCATAGGCAGCATCGACATGGACCCACGCATTGAACATGGCAGCAACGTCGGCAATGGCGCCGACCGGGTCGACCGCGTTGGAAGACGTGGTGCCCACCGTGGCACAGACATATGTTGGCACGAGACCGGCGTCGGCATCAGCTTGCATTACCTCGAGAAGCTTGGCTGGGTCAAGCCCGTAGTTAGTTTCCGGCTTGGTAGGGATTGAGCGGATGTTGGCAGGGTCAAAGCCTGCGAGGCGGCATGCCTTGAAGAACGTGGAGTGTGTCTGGTCAGCAGCGTACACAACCAAGCGTGTCATGTGGGACACGCCGACGGAGCCACTCCGACGCAGAGCTGCATCACGGGCGGCAACTAGCGTGACGAGCATGGCCTCGCTAGTCGTGCCAAGGATGACGCCCCCGCCGGTGCCACCACCAGAGCTGGTGCGGTTCATGAAGGTGGTGGGCAGGCGCAAAAGCTGCGCAAGCCAGTCCAGAGCGAGAACCTCCATCTCTGTGGCTGCGGGCGAGGCCTGCCATGTGAATCCAACGGTGTTCATGGCAGAGGCGATGAGTTCTCCGGCGATGGCAGCGGCGCTGTTGGTGGAGGGGAAGAAGGCGAAGAAGTTGGGGCTAGCCCATTGCGTCATGCCGGGGACGACGGAGGTCCTGAGCTCCTTCATGGTGACATCGAATGGCGTGGAGTGGGCCGGCGGAGACGCGCTGAGCTCGTCTTGCAGGTATCCTGGCTTCACGTTGGGGAGGACCGGCATGGACTCGACATTGGTGTAGTAGTCGGAGATGAAGTCGACGGCTTTGTGGAGGTATGCGCGGACATCTTCGGGGTTGAGCGGCTCGAACACCGCCTTGTCGTCGGGCAAGGCGGAGAAAGACAATGGGTTGGCGTCCAAGCTGCCCATTTTTTAGGAGGCTTAACCCTTGATTATGATCGGAGCAACGGAGGTGTGAGGCTTGTTGTTGGCTTAATGAAGTGCAGCTAGCTCGCTTTGCTTTGCTGCCGGAGAGCAAGAAGTAGAAGCAGAGGAGGACAGCTAAGTAGTGCTAGCTTTGCTGCTTGGTTTGGTGAATGGTGTTGGTCGTTGGTGCGGAGTTCGTCGGTTGTATATATAGCACTTCTGGATGCGGGAAGCGGCGTGGCGGTGTGGGCGTTGGACGGGTCCTGGTCGCGAGCGCTACCAAATTGCATGCGTGGGTAGGTAGGTAGGTAGAGATCCGAGCCACACGAGACGGATGGTCAACTCGTGCATTTCAATTTGGACACGGAGCATCGTTCTCACGGACCCAGCACCAACGAGGAACAGTTCTTGAAGATTTTTGTTCTTATTGTCAAGGCTTGTGTTGTGCTACGCGTCGATTGGCCCTTTGGCAAGGATCCGCCGGGTCGCTGTTAGACTCGATTTTGTATCAAGGAGTGGACGAGAAGTTAAATACTAGTAGTGCAAAGTATTAACAAAATAAGAAAAGAAATCATTGTTCAGTGATATTTTTATATTGTCCTTGTATCTCTTTTACATGATTATAACCCATGCAATCAATTTTTTATCGTAGAAGATTGTTCTTGAGGGCAGAACACTCAGAAGAATATATGTATACAGTGACTTGTGCTTGCATGTTCGATCGCTAGCTGATCTCTTGATTATTATTTTTTGAACAAGCTGATCTCTTGACTAGCCTTGTAGGTGACGCTTATTTTTTGAATATATGCATCGATGGACAGGTATAGTAGTAACGTGAACGTACGCTCTCTGGCTAATCGATTCGGCGGTAGCAATACTTTTTTTTGTTGTTGTTGCGGGTGGGCGGTAGCAATACGTACAAAAATGATCCGTCGTGATCAATATCGTACTGAAAAAAATGTGGGGTTTGGCCCCACAGGCTGAGCTTGCGTTTCGTAAAGAATTCAAGACGTGTGGTATGTGCAAGCCCCCGTGGTCAATGTCACATGGAACAAGCTAGAGCTAGTCGGACGTACGTGCACAATGGAAATTCCATCGCTTACGCCGAAACCTTTTTCTTGTGCACGTGCATGTGGTTGATTCCTCTCAAATCGTCGGTCGTATCGGGCAAAGGCGATTTCGTGAAAAAAAGAAAGATTAATTTCGTGAATTACTTTGCTAGCTAGCCGAATTGAGTGTTTGATGTTGACTAATGCTTAGATTTGTGAAAGTAAGTACGTCATCCTACTTTTCTCAGTACGATAGATTTTTTATTTTTTTAGAAAAGGAGGTCGTCCCCCGGCCTCTGCATCAAAGTGATGCATACGGCCATCTTATTAAAATCAAATAGTTCAACAAAGTCTCCAAGTCTCATAAAAAAAAGCTCATAACGAGCTGATAATAAAGAAAGCGGGATAGCCACAACCGGCGGTATAAAAGAAGATAAGAATCTAAACACCTATCCTATTACATGACCGCCATCTAAACCGGTTGAAGATAACCCGTGCTACCGTCTCCTAATGGATAGACCCAGTAACCATACGCTTCCTGGCATCCATCGGAGTGAGTAGCGACCACATACGGATCAGGGTAGTGGCCCGGAAGATAACCTGCAAGAAATGAACATTTGTTGCTCTGTTAAAAACCATATCATTCCTGCAGTTCCATATAGCCCATAATAAAGCACATACACCTACACGGATGTGTCTCGCTGTTTCTATCTCAACTCCATTTAGCCACGTCCCAAACAACGTGTTGATACTAGTAGGAGGAGCAATGTTAAACGCTATATGGATGGACCGCCATAAAACTTTGGCCATCGGGCAATCGAGAAAGAGGTGTTTGATAGATTCATCATGATCGCAGAAGCTACATCTTTGAGATCCTGTCCAGTTACGTTTGGCCAAATTGTCCTTAGTAAGGATCACTTGTTTGTGGACAAACCACATGAACACTTTAATCCGTAAGGGCACTTTGACCTTCCAAATATGCATTGATCGAGTAAGGGAAACCGAATTGATCAAATCCAAGTACATAGATTTCACCGAAAACACTCCATTCTTGGTTAGTTTTCAATATACCTGATCTGGCTGTTGAGAAAGTTGGACATCCATCAATCTTCTCACAAGATGGAGCCACGCTTCCCAGCGGTTTCCCGCTAGCGTCCTTCTGAATTGAAAATTTAGAGGGTTTGACTGTAATACTGTTGCAACATATGCATCTCTACGCTGAACAATATTATAAAGAGAAGGATATTGGATGGCGAGGGGCGTCTCCCCGTCTCAGTATGATAGATGACTTCTCTTAGGAAACGAGTAGAAATGGCCGTTTAAGTAAATTAATTTACAACAATTATACCGGAAATATGGAGTCTAACTACTATCAAACATGTTAATTTTTGTTAAATAAACCTCAGTATATACAAGATAAGTTTGACCTTTAACTTCAACACCGAGCACTTTGCTCCCTAACCTCTGTCAAAGTGGGCTGGTTGCTCACACACATATGCAACCCAGAAAGAAGTAACGAGATAGGTGAAAAAAGTTATGTATGCGAGGAGAGAGAAGGTTGGGTGAGAGGGGTAGAAGATTACGTGTGGGAGGAGAATTTTTTCTACTGCCAGAATTAATCAACCGACTGCCTGCCTGCACAGGAGTTGAACTAAAATATCAATTAGTTAGGTGAGCACCGAACCAGAGCTGTACTAATATTCTGTGTCTCTCACTTATGTAAGACTCGGTAGCTAGGTAACTACTGTATATATGGAAGAAAACATACGTCGTTTACCATGCCTATATGCATGCGCAAGCACATACGCTTATTATCAAGAAACATATTTTCTAAATCATGGTAAAAATAAACATATTTTCCCCAAATAAAAAATATATGACGAAGGAGCTGCAATACAATGTGTGTGCTGCTACGAGCTGGTTCTTGCTGCCGGCGAAGATGCAATGCAACGGGCGTGCTGCTTTGACTCGGATCTCGCCGCCGGCGGAGCTGCAACGCAATGCAACGCACGTGCTGCTGCGACCCGTATCTCGCCACCAACGGGTGATGCAATGCCACACGTGTGTGGTGCTGTGACCCGGATCTCACCGGCGGGGGTGGTTGCAGTAGTCGCCAGGTGTTGCCGGGGAGACCACCAGCGGGGGTTGTAGCAGAGCGGCGATGCTATGTGGCCGGCACGGCAGCACGAGAAGGATGACTAGGGTGCGCCTGGCGATGAGCGACAGAGGATTCAACACTAGAGAGAACGACGGGTCAACTTGAACTTATTTGCAATCCACTCTGTCAGATCCGACGAATGGCGAGCCGATTGATTTTGAGGGAAAATCTGTCGGTTCACGCCTAGCAGCCGCCATTTCCATTGCTTGCAACCATCCAATGTTGTGCATCAGTTTTTATCTATTCTAAGGCTCTTTGCAACGGTGCTTAGATCTTATATATGAAACGCTCTCGCCCACCCCCCCCCCCCCCCCCCTCTCTCTCTCTCTCTCTCTCTCTCTCTCTCTGAGCACCCGCGCGACATGAATTACCCAGGAATTTTGAGTTTTCCTACTCACTCCATGTAGCCTAACACTCGATGAAGACCACCAAATAAGGAGCTTATAGCATCGGTTGACAGGATGACTTGTTGCAGGATTGCCCATATATATAGCAAGATTTAGGGTGTCAGGTCATGAGTGTTAGGTCTTTGCAAAAGGTCATGATTATATGTTATTCCCTAATGAGCGAGATCTTAGAAGGATCTAGTGAATAGAGAAGTGGACGATTTGGTTGTCTCTTCCGGGCAGACTTACACAAAATTTTGATTGTAAATCAAACTGCTGCGTCAGTTCTGTTGGAGTTTAGCAAACACTTAGTGCAGGGCATTTGATGAAAGAGACTAATTTTCTCTATTGTGGAGGAATGCAAAGGGAAACTTTTCGCCCCGTCGTGTCGCTCGCTTCCACGAGCCACACACACCCACCAACACTAGGGCCCCACGCATTCTCTCGGGCCCATGCATATTGCTTTCCCCTTCCGTATCTTGTTCTTCCTCTCGTGGACTCCTCTCTCTCCCAATGTGTGCCGCCATGGCCACACTCATCCTCCCCTCTTCCCGATGCTCGCCAAAATGGCGGCGCTCATCCTCCCCTCTTCCCGATGCTCGTGGCCATGGCCTCCTCCTCCTTCACCCCTCCCCCCGTGGGCATGGCCAGTGAGCTTTTTTCCACTAGTCCACAAATGCAGAAACCAACGTGCTCGTCCCATGGAAAAAAGTGTGCTACAGCAAAATAGCACCTGCCTTAAAATACGCTATTAGCGAGACATTGCACACTGATTTATTTCGTGAGACAATTCTCAAGACGCTATAGCGTGCTATTTTTTCAGTAGAGCTGCGTGAGCTTTTGTTCAGGGAGGGAACCATGATTTTTTTGTCGACGAGCTGCAACTGCTGCGGGTCGTGTGTTGCCACTGGCATTTTGTTTTGCTGGAACCAGCAATGCCATTTGCTGGTACCGTCTGTAGATTTTGCTGGAAGGAGAGGACGACGGCCGTGACGTTCTACTGGAACCAGCGAATATGAATGTTGCAACTGAAGATGAATGAGCTACTACGGGCAACTTTTTTGCTGCAATCATTCATGGTAGCTGTGACCCCGCGACGGTGGCGACGGCGTTTTGTTGCAACCATCATCGTCTTTTGCTACTACCGAAGATTTTTTTTTTTTGCTACATCCATTCTTCACAAGGCGGGGCGACGGCGGCGAGACGACGTTTTTAAGTTGCAACTGTGTGGGTTTATTTTATTACAGTGAGCGGTTTTTTCTACATCCATTCTTTTTCCGACAGAAGATTCCCAGTGGTGGGTTGCTTTGAATCCCGGCGATGAGATCCAGCATAGGGCTAGGGGCGGATGCCGCAACGATCGCCAGCGAGCTGCAATGGGCTTGTGGCGAGGTGCAACCTCGACCGGCAAGGCGCGTTAGCGACCATGCAGTGCTACAACCTAGAGTCGGGGGAGCTGCAGCCGCGACTCATTTTTTTTGGCTGGAACCGATGACCGCGGGGAGCGTGAGGTCACCACGGTAAGCGGGGGTGGCGGCGAGGGGTGCATAGGGGACGCGGGGAGAGCTCAGTGCAGGGGAGGCAAGGACGCGGGAGGATTTTGACCTGTGCCGGAGGAAGAAGAAGGAACAGATCGTACAGTTCTTCTCGCTCAAATCGAAGGTCTGCTAGCCGACCGACCGAAATTTGGGTCGGCCAGCCCGGCGCCTGGCACCCGCCATATGCAAAAGTGATACGTAGAACAATTGACCTTTGTTCTTTCTATCTGCATTATTTGTAATTTTAATAAATGTATGAATATACCGTAGATTCTTGGGTCAAAACATGTATATGCAGAAGTGGTCCATGGAGCAAGGACGTTAAATGTGTGCATAGGGGAGAACGGGAGGAGCCGACGAGAGTCGTCAGGCATGGCTGTTGGTGCCACAAGTCTTTTTTTTTTTTACTTGATGTGTTGTCTGGTCATACCGAACTAATTCTTCTATGAAATACATCGGCACAAGCTTTGTACTTTACAAAAGAGAAAAAATTGTTCCATTAATAATGCTAGGCACTAGAGCCTCGCAACCAAAATATAAGTCCTTTTAGAGATTCCAATATAGACTATATATCAAGCAAAATGAGTCAATCTACATTCTAAAATATGTCCATATACATCTGTATGTAGTCTATATAGAAATATTTAAAAATAGTTATATTTAGGAACAGAGGGTGTACTATTTTTCATGCAAAAATAGAAGGCAACGTGATTTGCTTCATGTTTATGCTATTTCCTGGTCATGCTACTTGATCATATTGCTCATGAGCTCCTCCATTCAGCTTCACACGTTCATGGTTGCTTCTGCTGCAAAGTAAGTTATCGGGTTCTCTGCTCTCTTCTTTTTGCCACAAGATATATAGGCCTTTTGCCTGGCTATATATTGCTATACATTTATAGTTTCTTTTACCAGTTTTCGGGTATTTTGTTTGGTCACGTGCATGTAGCTACATATAGTATAGCCAGCTTGATTTTTTTTTTAAAGGAGGATGACCCCCGGCCTCTGCATCTGGGAGATGCATGCAGCCTTATTAATTATTCACAAAGACCTAATAAGGTAATACATCAATATGTCTGAAGCCGCCATCTTGGCAACATCCGTCGTTACTCCTATCCATTACTGAAGGGGTGCAGAAAGTGTGAGCTGAATAACCAGACCTCTCACCTAATCCTAACATCTAAACCTGGAGGCCCCAACGAAGCCATAGACCAGGTCCGGGGTACAAACCGGTCCGACGCACTCTCACAGGTCATCGCCGCCGTCTTCCATCGATCAATCTTCAGAGCATATACTGACGCATCGACCTTGCCAGGCCTGCTGTCGACACCACCACGGCGCCAGACAACAGCTCCTCCATACGCGTGTCCATCATCACACATCTGTCACCGAGGCCCTGCCACGCCACGCTGCCGAGACTCCACGTCATCGATGCGTCACATGGAACACCGCTCCATCGCAGATGCCGTCCACTGGTCCCTCGAACCTATGCATACCACCAAGAATGACGCCCACAAGAGGGAAATGACACAAGAGCTCCGCCATGATCTGATCGACCGATCTTGGGTTTCCCCCGAAGATGGCTGATAGGGGTCTAGATCTTCTCCATGACGACGCCTTCAAGAAGGAGACGATGAGTTGCTTCATTCAAAAAACTTCTGTTGTGACAATAACATGTGAGATATTGGAGAAAACTAAAATGTAATTTTGCTAATGGAGGGAGGTGTTAAGCCCTCATGACATATGCTTGAGGACATTTTAGCCAAGTTGACTCCTTTGTCCTTTGTTATATGTATGCTGCTGTGATTGTTTCGTTGTGGATTGCCATAGCCATCAATATTAAGTTATGCTTCGGTTATGTTAGAAGGGATAGAGAGGAATTGGTGAAATAGTTGTTGTATTGCTTGAGCCTCGTGGGCATATATATAGGAGTACATGATCATCTTGGAGTACAAAGCAAGCCAGAATACTTCCTAGTCTATCATATGTTTCCAATACAATCACGTTAATCAACATCCCTCCACAGTCACAAAGGTAGCGACGCAGACGGTGAGACTGGAGAAGATTCCGAAGGAAAGCCAACGGACACCCCCCCCCAGTCGTAACGGTCGATGCATCGCGGAAGTCGTGGCTGGAGTGAAAACCGATGAGGTTGCTCAAGCAAAGAGGTAGCCCTTTGTGCCGTTTTCGAGGTAGCCAGGAGCGTGGGTGGTGTAGCCGTGGCCGATGTCGAGTCGGGGTGGCCGGTGTCGAGGAAGTCGCCGTGGAGCCGTGGGCGCAATGAGGTGTCGTGTTAGTCATGGGCGCAGTGGTGTCGAAGTAGTGGTGCGCCGGGAAGGATACGTTGTTGACGAGGCGTCGCGCCGGGTTTGCCCAGACCGGGGACACATCGTGGACGAAGGCATGCATCGGTGTTACTAGCATCGGGCATGCGTAGACGGACGAAGACGAAGATGACGAAGTGCTGACCAGGCTTGCCAAGCCCGGGAACACGTGGTGGATGAACGCACGCATTGGTGTTGCCAGCATCGGGCATGCGTAGACGAGGGACCTGCACAAGCTGCACGCCATGTCGAGGAGTCGAATGGCCAGCAGAAAAGAAGACTCGACGACGGTTGTGGCGCTAATCAGCGTGGGGCCGATGTCACTAATGGTGGTCGGAGTAGACGAAGTGGTCGGTGTAGATGACGGCGAAGCTGACGAGCAGCTGGTGTTGCACGAAGACGAAGGGGGTGAACGGGCGGTCGCGGCTAGGTTAGGAGCACGGCGGGGATGCTCGAAGTAGGTGAGGAACCCGACAGCGTGACAAAGACCGGCTTTGACGGTGGCATTCCTGTGCGAAGGGAGGCGGCATGGCGCATACCATGGGAAGTCGACGCACGGGGACGGCGGTGGACCGCGGGCCGTGGCGCCACGGCCCGAAGCGGTGACACGGCGGCAACAGGCGGGTCAGGGCGATGACAGGAAGACCTCGGTGCAACAGCGGGGACCGCGGGTCGTGGAGCTACAGCCCGAAGGGGCGGCGCAGCTCAGGTCGGTGCAACCGCGGGGACGGCCTCGGGGCGGTGGCAGGGACCGCGTCTCGCGGCACTACGGACCTAAGGGGCGACGCAACGGTGACGCGCAAGTCGATGCAGCGCGCGAGGAGAACCACGGGGCGGCGGCTCTGCGACCCGAAGGGGTGACACAGCAGCAGCCTGTTGCTCGATCGGTGGAGCGGCGTGCTGAACTCGGGGACGATCTTCACGGGACCTACGAAGGCACGCGCGCAACCGACGGGCTAGGTCTGTCGCACGACGTAGATGAGGCGGATCGCGGCGGCGGGCAGGTGATCAATCCCATCGCGCGCGAGGTCGGGGACGCCGCCCGGTGAAGGCGGGGTGGCGGCGGAGTACGAGATGAAGCCGGCAAGGACGGTCGGCAGGACGGCCGTACAGGCGCGGCGTAGATCGACGGGCGTGCCGGCGCGCGAACGGCGGCTGTGATGGGCCGCCGCATGGCGCGAGGCCGTCGAGTCGGGGCGATGCAGGAGTCGCAGTCGGAGTAGGGCGATGACAGCCGGCCTAGATCGATTGGTGGGCCGGCGCGCGAACGACGACGGTGATGGGCCGCCGAATGCCGCGAGGCCGCCTGGTCGGGGAGGAGGGCAGTGTTGGAGTAGAGGCGCGTGGTCGACGGCGGCGGTGGGCGACGCAAACCGATCTTAGATCGAAAGACCAAATAAGTAAATGCCGATCAAAACAACCGGCGAGAGAGAGAAAACCCGGAGCAAGTGCTCGGGAAAAAGACTCTCTAGGGCAGCCGGTCAACATGACCGGCGGACGAATCCTAGGTACGGGTGGCACGGCCCCCGGCGGCGGTCATGGAAGCCGACCGCCCTGGAGGCGGCGCGCGGGGCGGAAGCGGTGGGCGGCGGCTAGGGTATGGATTGGTTAGGCTGATACCATGTTGGAAGGGATAGAAAGGAATTGATGGAATAATTGTTGTATTGCTTGAGCCTCGTGGGTATATATATAGGGGTACATGCCCATCTTGAAGTACAAGACAAGCTAGAATACTTTCTAGTCTATCATATGTTTTCAATACAATCACATTACTCAACAGGTTACAATGTATGAATCCTACTTGCACTTGCTATGGTTCTCGCCTACATAACACATGTGTGGTCAAACAATGACGATGAGCCTCCACAAGAACCTGTTGATGTACGTATCCTTAGGACTCACCTTGAGCGGAGATGTCTTTGTACCATTTTTTACGATATGCACCTAAAGCTAGAAGCAAACACAGAGCTCTATGGTGATCGATATACTTCCAAAAGAAGAGGGAGACAAGATACGGACATTTTTTTTTTCTTAAAAGGATGCTTTATTACTTAAAAGGTTTAGATATTACACCTGATCTCTGCATAATTAAGATTGAAAGTGCATCTAGCCCCTAAGTGTGGTTTTGGTAATTGAATGACAATCTTCATGGACTAATGTTTTCAGTGAGATATATTTGAAGAGTTGTCCATAGATGGTGCCACAAGGATATTGGACTAAATCAAGGATGAAGTTCATATATATGAAGATAGTGTCTCAAGGATATTGGATGGAATCAAGGATGAAGTCCATATAGATGAAGTTATATGTGCTCTAAGCTTTGGTATTAAATGACAATTCCTATGGAGCATCAAGTGCATTGGATCTTATATGAAGATATGTTCCATAGTGATGCTTGAAGTTATTTGAGTTGTTATGTGAAGATTGCCATCAAAGCATCCGAAGAAGTCCTCATGGTATCCCTCTCTGGATACCCCTTGCACACGGGCTTGTACCGTGTGCACGGGGTCGAGTGTCAACTCTCTGGATACCCCGTGCTCACGGGGCCTAGGTGTTGGCTCTCGAGATCCCATATCCAGTGAGGTTTCAGTTTTTTGGAGGATCTCAAAGATTGACATATTTGGGCTTCTGAGGATCAAGGCTTGAGAGAATAATCAAAGAGAAGAATTTGAGTTATGGTTTCAAGACAAGATCATGGTGAGCTTATGAGTTTCGGTTGATCAAGTCTTGAAGCAAGCAACTAGAGTGAAGAATTCATGGTGCCTCTCAAGAGCTTGTGACGGAGTTCTTAGAAGGGCAAGTGGTGACCAAGATGATATTCATAGTGGAACTTGAAATGGTCATGAAAGAGTCTTTGGTGATATAGTCTTGAAGCAATGAAGGGAAATGAAGAGTTCATTGTGGCTTTCAAGAAACCAAGATGGAGCTTGAAGTAAAGATGTTGGTTGACCAAGATGAAGCTCAAAGATTATATCTAAGTGGTCAACCCACAAAGCACAAACATTGTACCACATGAGATCAAGTGATCTAGTGGTATGGTAAGTAACTGTGAATTGTGCTTTGTTACCTAACCCATGTTATGTGTTTGTTATGTCTATGTGGGTTAGGTGTTTCTCATGGGCTTGCAACAAAAGGAAAGATTTCAAGTAGCCTATGTGTGGATGACATCAAGAGGTGATGATCATCGGGTTCGAGGAGTCCAAGTGCAAGATGAGAAGCCGGAGGTTATATACTTTGAAGCTTGCGGTCCACATCATGATAATGCACATGTGAAGGTGGGCTTAAGTTAAGGCTTCCCTCATTACAATATGAGGAAGCAATTCGAGTATCTTCACCAAGTGGTTGTGGACAAGAAAGGGATTCCAACTTGAGGCAAGCATTAAAGTCATCATCAAGCTCAAGTTGAATATGCAAGGCAAAGGTATAACTTACCTGGTTTTCCTAGTTTTGCCGGTCTCATAGTGCTTGGTGGGAGACCGGATTATAGGTTCGATAGCCGTACTATCAAGGGGGACTCTCGGGCAAGTAGCCTGACTGCGTCGCATGTAGAGAGCTCAAAACTTTGCATTACTTGCATCATTCTTTCTTGTTGATCTTGGGTGGTTCTCTATGTGAGGACCTTGGGCTTTTCCATAGCTTCAAAATGAGCCCAAGATCATCGAATTCGGAGTCCGTATGCCAAAGTTATCATCGTTTGAGTGAGCTGCTGCTGGCTGTCCTGGGGTACCCCGTGGACACGGACTTGTACCATGCACACGGGACCCCGTGTGCACGGGGTCTAACCCCCCGTGTGCACGGGGTGCCCAGGAAATGCCCGTTGAGCCCCAACGGCTAGTTTCTGTGTTTGGCTATTTAAGGGCTGCGTCCCCCCTCCGGTTTGGTGCTGTTCACACACCTTCTAAACACCATTTTGAGCCTCTCTCCACCTCTCCCAAACCCCTATATCCCCTCTATGTGAAGGGGGATTTGTGGATGGATTTGTGAGCCATTTGTTGATCCTATCCTTTGCATCCCCTCTCTTCAATCTCCTACTTTCTTGAGTTGCATCTTGTGAGATTGAGAGAGTGGGTTGAGCATTTGTTGCTTAACCTTGCATTGCATTTGTTGCATTGGTTTGAGCTCCCCGCTTCGATTAGTTCGAGTGAGAGCTTGTGAGTTTATTACTCTTGGAGGCTTCCGCCTCCTAGACGGTTTGGTGACATATTGTGAAGATTGTGAAGTGGCCTAGGTGGTCAAGGTTCCCCCGGAAGCTTCCTTTTGTGGTGTGCTCCGGGGAAGGGTGTTGAATTGGCCTAAGTGGTCAAGGTTCCTCCGGAAGCTTCCTTGCTTGTGGTGTGCTCCGGAGAAGTTTGTAAAGGTGTGGTGGTCGCCTTCAAGACCAACCCCGAGTGAATCGAGGCTCATCCGTTGTGGGTGACTCGAAAGGGAGAATACGGTGAGCCACTTGGTGGCGCCCCGAAGCTTTGGCTTCGGCACCGCTCTAATGGAGATTAGCACTCTCACGAGTGTGAACTTCGGGATAAATCCACGTCTCCGACTCACTTGTGGTTATCTCATACCCTCACCCTTTACTTACCGCAATTCATACTTGCTCATATTGATATATCTTGTGCTAGTTGATTTGCTTAGTTGTTCCTACATTTCCATATTTTGTGATATAGTTTGTGCTTGCTAGTTTCCTTAAGTGCCTATCTTGTTTAGCATAGATTGTTGGTGCACTTAGTTGAGCCTAGCATATTTAGGTTTTGTGCTTGAAAGGTATCCGTTTAGTTTAATTCTGCATTAGGATAAAGCCAAATCCGTAACAGTTTTAAAACGCCTATTCACCCCCCCCCCCCTCTAGTCGTCATCTAGATTCTTTCAAAGATGCACACAGCCAAACAAAATCCTATCGCCCAAACAGAAAAAAAAGCAAAATACAAAGAAACATGTAGAGTCCGTATAACGCCTAAAGTGGAGGTGGGTCAATCCTAAGATCATGCTGCCACCAATGTTGGGTAAAAGTATCCCTCCCCGTATCCTCCAATCATGTACATACCTCCGTAAACAGGTCTCGATTCTCCACGCGTTGTAGAGAGGACCATAAACAAAGAGTCCCGGTACGTCTATAGATAACCTGCATCGGAGAAGTAGTTTTGTCGCTAAAACTTTATCATTTCTACATAGCAGGAGCGATCAAATAACGGAAAGCGCTCCCACCCTAAGAAGAGTTCTGAACCCGTGATCTATTCCATGTAACCAGTTGCCAAATACATTAGCAACACTACAACAAGGATACAAGCCAGAAGCTATCTCGATGACTGACCATATAGAATGAGCTAATTTGCATTGGAAAAATAAATGTTTCATTGTCTCATCATGATGACAAAATACACATTGCGGACTTCCATGCCAATTCCTTTTAATAAGGATATCTTTCGTAAGAATGACACCACGACCAAGATACCATGCAAATGTTTTATTCTTAAGAGGTATCTTCATCTTCAGATCTTCTTGTTATTATCAACTGGCACATCAGACTGGATTAATGCTCTATACATAGACTCCATTCTCATGTAGGTTCCATTGGAATACATCAGACTCATGTGACAATTGCAGCATGGACAACCACTGGAGCAGGATGTACCACGATTGGAGTCTGGGTCCAATTAAATCTCTTCTAAACATCACATTTGGTGGAAATGATTCCATTACTATGACGATAGTATCACCCTTGTGACGCACAATGTTGTATAGAGCTTTGTTCCCAGAGTGTGGCATTTCCTAGCCACTTCTCCTCCCAGAATCTAATTTCTGAGCCATCCTTAATCGAGAAGGAACCATAGGAGAGGAAATATTTCTTAAAGCCATTAGACCCGCCTAAAAGTGACAATCCCCAGGCTTCTAGTATATACTTGGGATACCGCATTCAAACCCACATATTTTCTCCCTGGGAGGGTTTGCCATACACCATCTTCCATCCGTAATTTAAACAACCATTTGCTAAGGAGGGTCCTATTCTTAACCTCAAGGTCATGAATGCCCAACCCTCCTTGGTATTTGGGACGGCAAACCACACTCCATTTAGCCAGTCAATATTTCTTTATCTCGCTATCTCCTTGCAAAAAGAATCATGAATAAAAAATAATCCAATCTATGTAAAACTCCTTTTGGCAACTGGATGAAGCAAATCATATATAGTACCATGTTACTTAGTACTGAATTGATGAGGACCAATTTTCCACCCTTAGACAGCAGTTTACCATTCCAACTACTAAGTGTTTTGTGCAGTCTCTCCTCGATGTGTTTCCATTTAGCATTTGTGAGTTTCCGATAATGTATCAGTATCCCCAAATATCTGATCGGAAACTGGCCCAACTGACATCCGAACAGTTTGGCATACGATTGGGCCTCGTCTTGAGCCTCGCCAAAACAAAACAATTCACTTTTATGAAAATTGATCTTAAGACCAGAGAGTTGCTCGAATGGTTATAAAATTAATTTCAGATTTCTCGCTTTCTACAGGTCATGATCCATGAAGAGAATCGTATCGTTGGAATATTGAAGTATAGAGAGACCACCATCAACTAGATGATTTACTACCCCATCAATTTGGCCACCAATCTTGGCACGCTCAATCATGACCGCTTGCATATCCGCCACTTTATTGAATAGCATGGGCGATAACGAGTCACCTTGTCGCAATCCCTTCTTCATTTGGAAATAGTGTACAACGTCATCATTCACCTTAATGGCAACACTATCTCCAGAAATGAAGCTATGGATCATAGTGCACCACTCTGCAGGAAATCCTTTCATTCTGAGAGTCTGTTGAATAAATGGCCATTTGACTTTGTCATAAGCTTTTCAAAGTCTATTTTGGGAACCACTCCATTCAAGTTTTTCCGATGTAATTCATGGACTATTTCATGAAGGATAACAACTCCATCTAGGATGTGTTTGCCTTGCATAAAATCAGTCTGTGAAGGCCGAACCACGTGTTCAACAACCAAATTTAGCCTAATAGTCCCAACCTTCATGAATATAATAAAATTAACATTAAGGAGGCAAATAGGTCTATATTGTTGTATTCTTTCAGCCTCATTAACCTTAGTTAATAAAATAATCTCGCAGAAGTTTAAGCGGAACAATTCTAATTGGCCGGTATGTAGGTCGCTAAACAAAAGTAGGAGATCCGGTTTGATGACTTCGCAAAAGTTCTGATAGAACTCAGTAGAAAAACCATCCAAACCCGGGGCTCTGTTGTCCTCCATTAGGAAAACCTCCTTTCTAGCTTGCTCCTCAAAGTATCGGGTTGTTAGAAGGTCGCTTTCCTCATTAGAGGCCTGGGGATGTCATCTGTTCGGAACTCATCCATTGAGAAGTTACCTTCCTCTAGGGCTCCGAACAGATTTTTATAATAACTAGTGATATAAGATTTAAGTTGCTCATGCCCCTCAATCGTTCCCTCATCCTGTTGTACGGAATGAATAATTTTTTTTTTGGTGTCTGACACTGATGACTCCATGGAAATATCTATTATTTGGATCACCTTTGAGGATAAATTGAGATTTAATGTCGGTACCATTGAGTTCCTCTTCATGCAGCATGCAAGCTATCTGTGCATTCGAATGCCTCTTAATCTTAATTTCATGCTCAGATAGAGGGCTAACCTCTGCCAAAGCTTCTAATTCATCAATGATAGATGAAAGACGAAGCTTTTCCTTTTTGAGGATACCCACCGTATGCCTAGCCCAACCACCAAGGAATTTGAGTAATGCACGCATTTTCTTATTCAATTTGTGAATTGGGGTATGCCCGGCCACCGGTTTCTCCCACACCTCCCTGACCATGTCATGGAAGCCATCCCGAAGCAACCACCCGAGTTTGAATTTGAAATTGCGTCTGTTGTGGTCGTGGCAAACCAGTAGTTAGGAGAATGGTTGCGTGGTCTGATATAGCCTGAATGCGAGGTAGAGAACGTACAGGCACCGTTGTAAATTTAGATTCCTAGTCGGTATCCACTAAAACACGATCTAGTTTCTGATATGTCAGTTCCAAAAGATTGTTCGTCCAACTGAATTTTCTTTCAATCATGGAAACCTCTCGCAGACCTAGACTATCGATGACAGTGTTGAAAAGGAAAATCCAATGATTATTAAACCTACCGCGGCTCTTCTCATTTGGAAATCGAAGCAAATTGTAATCTCCATCTAGAAGAATGGGGTAGGGAATATCTTTTGCCAGATTAATCATTCATGGAGAAAATTGGCCTTGACTCATTCAGGGCTGCCCCATTCACGGCGACGAGGGTCCATGTGAAGTTGTCGGCCTTATTGCGAATATGGAGTTTTACGTGAAACTCACCATCCGAACTATCCAAAACATTCATAGTCCCTGTATTTACACCAAGTAGAATGCCCTGAGAACGACCTTGATACATCTCCGTCGTATCTATAATTTTTTATTGTTTCATGCCAATATTCCACAACTTTTATATACTTCTGGCAACTTTTTATATTATTTTTGGGACTAACATATTGATCCAGTGCCCAGTCCCAGTTCCTGTTTGTTGCATGTTTTCTGTTTCGCAGAATATCCATATCAAACGAAGTCCAAACGCGATAAAAATTTATGGAGATTTATTTTGGATTATTTGTGATTTTTGGGAAAAAGAATCAATGCGAGATGATGCCCGAGGGGCCCACAAGCCGTAGGGGCGTGACCCCCTATCCAGGGCGCGCTTGGGAGGCTTGTGGCCACCCCGTAAGGTAGTTGGTGCCCTTCTTTCGCCACAAGAAATATAATATCCGGATAAAAATCATGTTAAAATTTCAACTCAATCGGAGTTACGGATCTCCGGGAATTTAAGAAACGGTGAAATGCCAGAAAACAGAAACGCAGAAATAGAAGGAAAGAGAGAGAGAGATCCAATCTCGGAGGAGCTCTCGCCCACCCCCCCTCCCCCCGCCACCATGGAGGCCTGGGACCAGAGGGGAAAGCCTCCTCCCATCTAGGGGGGAGGCCAAGGAAGAATAATAAGGAGGGGGGCTCTCTCCCCCTCTCTCCCGGTGGCGCCGGAAAGCCGCCGGGACCATCAACGTGACGGCGATCTACACCAACAACTTCGCCGCCGTCATCACCAACTCTCTCCCCCTCTATGCAGCGGTGTAACCTCTCTTTTACCCACTGTAATCTCTACTTAAATATGGTGCTCAACGCTATATATTATTTCCCAATGATGTATGGCTATCCTATGATGTTTGAGTAGATTCGTTTTGTCCTATGGGTTGATTGATGCTCGTGATTGATTTGAGTTGTATGTTTTATTATTGGTGATGTGCTATGGTGCTCTTCGTGTCACGCAAGCATGAGGGATCCCCGTTGTAGGGTTTGCAATATGTTCATGATTCGCTTATGGTGGGTTGCTAGAGTGACAACAGATTAAACCTGAGTAAGTAGGTTGTTTGCGTATGGGAGTAAAGAGGACTTGATACTTTAATGCTACGGTTGGGTTTTACCTTAATGATCTTTAGAAGTTGCGGATTCTTGTTAGAGTTCCAATCATAAGTTCATATGATCCAAGTAGAGAAAGTATGTTAGCTTATGCCTCTCCCTCATATAAAATTGCAATATTGATTACCGGTCTAGTTATCGATTGCCTAGGGACAAATAACTTTCTTGTGACAAAAAGCTCTCTACTAAAACTAACTTAATTGTTTCTTTATCTAAACAGCCCCTAACTTTTATTTACGTGTTCTTTATTATCTTGCAAACCTATCCCTTCACACCTACAAAGTACTTCTAGTTTCATAATTGTTCTAGGTAAAGCGAACGTAAAGCGTGCGTAGAGTTGTATCGGTGGTCGATAGAAGTTGAGGAAATATTTGTTCTACCTTTAGCTCCTCGTTGGGTTCGACACTCTTACTTATCGAGAAAGGCTAGAATTGATCCCCTATACTTGTGGGTTATCAAGACCTTTTTCTGGCGCCGTTGCCGGGGAGCAATAGCATGGGGTGAATATTCTCGTGTGTGCTTGTTTGCTTTATCACTAAGTAGATTTTATTTGCTGTTCTAAGTTGTTCTCTATATTTAGTTATGGATATGGTACACGAAATACCAAAAAAAATAGGTGTAGTTGCTACTCATGGAGATGGGGAACCTTATAAAACCCTCGATGCTCGTTATGAGAAAAATATTAAACACTACTTTGATAGTCGTGAGAAAACCCCATTCAAGTTGATAATGGGAGACACGTTGGATCAACATGAATACTTTAGGGATTATCGCTTGATGCAAAAAGAGAAACTATTATGGGATCAAATTCATATGTTGCATTAGTATTCTCAGGATCTATGCTTGAGATATAATTATACTTATTGCTCTAGGATGAAGGCTCCACACCTTCCCTTTTCATGTAAACTTAATGAAAATGAAACCTTGGCTTCTTATGCTAATGGTATATGTGATTACTATGATGTGGAATGAATAGAAGAATTCGTTGCTTTTAAGGGTGCTTATGAAATTGAATCTTTGTTTGAAAAGTGTGAAAATTTTGATGATGCTGTTTACAGACCTGAAAATTATGCTATACTTAAATATTGCTATGAGAATTATGAATGTAATGCCGATATTAATGAGTTTATTGAGAAAGTCTCCGCTGTCCAAGAAGAGACTAATATTTTGCAGGAAATTATGGAAGAAGAAATTGCTGAAACTGTGAGCTCATTCGATGGAAAAGATGACGAGGAGAGCGAAGAACAAAAGGAGGAAGAGCGGATTAGCTACCCGTTCCCACCTTCTAGTGAGAGTAACTCTTCAACTCATCCATTGTTTAATCTCCCTTCGTGCTTACCGAAGGATGAATGCTATGATAATTGCTATAATCCCTTGGATTCATTTGAAATATCCCTTTTTGATGAAATTGATGCTTGCTATGCTTGTGGCCATGATGCCAATATGAATGATGCTTATGGAGATGAACTTGATATAGTTCCTTATGTTAAGAATGAAATTTTTGCTATTGCACCCACGCATTATAGTCCTATTATCTTTTTGAATTCTACCAACTACACTATATCGGAGAAGTTTGCGCTTATTAAGGATTATATTGATGGGTTGTGTTTTACTACTACACGTGATAATTTTGATGAATATAATATGCATGTGCTTGCTGCTCCTACTTACAATTCTTATGAGAGAGGAACTACATCTCCGCCTCTCTATGTTTCCAATACGATAAAATTGCAAGAAATTGCTTATGCTATGTATCGGCCTTTACTTTGTGTGCATGAATTGTTCTTTTATGATAAGTCGTTGCATAGGAAGAGAGTTAGACTTCGTTGTTGCATGATATATATTACTTTGTGCTCACTACTAAATTACAAATCATTGTTAATTAAAACTGGCTTTGATATACCTTGGGATCCGGGTGGATCAATTACTTGAGCACTTTATACCTACCTTATTGGCTTTAAAGAAAGCACTGCCAAGGAGACAACCCGAAAGTTTTAGAGAGTCATTTTCTTCTGTTGAGTGCTTTTATAAAATTTAAAAACAAAAAATATAGAGGGGAACCTAAAAACTTTTCCAAAAAGAAAAGCGAAAGTGAGAAAGACGAGCATTGTTAAAGTGGGAGCTAGTCTTGAACTTTGTTCATGCCCATGGAAACTTTGTGAACCTTGATTACAGAAACTTTTCAACAAAAATAATTATCCCCTTGTAGAAATCCAATGTACTATAAAAATAATGTGCCAATATTTGCCTTTAGGATGATTAGATTGCTTGTTTGGTTTGTGTAGTGCAAAAACAGAAACTTTGGCTGTAGTGCGTGAATTTATGTTTTTTACTGGAACGTCAAAAGTTTCTGAAATATTTACACAGTACTTATATGATTTTTTTATTTTATCCTAATTTTTCAGAATTTTTTGAGTTACAGAAGTATGGTCAATATTTAGATTGCTACAGACTATTCTATTTTTTACAGATTCTGTTTTTGATGCATTGTTTTGCGTGTTTTGATGAATCTATGGATTGTATCAGTGATATAAGCCGTGGTGAAGTTAGAGTACAGTAGTTATAATGCAAAAATAAAATATGAATGGTTTTGCAACAATACTTAAAGTAGTGATTTTTTTATTATACTAACGGATCTCACGAGGATTTTGTTAAGTTTTCAAGTTTTGGGTTAGATCATGATGGATGAAGGAATAAGGGGTGTTGAGAGCCTAAGCTTGGGGATGCCCGAGGCACCCAAAAATAATATTCAAGTACTCCCAAGCAACTAAACTCGGGGATGCCCTGTAATATATGTACGTGACAACTTTCACAACGTCCAACAAAATATATGCCTATACACAATATTTATATGCAACGTTATATAGTTAAATCTCGACCGTCTATATTTAGTAGTTAATTATTGAGATAATTTAATCTGTGTGGATAAACGTGATGGCTTGTTTGCCTCTTGTTTTAAGTATATAATAGATAGATTCTTACTTGTATGATTTAGATAGCTACTTATATAATTTTCTTACTTGTATTTTGTTTGTTATTATATTGTGCCATGGTTTTGGTATCCACCCCCGTTGGCTCTCGTCTGGTCTATGATTCGAATATGGTATATTATCTTTTATAACTATTTGTTTCATTTAGTGTTTACGACAATTATGCCGATCAACTTGACATAGATGTTTTTATCTAGGAGGTATGTGAACCGAAAATTCCAACCGACCCTTTTGTTGAGAGGTTAAATTTAGTTGAAAAAGAAAACAATTAATTGAAAGAAACATTGAAAAGAATTGAAGAAAAGAAGAAGAAATTGGAGTTGCATGTTGCCGATGTCGTCGATCTACACAAGATCCAGATGGATGCAATGCGCTTGAAGATTAGAAAGATTAGAAAATATGCCATTGATAAAGAGGCTTGGTATCATTATGTTATTGGATCAATTGTTACCTTAATTGCGATTTTGATCGTATTTGTTGTTGCATTTAAATGTTTTACATAGTTGTATATTAGTTTCAATTGTTATCTCAGCCGTCTCCGCCACGTCAGCAGACTCCGTTGCCTCAGCCGTCTCCTCTGCGTCAGCAGACTCAGCTGCCTCAGCCCCGGCGGAAGAGAACGGCCATCGCTCCGGCGGTTAGTAGTACAACTGCGAAGAAATCCAGAGCAAATACAAGCGTCAAAAAGGCTCCTCCCAAGTTAGCATACGAACTGAGTGATGACGAACTCGACAAGGTCGTGGGTGCCAATGTGAAACACCAGTTTGCACCGAAACATCCAGATCCAAAGGAGAAAATGGATCTGGTAAAAGTGAACCGTTGTCTGGATAACCTTGCGCGACCACCACCGCCTTCGCCGCTATCACACTATGACCGTTGTATTGTGAAGACATTTGATTAAGTGAAGCGGTCGAGAAGTAGTAGTGGTGCAAGAAGTGGAAAAACAATTCCCCAGCTCGGCGAACAGAAAGACCAATCATGCCCCCTGCTCAACGTGTTTCTCGATATCGCTAATGATCCGAGGGTAGCGAATCTTTGTTACACTCTCAGTGAATACTTAGGCGAGGAAGCAGAGTTCCCCATGGCTGAGTTAGCCTTTAGATACGAGCACGGGAAGCCTCTCGTCAGACCCGAGGAGCTCCCACATCTACCAACACAAATGCGAAGATTGCCTCAGTGATACATGAAAGCCTGCGAGGAAGGGAGCGACAGTATCTATGTGGGAATTAAAGATGAGCATTACTTCATTGGAGTCGAGGCATTGTACATTGAATTTGAAGAATTATTTCAGTTATACAATCAAAACTATCGTCAGTTGCTATTGTCTGTAAGTATTATTTCGGTAATTAAGTCTCTAGCTCAGCTCATTCATTGCATGTATAATTATCCTCACTATATTATGCAGATTGAAGATCCTCGAATGCAAAAGAGGACAAATATATGACATTGGGTTCATTAACCCAAATACTGAAAATGAATATACGGCAAAACACAATGCCGAGGATATAGCGAAAATCTTGCTAAAGGCGTTAATTCGACAACGAACCAGAAGGGAAATACTATTTCCTTACAACTTCAAGTGAGTGTTATTGTCTTGTGCACATTCTGTTTCGCTTACTCAAGGTTAAATGTAATTGATGAATTATGCGTGCGCAGGTTTCACTTTATTCTGCTAGTCATTCAGCTTGACGCGGGAGTAGTAATTGTCTTGCACTCGAGACGTAAAGAGCCTAAGGAGTGGGCGAACATGAGTCAAATGCTCCAGAAGTAAGTTCAATCATTATCGCAATATATCGGCAACTTTCGTTCGTTTCCTGATATCAAGTAATCATTTTCTTTGCTGGGCATGGTTTGCAAAAGTTCACCAACGAGGCTAGGGGTGAATGGAAAAAGGAGCTGCGATTTCAACAACCCAAAGTAAGTAGTACTAGCTAGTTCCGCGCAGCTCTCATTGATTCTAGTTTCAATACCATTATCATGCTTGATTATTATTTTGATTGAACTCTAATCTCGTAAAGTGCTTGTGGCAGGTACCCGGGAATAATTTATGTGCATACTACGTTTGCGAGTTTATTCGCCACTTGACCTCTGAGCAGGGAAGATCTTCACAACAACTTGAAGTACGTAAACAATATTCACAATTTTATTTTATTACCATCAATTGTGTTGAGTTTCATTCATATATATATATTGACCCCCTTCTTTAAATTAGCGGAAGCGGGACGAACTCCTACCAAATGATAGCATACGAGTAATTCAAGAGGAATTGACGGGATTCTTTATTGAGCAGGTCATACCTACAGACGGAGAATACCATCGGGATTTGCAATGCGATTTTGGTAATTAGATATTAGGGATCGTAAGAGATATTATATTGTATATATGCATGAACGTGTACTATATGTAGTAGCGTCGAATAGATATACGAAAACTTGTTGTTCGACCAAGCACGGAGAAAAAGAGGTTACTTCTCTCTATATATTCATGACGGTGTTGTGTAATGGTTCCTTCATTGCTATATGTAGTAGCTAGTGTCGAGTTGAATGCAACATAAAATAAAAATGAAAACCCTAAATTTAAAATAATTGAATGGTAAACACAAAATGAAACCCCTAAACACTTCAAAACCCTAAACCACTCCTTTCGAAAAAACAAAAACCCCAGCGCTTGGCAGGTGCTGACGCGTGGTTGCCTTTTAGTCCTGGTCGGTGTTAGCAACCGGGACTAAAGGTCCTGCTGCTTGGGCATCCCATAGTGGCCATGTGGAGCTAGTCCCGGTTCGTAACACAACCGGGACTAAAAGTGGGGGCTTTTAGTCTCGATTGCTTAGTCCTGATTGCAGAACCGGTTCTAAAGGCCCTTACAAATCGGGACTGATGCCTGTTTTCTACTAGTGTGGACATCCAACCATGTGCCAATGACGACATGGGGCATAGAGCACGCTGGCCATAGGGCGAGGCACTATTAACCAAGCATGTTAGAAGATTAGGCCGAAACCCGAAATACACTACAATAAACACACTTTTAAGTTTACATACGAGCTTTTGTTTGGTGAACACAGAAACAGTTAACACGTCTATTCTTGATGTCAACTTTAGTTTCATGCTCTCAACCGCTCCTAACAAAATCACAGCAACTTAAAGCCTTGTTGTAAATGCAACACATTCTTAACCACCAACAAGATTATCAGCTAGATCAACGGAAGATATTTACAAATAGTATAGCATGAACAGAGAACATCCAGAGCAAAGGGGAAGAAATGAGGAGGAGGGGGGGGGGAGTTTCGCCTCCACGGTGGCGGCCAGTGTGGCAGCAACAACTACTGAGGGACAGATCGAAGCGTGCGTCTCCTCCGCCGACCTGAGCTGCAGGCCAACCTACACCTCTGAAATTGTTAACAGGGGCTTAATTTGTAAAGGCTTTGTCAAACGGCCAAGAATCAAAACACCAGGGCTCAAGAAAACAACATGAAAAATAGATTGAGTCACACATACAAATAAGGCTGCAGTGGAATTTGTCAGAGATGAAGGGGACCTTCGAAGGATCTGAAAATTACAAAACATATAAGACTTTATTATTGATAATTGTTGCAATTATGGCGTTCTCAGTAATCTTAATGTGTAGCAAACCTCTGAATTCTGTATTGTAGTACAGTTGTGCTGACTCATACTTGTGGCATTGGCATGTATTCGTACATATTTTTCAAGACAAATAGCACTTCTCAAGTATTAAAAAGTGAAACTCATGCTTGTGGCGTGTATACATACCAATTTCAAGAAAAGTAGCGCTATAGTAAGTACGAAAAGGTGATATGCAAATGCAAACTGTAAGCATCATAGTAGGTTTTGAGAATTGATTCGATTAGTTAGGCTCAAACAAGCATAAACAGAAGTTCCGGTAATTAATTTCTCTGGATTGCAGAAGTAAATGTTAGGGTGCTATTCCTCCACTGTTTCTCGGGCAAAATCTGCGCCATCTGAGTTCAGAACTTTGTTTCTGGAGTCCATGCCGAAGCATTCACTTGTCTCTTGCAGAACGACAAGGCCGGGCAAAATACCTTCAGATAAGGCTCGCGCACGGACTCATTCGCCGGCGGCCGCCCCTCGTACACCCAATTTATGCTTAGGGAGGAGACCGCTGTGGCCGGAGAGGCGAGACGGTGCGGGCGCCGCCACGCCGCGGGCTCCCGCGCGGCCTCCTTCGCCGGTGGCCGGAACGTGCGTCCACTTTGTTCCTACGGAGGAGATTTGTGCGGGCGGAGAGGCGAGGCGGAGTGGGCGGCAGGAGATAATTACGGCTTTAGTCCTTGTACTCTCCGGCGCGTAACATGATGGTCCTCAAACTCGCGGAATGCTCCACTACTGTCCTTAAAAACAAAAATATGCTCCAATATGGTCCTGGCTACGTCTCCCGCTACGCCATACATCCAGACTGATACCACATCAGCATACAGTAGAAATGTACAAGAGAGATAAATAGTATAACTCAAAAAAATAAACTGGGAGCGGTTACGTTCGTACCTGAGAGCCCAGGCATCCGGCAACGTGAGCGAGCCACAAGAGCCACATATGCTACATGTACACTAGTGGTCTATAAAGCTTAATATAGAAAATAAAATTGGGTCGTCCGGTATACATGAACTTTTTCTAAAATTTATGTGGATTAAAAAATGTAAGAAAATTTTATGTGTCTTCATTCAGGACCACAAGCACGCACAATTGTTGTGCATCCTCATTGTTTATTTTCTCAAATGCAAAATCATTTTTAAAATTGACAATGTGTATTTTTAATAATGTTTATGGTGGTTTTAGGAAATGGTTATACTTTTGCCCAATTATATGACAGCTACCAGTTTTCTTATTGTTTTCTTCCAATTTCGTGTTTATGTTTCCTTTTTTATCTTTTCGTTTAAAAATGATATGCAAGAAAATTTTACAATAATTAGAAATACATAATTATCGTGTATCTGAAATCTTCATTTCATTTTCATTATTAGTTAACTAAAATAGGTAAACATGAACATTTTAAAATTTATATAGATTTAAAAATAATAAAAATTATATATCTTCATTCAAGACCACAAGCACTCACAGTTACCGTGTATATTCCTTTTTCTAAATACACAGTTACTTAAAAAGTTGGCAACATGTATTAAAAATTATTGTGATTGTAGAAATATATTAAGAAAATTCAACTTGTATTTAGAAAATCAACGTTCTTCCTGAAATGCAAGAATGTGTTTACTTAATAATTTTTTAATACACGACGAACATGTTTTGAAATAAAGGCTGTCAATTTTTTGAATGCATAACAAACATTTAGGAAAAATACATCTAGAAGTTTTTAATACACATGAGACATTTTCCAAAAACATTCTGCACATTTTTTCAAATTGCACAAACACTTTATTTACCTTTCATGGTAATTGTAAAACTTCCTTACATTTATTTTTAAATGGTAAAAAAGATAAATAAATGTGAACCTGGGAAAAAAAAACCAGTGGAAAAGGAACGTGATTGAGGCACACTATGTCTTGTGTTATATATAGGTCAGAAATTAAAGCTAATCACAATTGTGATCTGTGGTTAGCTTGTGCGCACATTACAATCAGCGAGCAGAGCTGTCAGGTTCGAACCTCTCTGTCCTGCAATTTATTTTGCTATTTTTTCTCTCTCTGTACTGACATGTGGGCCCCATGCTTCTACTGTATGCTGACATGGCACCAGGCTGAGCTGTAGGCGTATCGTCAGACGTAGTCAGGACCGTTTTGGAGCGTATCCACATACTTAAGGACCGTTGTGGAGCATTTCACGAGTTTGAGGACTGTCTCGTGTTACACGCAGGAGAGTACAGGGACTGTACATGTAATTATCTCGGGCGGCAGCGGTTGGGGTAAACGGGCGATGAGGCGTTCCGGGAGAAGAGGATGGGGCGGCTCCTTGGCAGGTTCCGGGAGCATAGGAAGAGGATTAGGTGGGAGGTTAGCGATAATTTTAGGTTGGGATTACGTGGGCGCATACTTTTCGTTCGCTCGCTGTATGGTAAGTTTACGGCAGAGTTTTCGTCCACTCCATAAAATTGATAGATGTACTTTTTATCAGGGTTATAATTGTTATTTTGATGGTTAAGTGAGTCCAATCGTTCGGCTCTAATTTTTTTTGGATTGTTGTGTGTACGTTAGACCGGGTTAATAGTAGTAGAGATTACGGACGTCCTACTTGGATCATGGTAATGGTTGACTAGTGGTTCATTATAGACTAAACTAAGAGGTTTAGTCTCTGGCAGTCTGGCTCATGACCGTGCGCATCCATCTGCTTGAATTCAACTACTACTTACCCAGACGTGATAGGCAACGGCAGCTCCCGGTTACCCGTGCACATTGGCCAGGAGCTTAATTAATTTCTTGGGCTTGTAAATCTAGACGATAACAACTGCTGTTGCCTTAGACCCTTAGTGCTCACATCAGTAGTGCCCTGCAGTATAACATGTATGATCCTTCATGCCCTTGTTGCATCATGGTCAACTGCTCATGCTTGTTACTGTTACTTCAGAAGTCATGAGTTGCATAATTCTTCAACATCACTCTTTATTTAACAAAGGTTTTGGGCGTCGCTAACTCTGGCGTGTTATATATCTCTAGACCATTTGCTATATATGCTTGTGTTCTGTTCACTCGCCTTCACATTGTTGTAATACCACGAGGTGTTGAACAAGATTCGATGCTTCAATTTTGATGTGCTTCCTTGAAGAGCTGAGACTTTAGAAGAAACTGCAAGAAGATGTGGACCATCCTCTTGATGCCCCCCAGAGTGGTGCACACTTCACAAAACTTTGACCGTAAAACAAACTGCAGGCAACCAGAGTAACAATAGACCAATTTGGGCATGATGTATCCAGATTGACCGTACCAAGCTATTGGCATGTGACATCATAGGATTATGTGCAAATATGCAGCACGGTGTAACATATTTTTACAATAGACGGGCAAGACGCGACGAGAATTGGCATGAGCTGGATAGATGCACTTATTGTTGGCACGAGCTGAAGCTGGATAGGTTGTCACTGGCAAAGAAAGTTTCAGTAATGATATGCCAGAATAAGGGCTTCAGATTGATTCATAAAACATGTGTCTAGAACTGAAAAAGAGGCAACCCATATGGGAGGCATGAAGGTGGCTATGTGGTTGTTTCAATTATGATGGATTTTGTTGATCTTAATTTCACTTTACTAACTATATGTGCATCCCATGATTTGTTCTCATCACAGACATAATGCTTGGTTTTGGTCTCTCAGCGACAGTGATGAGATGAAGTGTGTGAAAGATTGTGTGTTAGCAGATCAGGTTCTCCGAGTCTGTTGTTTTTTTAGTAGGTTTGTCTAGGTAGCATTATCCTGGGTGCAGACAATGGCTATGCGTTTCGGTACGTCGGCATAGTTTCGACCGAGGTTACGAATTTCGGCCTCATCGGGGAGATTGTGAGATTTGTGTTCACCTTGTCTGGTTGGCTGGACCTGGGTTCTTCTACAAGCCCTATCCAGTGTTTTCTTCTCTGGTGCGGTGATTTGTGACACAGATTGTGACTGTCGTCTAGTATAGATCGACGACTTCACAGCCACTTCTTATCGAAGGTGGTGGATTTCAACAAATTTGCTCCGCTCTGATGGAGGCCCAGAGGCGGCAATGGGTTTTGCTGACGGCATGCCGCCGGTGGATGTAGGAGGAACAAATTTCGGCACTCTCAATAATTTAAATTTGTTTTTCAACTTCTATAAGAGTGTTTTTGATAGGGCTTGCGCTACTTAATATATGGCATTTGGCCATTTTGCCAAAGAAAAAAACTTTAGGCATTTCGGTGTATGCTTTTGATCCTCCGCTGTTCATGCATGAATATATTTGAAGCCCAAACGTACAAATTTTCTACAATTGCTAGTGGAGAACAGGGCTTTAGTCCCGTTGGTAATGGCCTTTAGTCCCGGGACAACGAAATTGGGACTAAAGGCCCCCACACTTTAGTCTCGATTGGCCACAACCCGGGATTAAAGTCCCTCCATGTGGCCACGAGTGCGCGCTGGGGGCTGAAGGACCTTTAGTCCTGGTTGGTGACACCAACCGGTACTAAGGCCCCTCCACATGGCCGCGAGCTAGCGCCGGGGGCTGGAGAACAAAGGATTTTGTGTTGGGGTTTAGGGTTTTAGGGTTTAGGGTTTATGGTTTATTTTTTCTTTTTCATTTTGTGTTTTCCATTCAATTGTTTTCATTTCAAATGTATTTTACGCTACTACATACTGTACACGTTATGCATATATAATATAATTTCTCGTACGACCATACATATATAATATAATTTCTCTTACGTTCATACATATATATATATACACAATTTGGTATATACAATTTCTCCTACAATTTGGAAATCATTACAAGCAGGCATTATCGGCAATGGTATTCTCCGCTTTCAGATATGACCTCCATAAGCAAAAATCCCGCAATTTCCTCTTGAATTGCTCGTATGCAGTTCTCTGGAAGGAGCTTCTCCCGCATCTCTTCCATATTTAAAGAAGGAGATCAATGTAAATATATTAGTTGTGTGTATATATATTAGATAAAAAATTTAATAATAGTGTTTACGTGCTTGAAGTTGTCTTACATCTCTGCGCCATTCAGTCGTCATGCGAATGTTCTCGCAAACGTAGTAGGCACATAAATTAGTCCCTTGTTTCTGCCTCATGCACTTTGCGAGAATAGAATTCAATCAGATAATAATCAAGCATAACAATTGAATTGAAACTTGAATTAAAGAGATGCGCGAACCTAGCTAGTACTACTTTGGACCCGTTCAGAAGTACGCCAGCTTCCCGAAATAGCTGGCTTCTAGCTTCTCGCTGGAGCAGCGATGCGTTCGGCTGGCGCTGAGATACTTCGGAGTGGCATTCCCATGTAATTTCGAGGAACTCAGAAAACGTTTCGACACTGTAGCACTTCAGGGTGGCATTCCCATGTAATTTCTAGCTGTGTGATCCTTTGAGACAGAGAAAACGTTTCGACACTGTGGCACTTCGGGGTGGCATTCCATGTAATTTCCAGCATCTCCAACTTCTCATTTTCACGAAGCTGGGCGCAGGCTGCTCCTCGTCTCCACGATAATTTGCACTGCTAGCGACTCGATCTCCAGAAGCTGGATTCTAGGAGCTGAACCGTTCGTGTGGCTTCTCGCCGGCTTCTTGCGAAGCTAGAAGCTGGAGGAGATCCGAACGGGGCCTTAATTACCTTGGCCCGTCGCCAACGCAGCTCCGGTTTCCATTCACCGACAACATCATTGATGAACCGTTTCCAAACCCTGCCCAATAAAAAAATGAATAAAAGGAGTTATTAATTACTTGATATCAGAAAATGAATGAAAGAGACCGATATAGTGTGATAATGATTGAAATTACCTGTCGAGCATCCTAAACACGCTGGTGTATTCTCGAGGGTCTTTACCTAGTGAGTCCAGGATTTCAACAGTTTCATCGTCAACTTTAATGATTAGCAGGATCCAGTGATACCTGCGCACACATTTATATAAGCAGGCATGCATAACTCATCAACTACACTTAACATCGAGTAAGCAAAATATAATTTGTAGTACAAGACAGTAACACTCACTTGAAGTTGTAAGGAAATAGTATTTCTGTTCTGGTATTTTGTGCCTTCATAAACCTTAGCAAGTTATCCTCCGAGTCTTTGGGGTAGTCTTGTATCATTTTTTCATTAATGATATATGGATCAACGAACCCAATGTCATAGATTCCAACTCTTTTGCATTCAAGAATCTTCATTCTGCATAATAGAGTACAGAAGAATATAGTGAGGATAATTACGGCCAATGAACGAGCTGAGCTAGGGACTTAAATTATAAAAAGAAATCACTTACAGACAATAGCAACCGACGATAGATTTGTCGAGTGCGTCTTGATTGTATAACTGATTTTTTTTTGGAAACTCAATGCATAGCTCATTTTCACATAAGTAATGCTCTTCCTTGCCTTTCACCATGAGCATCTCTCTCCCGTTCTTTACTTCTTTCATGTACCACTCATGCAATCTTCGCATTTGTGTTGATAGATGCCGGAGCTACTTAGGTCTGACCAGAGTTTTCTCGGGGGCATATTGCCATGCTACATCAGCCACGGGGACTTCCTCGGTGCCTAGGAGTTGATCAACACTGATACCAATGTCTCTAGCAGCGTCGGTTACCTTATCGGTAATCACGTTGAGCGGAGGGATCGATTGCATTGCCTGTTCTCCGAGCTAGGGAATTTCCCACTTTTATTACTACTTCTACGTCTTGACTGCTGCATTTGTTCCTCATATGACTTCCTAATGTGCCAGGGGTCAGGGGTCGCTCAAGAAAGTCCACAAAGTGCTTTACGGTTTTCATAGGTATTATCTCCTTTGGCGGCGGGGGCGGTTTCGGTGCAAAATGGGACTTCACTTCGGAAGCCACGACCGTTTTGGTTTCTGCATCAGTCATATCATAAGCTAACTTCTTTTTGGCAGGAGGCTCGTCGTTGGCTTTCTTCTTTGGTGCTTTCTTCTGCTTTTGGCCCTGCTGGGACATAGAGGGTGGAGTCGGCTGATGTGGCGGAGATCGATATGGACTCGCGCTGGGCTCCCTCTCGAGGTGGGGTGGAATAGAGGTGTATTGCTACTCGGAGGAGTCGGTGGCCTTGGCGCCGAGTTTGGAAAACACGATGCATTCCTTTCTCCATACAATGACACCATGTATGACTTCTCCAAGTGTCTGCTCCCCTTCACCTCTAGGTATGTCAAGCTCTAGTGAGTCATATCCCGGCAGAACTTCATCCACCCTGACACGAGCATAGCCAGCTGGAATTGGATTGCCATGGATGGTTGCTTCAGGTGCATTCGGTAAAGCAACGCCGTCCGCCACCTTCTTGGATATGTTCTTCATTTTCTTGTGTAGCTCACAATTTGTCCTCTCTTTGATATCATCCACGGGGTAGTGAGCCAGCAGTGCATCATTGGCCCGGACCCCCGTGGAACCCACGCTACTTTTCCACATAGATGGGACGGTACTATCCAATGTTGGATCTGCTTGCTCCTGCCGCGCAGATGCCCTTTGCTGGCTAATTGTGTCCAGTTGCTCCTGCTGCCGCTTTAACATGCGTTCCAACTCCTCGTTCTTTGTTCCTATCTTCTGAAGCCGGTCTGCATCTTGCTTCTTTTTTCTCTGACGGCTTCTATAAGTATCATTCCACTCCGAAAACCCCTGAACCCACGGAACAACACCTTTGCCTCGTGTTCGACTTCCGTGTTCAGGATTCTCAAGGGCGCGTGTATGCTCGTCGTTCTCTCTCTCGGGCTAGAACAACCCCTTTAGAGCATCTTCTATTGCTTCAAGTAAAGCGTCTGAGGCTGTTTTAAGATCTGCCTTTTCAATAATCTGCCCTGTCGCTGGGTCCAACTGCCCCCCATGCGCATAAAACCAATGCTTGGACCTCTGGGGCCAATCCGCTGTAGCTAGAATGACCCCTTCAGCAAGCATCTTGGCCTCAGCTGCTTCCCACTTAGGCACGGCTCTCTTGTAGCCACCTGTCTCCAGAACATGGTGATACTCTTTTTTCGCAACATTTATCTTTTTTTTCTCGACCTTTCCAGTGCTTCATCTGATTCCTTGTATTTCACAAATGCGTCCCAGTGATCTTTTATCTTCTCTAGTGCTTCAGTGAATTCTGGAGTCTTCTTTTTTGCCTTGATGTAGTCGCTGTATAATCTTTTCTTCCAACTCTGGAATTGTGTGGCCATCTTCTTAAAGAGTAAACTGCTTGATTTTCAACCATTTGCCATCTATGAGACCCTCTAGTAGGTTGAAATGTGACATGAGCATATCCCAAAGAATTTTTTTTGATCTTTCGTCGACATAACTAACTCCTCGATCTACCTTTGGCTTATTCCATTCTCGTATGGTGATCGGGATGTTGTCCCTAACAATAACTTCACATTGATTTATAAATTTACGGGCATTATGTTCAGGAGCAATCGGTTCGCCATCTTCTGCGACTTCATCGATGTTGATCTTTATGTCATACCCAACCAACCCTTCTAGGAGATTGGCTAGATCCGGAGGGCTAAAAGAAGAAAGATTCGTTAATATATATATATATATATACAAATCAATTAATATATCTAATGATCACCAGAGGCCTAATATATATATACCTCGCCGGACTTTGTTAATTGTCTAACATTTTCTTCGGCATCATTGGTTGTTTGCCCTTCGTCTCTTGGTTCTTGCTCAAGTCCCTCACCGGAGTCGTTCAGAAATTGTGAGCCATCATCTAGTTCATTCTCTTTGTTTTGGGATGAGCGTATCATGTCGAAGATATCCTCTTCATGGGATCTGCCGCTATCATCCATAGCTTAACTAATCCAGAAGAAACATAAAACAATTTAGTATTTAAATTAGAATGCATTCAATAAGCAAAAACTGAATGATAGTCTCGAGAAGAACAATACCGGAGATGCAATCAATACACAGCAATGCAATCAATACACAACAATCATAGTATCATTTAACAGGATGCTTGGGTTAGTCTTCACTATGAAGGGAGGAAATTATGTGGAGCTTTGGCTCATCGTATGATGTATTCACTTCCTTGTCTTTTCTTTTTCTCGGTTTGGTAGACATGACCTTCACATAGAAAACTTGAGCCACATCATTGGCTAGGACGAATGGTTCTTCTGTGTACCCAAGATTGTTGAGATCCACTGTTGTCATTCCGTATTGCGGGTCTACCTTTACCCCGCCTCCTGTTAGATTGACCCATTTGCACCGAAACAAAGGGACTTTAAAAGAAGGTCCATAGTCAATTTCCCATATCTCCTCTATGTAAGAATAACATGTGTCCTTTTTTCTATTGTTTTTTGTTGCATCAAAGTGGACACTGATGTCTACTACGGAACTTTATTCTTGTAGACCCGTGTTGGGCCTCCAAGCGCAGAGTTTTGTAGGACAGTAGCAATTTTCCCTCAAGTGGATGACCTAAGGTTTATCAATCCGTGGGAGGCATAGGATGAAGATGGTGTCTCTCAAACAATCCTGCAACCAAATAACAAAGAGTCTCTTGTGTCCCCAACACACCAAATACAATGGTAAATTGTATAGGTGCACTAGTTCGGCGAAGAGATGGTAATAAAAGTGTAGTAATGATAGTAGATATTGATTTTTGTAATAGGAACAATAAAAAACAGCAAGGTAGCAATTGATAAAACGGAGCACAAACGGTATTGCAATGCTTGAAAATGAGGCCTAGGGTCCGTACTTTCGCTAGTGCAATCTCTCAACAATGCTAATATAATTGGATCATATAACCATCCCTCAACGTGTGATGAAGAATCACTCCAAAGTTCCTATCTAGCGGAGAACATAAGAATAAATTGTTTGTAGGGTACAAAACCACCTCAAAGCTGTTCTTTCTAAACGATCTATCCAAGAGTTCGTACTAAAATAACACCAAAGCAAATTCAGATTTGTAATGCTCAATCCAACACAAAGAACCTCAAAGAGTGCCCCAAGATTTCTACCAGAGAAACAAAGACAAGAATGTGCATCAACCACTATGCATAGATTACCCCAATGTCACCTCGGGAATCCGCGAGTTGAGTGCCAAAACATATATCAAGTGAATCAATATAATACCCCATTGTCACCACGGGTATTCGTATGCAAGACATATATCAAGTGCTCTCAAATCCATAAAAGTATTCAATCCGATAAAACGAAATCTCAAAGGGAAAACTCAATTCATCACAACAAGACAGAGAGGGGAAAACACCATATGATCCGACTATATTAACAAAGCCCGCGATACATCAAGATCATGACATCTCAAGAACACGAGAGAGAGAGAGAGAGAGATTAAACACATAGCTACTGATATAAACCCTCAGTCCCGAGGGTGGACTACTCCCTACTCATCATGCTGGCCGCCGGGATTTTGAAGATGGCCACCGGTGATGATCTCCCCTCCGACAGGGTGCCGGAACGGGGTCTAGATTGGATCTCGTGGATACAGAGGCCTTGTGGCGGCAGAACTTCTAATCTGGGGTCTCCGCGAGGGTTTTTGGAATATTTGGCAATTTATAGGGCGAAGAGACGGTGCGGGAGGCCACCGAGGTGGGCACAACCCACGGGGGCGCGCCTGGGGGCCCATGCGTGCCCTGGTGGGTTGTGCCCCCCTCGGGGCACCCCCCAGGTGCTGCTCTGGCCCATTGGATGTTTTCTGGTCCATAAAAAATCCACAAAAAGTTTCGCTGCGTTTGGACTCCGTTTGGTATTGATTTTCTGCGATGTAAAAAACAAGCAAAAAACAGCAACTGGCACTGGGCACTATGTCAATAAGTTAGTCCCAAAAAATGGTATAAAGTTTCTATAAAATCATTGTAAAACATCCAAGAATGATAATATAGCAGCATGAATAATTCATAAATTATAGATACGTTGGAGACGTATCAGCATCCCCAAGCTTAATTCCTACTCGTCCTCGAGTAGGTAAATGATAAAAGAAATAATTTATGAAGTGTGAATGCTAGCAAAGTGCATATGTTTGATCAATAGTAATTTCCTCACTTTTCCTAGCATCATAACAGCAACTCTTTCTCACAAAACTCATCATGTTAAAGTAGCAACCAATTCACATGTTAAGGAACAAACAATGAATTCTCTTGAAACTCAACAACCTATATTCTTCGTCACCAAACAATTGCAATTCAACTTAATCAATAGAGTCTAAGTAAGAGCTCCACATACTCAACCATCATATAGTCTTCTATGATTGCTAACGCTCACCGCATACACATGAGCAAAACGTTTCAACCAGACACCTAGAAAGATAGGGGCTTATAATTTCGCCTCCCAACATATTCACCTCATGGGTGATGTCAACAATAATAACTCATGCTACCCATATGCAACTTGATATATGTGCCTAGATCTTTCCTCACCACATGATGCTTGCCAAAAGAGATAATTAAAAAGGAATAGAGAGAAAAACTTTGATTTTTGCATGAAAGTAAATACATAAAAGTAAAAGGTAGGCCCTTCGCAGAGGGAAGCAGAGGTTGCCATGCGCTTTTTGTTTGTATGCTCAATCCCTTAGTGCAAAAGAACGTCACGTTATATTGCCCCTTATGATAGCAACCTTTATTATGCAATCTGTCGCTTTTATTCTTTGCCATCACAAGTTCGTACAACGCTAAATTTTCTCTTACACTAAATGATCTAACACTTTTAGAAGCAATTTTTATTGCCTTATTGCACCGATGACAACTTACTTGACGGATCTTACTCAATCCTTAGGTAGGTATGGTGGACTCCTGAAAATAAGATTTGGGTTTAAGGGTTTTTGGATGCACAAGTAGTATCTCTATTTGGTGCGGAATTTTTGGCAAGCAAAGATGGGAGGCAAGCACCACATGTTGAAGGATCTATGACAATATAACTTCTATGTGAATATGAACAAACATAAATCATTACGTTGTCTTCCTTGTCCAACGTCAACAATTTTGGCATATAATATTTTGATGGGGGCTCACAAGCACAAAAGATTTCCAAGATAGTGTATTTGCATATGAATGTTCTCTTCCTTATAGTAATCATTCATGAATTGCTTGTATGACCAATATTGTGATTGTCAAGCTTCAAAAGATTTCACTTTCTAAACCCAATGTGAAGCTACCACTAGGCATGATATGAACATATAATTTCAACTTCATGATATTCAATTCATTCAACAATTTACTCATAGGATATAAGTGAAGCACAAGAGTGAATGACAAACTACTCGAAAAAGATATAAGTGAAGATCAAGCGAGTAGTTAAGTAAAGGGGTAGCTAAATGAGGACTCTCTCTTATTTAAAAACTTTCAGATCTAAGTATTTTATTAAAACAGCAAGTAAAACAAAACAAAATAACATTCCAAGAATAGCACAACTCAAGTGAAGAAGCAAAAACTTAGGCTCAACCGATACTAACCGATAATTGTTGATGAAGAAAGGTGGGATGCCTACCGGGGCGTCCCCAAGCTTAGATGCTTAAGACTTCTTGAAATATTATCTTGGGGTGCCTTGGGCATCCCCAAGCTCGAGCTTTTGCATCTCCTTAATTCCTTTTATATCACGGTTTCCCTAAATCTTAAAAACTTCATACACACAAAACTCAACAAGAACTCGTGAGATAAGTTAGTATAAACCAATGCAAAAACCTTATCATTCTGTACTGTAGCAAATCACAAAAATTATTATTCAGCATTGCATACTAAATGCCTCTGCATATTTAATACTCCTATCCTCAAATAGAATCACTAAACAAGCAAACATATGCAAACATAACAGCAATCTGCCAAAACAGTACAGTCTGTAAAGAATGCAAGAGTATCAATACTTATTTAACTCCAAAAATTATGAAAATTTACCAAACTGTAGAAAATTTATCAGATATTATTTTGCAAAAAGTTTCAACATTTTATCACATTCTGACTTTTCTCGGGAATTTTTGCAACATCGATAAACTTTCTCTTTTGAAACAGCAACTCATATACTTGCAAAATAAGCATGGTAAAGGCTATCCTTGACATTTTTATTGAAAATAAATATGAAAAACATTATTCTAAATAACATCAAGCAAATCCTAACAAGAAAATGACGCTCCAAGCAAAACACATATCATGTGACGAATAAAAATGTAGCTCCAAGTGAGGTTACCGATAATGTTGGAGACGAAAGAGGGGATGCCTTCCGGGGCATCCCCAAGCTTAGTTGCTTGGATATTCCTTGAATATTACCTTGGGGTGCCTTGGCCATCCACAAGCTTAGGGTCTTGTCACTCCTTATTCTCCTCATATCGACATCTCACCCAAAACTTGGAAACTTCAATCACACAAAACTTAACGGAACTTCGTGAGATAGGTTAGTATGATAAAGAGCAAACCATTTCACTTTGGTACTGTCAAAGACAAGATTCATAATTGTCTCCACACAATGCCTACTGTATCATGTCATTTCCACAATTTATATTGAGCAATATAAGCAATAGAAACTAGAAAACAAGCAAACTATGCATTGAAAACAGAATCTGTCAAAAACAGAACAGTCTGTAATAATCTGTACTCCAACCATACTTTTGTTACTCCAAAAATTCTGAAAAATTAGGAAAACGTAGAGAATTTGCATATATATCAACTGTAAAAATTTCAGAATTTTTCTACGTTCCAGTAAAATACAGGAATTTCTGCAATGGACGCAAAAGTTTCTGTTTTTGCACAGAATCAAGTCAACTATCATCCACACTATCCCAAAGGCTTTACTTGGCACTTTATTGAAACAAAAGCTATAAAACAAGATCACTAAAGTAGCCTAATCATGTGAACACACAAAAACAATAGGTAAAAGTGTTGGGTTGTCTCCCAACAAGCGCTTTTCTTTAATGCCTTTTAGCTAGGCATGATGATTTTAATGATGCTCGCATAAAAGATAAGAATCTAAACACAAGGAGAGCATCATGAAGCATATGAATAGCACATTTAAGTCTAACCCACTTCCTATGCATAGGTATTTTGTGAGAAAACAACTTATGGGAACAAGAATCAACTAGCATAGGAAGTCAAAACAAGTGCAACTTCAAAACTTTCAACGAAAAGAGAGGAAACTTGATATTATTGCTATATGTAAAAGCATATGTTCCCTTCTCATAATAATTTTCAGTAGCATCATGAATGAATTCAACAATATAGCTATCACATAAAGCATTCTTTTCATGATCCACAAGAATAGAAAGTTTATTACTCTCCACATAAGCAAATTTATTCTCATCAATAGTAGTGTGAGCAAATTCAACAAAATAACTATCATGTGCTACTTGATTGACATAATCAAATTGAACATTAAAATTTTGATGACAAGTTTCATGGTTATCATTATTCTTTATAGCACACATGTCATCACCATAATCATCATAGATAGCAACTTTGTTGTCATGATCAATTGAAACCTCTTCCAAAATAGTGGATTCATCACTAAATAAAGTCATGACCTCTCCAAATCCACTTTCATAATTATCACAATAAGATTCAACACCCTCCAAAATAGTGGGATCATTAGTACCTAGAGTTGACACTATTCCAAACCAACTTCCATCAATATAATCATCATAAATAGGAGGCATGCTACCATTATAACATATTTGCACATCAAAACTTGGGGGACTAAAAATATCATCTTCATCAAACATAGCATCCCCAAGCTTGTTGCTTTGCATATCATTAGCTTCATGGATATTCATAGCGTTCATACCAACAATATTGCAATCATGCTCATCAATTATGCCAAACATTTTATTGAATTCTTCTTCTATCAATTGAGCACAATTTTCCTTTCCATCATTTTCACGAAAGACATTATAAAGATGAATAATATGATGCAACCTCAATTCCATTTTTTTTGTAGTTTTCTTTTTATAAACCAAACTAGTGATAAAACAAGAAACTAAAAGATTCAATTGCAAGATCTAAAGATATACCTTCAAGCACTCACCTCCCCGGCAACGGCGCCAGAAAAGAGCTTGATGTCTACTACGCAACTTTATTCTTGTAGACTCGTGTTGGGCCTCCAAGCGCAGAGTTTTGTAGGACAGTAGCAATTTTCCCTCAAGTGGATGACCTAAGGTTTATCAATCCGTGGGAGGCGTAGGATGAAGATGGTCTCTCTCAAACAACCCTGCAACCAAATAACAAAGAGTCTCTTGTGTCCCCAACACACCAAATACAATGGTAAATTGTATAGGTGCACTAGTTCAGTGCAGAGATGGTAATAAAAGTGTAGTAATGATAGTAGATATTGATTTTTGTAATAGGAACAATGAAAAACAGCAAGGTAGCAATTGATAAAACGGAGCACAAACGGTATTGCAATGCTTGAAAATGAGGCCTAGGGTCCATACTTTCGCTAGTGCAATCTCTCAACAATGCTAATATAATTGGATCATATAACCATTCCTCAACGTGCGATGAAGAATCACTCCAAAGTTCCTATCTAGCGGAGAACATAAGAATAAATTGTTTGTAGGGTACGAAACCACCTCAAAGCTATTCTTTCCGATTGATCTATCCAAGGGTTCGTACTAAAATAACACCAAAGCAAATTCAGATTCATAATGCTCAATCCAACACAAAGTACCTCAAAGAGTTCCACAAGATTTCTACCGGAGAAACAAAGACAAGAACGTGCATCAACCCCTATGCATAGATTACCCCAATGTCACCTCGGGAATCCGCGAGTTGAGTGCCAAAACATATATCAAGTGAATCAATATAATACCCCATTGTCACCACGGGTATTCGTATGCAAGACATATATCAAGTGCTCTCAAATCCATAAAAGTATTCAATCCGATAAAACGAAATCTCAAAGGGAAAACTCAATTCATCACAACAAGATAGAGAGGGGAAAACACCATATGATCCGACTATATTAACAAAGCCCGCGATACATCAGGATTGTGCATCTCAAGAACACGAGAGAGAGAGAGAGATTAAACACATAGCTACTGGTACAAACCCTCAGCCCTGAGAGTGGACTACTCCCTCCTCATCGTGGTAGTCGCCGGGATGATGAAGATGGCCACCGGTGATGATCTCCCCTCCGACAGGTTGCCGGAACGAGGTCTAGATTGGATCTCGTGGATACAGAGGCCTTGCGGCGGCAGAACTTCTGATCTAGGGTCTTCGCGAGGGTTTTTGGAATATTTGGCAATTTATAGGGCGAAGAGGCGGTGCGGGAGGCCACCGAGGTGGGCACAACTCACCAGGGCGCCCCTGGGACCCCAGGCGCGCCCCGGTGGGTTGTGCCCCCCTCAGGGCCCCCCCTAGGTGCTGCTCTGGCCCATTGGATGTCTCCTGGTCCATAAAAAATCTACAAAAAGTTTCGCTGCGTTTGGACTCCATTTGGTATTGATTTTCTGCGATGTAAAAAACAAGCAAAAAATAGCAAATGACACTGGGCACTATGTCAATAAGATAGTCCCAAAAAATGGTATAAAGTTGCTATAAAATCATTGTAAAACATCCAAGAATGATAATATAGCAGCATGAATACTTCATAAATTATAGATACGTTGGAGACGTGTCAGACACCACAATTTTGGTTGGTGCTCTTTTTATCTTGGACGATCGTTTAAAATGTATTCCCATTTATCTCGTACCCTTTAAAAGTCAATATAGTCGAAGATGGTGACTTGGCCAACAAGTACAACTCATCTCCAACAGTGGTGTTATTAATGAGATGTGTTTGCAACCAACCGCCAAAAGTTGCCATGTGTGTACGTTTAATCCAGGAGTCAGACTGCTCCGGGTTCTTGGAGCATACAATATCCATGTGTTCCTCGATATACGGAGCCACCAAGGTGAAATTTTGTAGAACTGTGTAGTGTGCTTGAGTGAAAGAATGCCCGTCCATACTTATTAGTGCTTTCTTTCCTAGCGTGCCTTTTCCACTCAGTCTCCCCTCATGCCACGATTGAGGAACACCAATCGGCTTAAGGTCAGGAATAATGTCAACACAAAACTCAATAACCTCCTCTGTTCCATAGCCCTTGGCGATGCTTCCTTCTGGCCTAGCACGGTTATGAACATATTTCTTTAAGACTCCAATGAACCTCTCAAAGGGAAACATATTGTGTAGAAATACAGGACCTAGAATGGTAATCTCTTCGACTAGGTGAACTAGGACATGCGTCATAATATTGAAGAAGGATAGTGGGAACACCAACTCGAAACTGACAAGACAATGGACCAATTCTTTCTGTAACCTTGGTAGGATTTCTGGATCGATTACCTTCTGAGAAATTGCATTGAGGAATGCACATAGCTTCACAATAGCTAATCGAACATTTTCCGGTAGAAGCCCCCTCAATGCAACTGGGAGTAATTGCGTCATAATCACGTGGCAGTCATGAGACTTTAGGTTTTGGAATTTTTTCTCTGCCATATTTATTATTCCCTTTATATTCGACGAGAAGCCGGGACCTTCATACTGCTCAAACATTCAAAAAGATTTCCTTCTCTTCTTTGGTAAGAGCATAGCTGGCAGGACCTTGATACTGCTTTGGATGCATGCCGTCTTTTTCGTTCATACATAGGTGCACACTCCCGCCCCTATTTCTCTTCTTACCGTCCATGCCCCCCTATGTCTAATACGGTTCCATGCAGGTGCACACTCCCGCCCCTCTTTTCATCGATCTCATACTCGCACACTCCTCCCCCCTCAGCATAGTAGGCCTCTCGCACCACCTCCTAGCTGCACCCCTCTCCCCCTGTCCGTCTCTCTGGACCTTATTTGCTTCTAACACATGCATGCATGTATACCTACCGATCTCCCTACGTATAGCTAGGTCGACTATAATTCTTTTTCCCCACGCACCGATCGACGTACCTCACTAGTTATGTCTCTCCCTTTCTCCGACACACGACGATTGATCTTCCTATGTAGTTACGTCTGCTTACCACAATCATATCGTCCCCCCTCATCATCCTTGCATACCTCCCGACCCGTCTCTCACACGCACGTGCACAGACAGGCACACATCCCCTCTCTTATTGATATTGCACTTGTACCCTCCATTTGTCTCGCGGCCTCTCCCACCATTTGTGAGAAGCAACTCCACCACCAACCCTCTGACACTCTACCTTTGTCTCTCTCCCAACCTTATTCCTCTGCTACACATATGCATGGATGCCGATCGATCTCCTTCAATACATAGCTAGGTCTCTCTCCTTCTCCACACATATACCAGTCGATCTACCTCTCTATAGTTAGGTCTCTGCCCCCTCCCCCCCCCCCCACACACACCGAGAGTAGAACATTGTAGGTAGGTATACATGCCACAGAGACAAAACTGCACCTCTGCCCCTCTCACATTCCAGTAGGCCAGCTGCCCTGTATCTTTGACATGGGCAAACACAAATTCGATGGCACTCATTATCGATTGTGCACCCACACACTTCAACCGTGTTTTTGATTCTATCGATATCTCACACCGATGATCCCTCCACTCTCTTCTCGTGGATCGCTCCCTCTATATGTGATATATCCATGACTCTATTTCACACACATTGCATATGTTACATTTTTTTGTTTGAGATATCATTAACACATTGCCTCTGTTTCGCACAAACCATCTCTCTCAAACCCACCCACGTACGTACCTGCACATAAAGAAGAGGTGCACGCACGACGCACGTACTCATGTCTCGTTCCCGGCCACACCCGTGTTGGTACACGGTGGAGTTCATTTCTGTACAAAAAGGCAGGCCACGTGATAATTTGACGCGTGTAGCGGTTGTTTACTAGAAGGAGGGTCGTGTACCACACATAGACGGAACAAAGTTCGACTTCACGCATTAGTATTAAATAAAGTTATATTCCTCAATGGCACGTACAGAATATAAAATGATTATCGTCAGGAAAAAAGAAATCCGCTCCACTATATACAATGGAGCCTGCCTGCCGGGGTTTGTCTCTCGTCACACTATCTCACAGAAGGCGGAGGTGGCCTCTCTCTCTCACCGTTGGTCACTAATCCGGCCGCATCCAGTCCGCCGGCGGAAAGGGAGGATGTGCATCGTTTCTCCGTTCGACGGCATTGAGGCAGCACGTCCCGATCTGCGGTACCCGCTGTTCTCTCTGACCAAGCTTTGGCGCAGTAGGTCCTTCGCCACTTGATCGCTGCCACAGTATGGGCAGATCCCGGTCACCGGCGCCATCCTAGTTGCATCCCAACGACCCTCAGGTACAGCTTCCTCTGGCCTTGCTCCACTGCCCATCTTCCCATGTTGGTGCATGCGGAAAATCCTGCATGTGGATCTTCTTTCGTTCTTTGCTTAAAACGTATCTCGGCCGGCGTACTTTCCATCTTGCAATCTCGACCTCAAACCGTTTTTGATAAACCACCAAGCTGCTATCTTTCCCTTATGACATGGAGTATGCTTCTTTTTTGTCGGCGTATGTGTCTTCAACTCCTCTTATTGGGCAGTAATTGTTTCCTTTCTACCTCTTTTTGCAAACAGGTCTATCCATTTCACCTCGTTGCTATTCCGACCTTTTGGTGAACTGCACAAATCACTTTTTTCTTAAGAGTGTTTTGTGCAGTTCCGCCAAAATGTCACACGGGCAATGTTTTTACATTTCTGTGGGACTGCAGAAAGGGAGATTGGTTTTGCTATCCTCCTCATCCAACTCCGTGCCTAATCTTCTCCAACAAGTAGTTAGTCCTAAAGAGAGATATCGCAGAGGTGATCAGCTTCTATTTGTGTGTGTTATGTTTCATCATCTAGTTACACTATTATTGTAATCACACTGACTGAATATCTTTGCAAACAGGGATGATCAGCTCGATTTTAGTGGAACTGCACAAAATGATCGGATTATGATGTCCTCCATACACCTCTTTCTTGGCTACAGAGTTGCGTGAAACTAGCTGCCAACTAATGAACACTGTGCCCAGGAAATGGAGCCATGCCTACGGACAGCATCGATCAATTATATATTTTTCTTTATTTGTACACCTTCTCACAACTTTGTCTTCAGTTGTGATGTGAATATTGGCGCTGATCTGCGAACCATTGAGATGCATTAGTGTCGTGGGAAACCACAGCCACCTATGGGGCCATGAGCCCCTTTTGGTTCGGCAGGGGGACTGAGCACGTTGCATAAAGAGCAGAGGAGCGCAGCGCAGCACGGCAGAGATCACACGGGCAGTTTTACCCAGGTTCGGGCCGCCGCGAGGTATAAAACCCTACTCCTGCTTTGGTGGATTGATGGTGGAAGGTGGTGGAACCGCAGTGCTCTTGCCCGGCAGGGTTGCCTCGGGGCGAGAGCAGCTACGCGCGTACGGGTGTACAAGGGTCCGAATCCTTTCTATGGTAGCCATGGGCCTCCATTTATAGATCAAGGGGTTACCACAGTGGCAAATAATTCATTGCATACTGATTAGATAGCAAACAGTGCTATCATATCTACTCTGCAGGCAGAGCAGAGCGCATTAAATGCGCCGCTTAGTGTCACATCATGGCCTGCCCGGCACGCCTTGCCGGGCTGTTCGGCCACCTTCTCTCCTGTATGCATGACACGTCGCTGGACGGGTGTCATTTAGGGGTGATTCCTATAGGAAATGGCTGCCATGTGGCAAAAGGCAGCCACTTAGTCACTTTGGGGCTTGACACCGCACCGATTGATGACTTGCGTCACTGTGAGGTGGAGCGGTGAAGCCTTGGCGGGGTGTTTTTGCCTTTGTAGGACCCGGCAGGCTTGAGGCTTGGTTCCGGGGCAACCTTGACCTCGCCAGGCTCTCCTGCCCGGCAAGGGAGGTTTTTCCCTTAGCAGTGTCTTGCTCCTTGGCTTGACTTGGTCTTCTTGATCTGCACTCTGGTTCTTCAAAGAGCCTATCTCTTGTGCTTTGTCTGGTCTTGGATGCTGCAATCTTGATCTCGGGCCTATGCATGGTCTGGGAACAGACCCATGGTTTGTTGCACCGACAGGAGCCCCCGGGCCTGGCCCGAACACGCTGTTGGGCGTAGTTGGGGTAGGCCCTAACTTGTGCACAGGCAAGAGGGAAATAGCTGCTTTTCCTTTGAGATCTTCTTTGCTTCTTCATTAATCTAAGCCCAGGTCAGTTTCCGGTTCTCCCGTGCGTCGCGTAATGCCAATCATGGTGATGGAGATAGTGGGCCACGATCCGCGGAGTCACCCACGTCCCTTGTTCATGGGGCGGTAACTGCCACCCCACTACCCTTCCCGCTCCAAACGCCTCCGCCACGTGTATCGCATGCATTGCGCAAGGTTGGTGGCCGATGCGGAGGGCGCGGGAATGAGCATCATGGCAGAAAGCCAGGCGCCGTAGATTGGCACAGGGGGTCGGCCTTGATTCTTCGAGCCGTTAATGGCGAGGAGGAACCGTAATGGCCGAGCGGGGCGGCCACCTCTATGAAGAAAACCCAGCCTCCTGCCATGCCCGCCTGTAAAAAGGGGGCGCAGTGCGAGGCGTTCCTCCACGCCCCCTTCCTTCTCCATTTCTGCAGTAGCCCACGTCTGTCATGGTGAGAGGTCGAGGGTCCGGCCCTCCCCAAGTGGCGACGAGTACTTCTGCTCGACAGCGTCTCCCTCCTCTCTCCGAGGATGCGGGGACGGAGCCAGCTACAAGAGGAGGTGGGAGAGGATGAGGCGAGGCTGTTGTGGCGCACGGGGCCGAAGGGGACGGGGTGGCGCTCCGATTGCACCCCCACCGGCCGCCCCTCCCCCGATGGAAGGCCACGTTGGAGACCAGCCCCTGGAGTTCATCCTCAGGCTGTATAAGCCCCCGCGCGGCCGCCTCTGACTCCCCACCCCATTCGCAAGGGCGATGGACCTCGATCATCCGCGTGCATTGAGACTACACATGAGGGGCTGCGGGAATGGCAGCATACGGGTGGATGTAGTTTTCCCTGCCCCTCATGTCATGTACTTCCATCGTGGGTGGAAGACCTTTGCCCGCGCCCATAACTTGTCGGAAGGGCACGTCCTCCATTTCAATTTAATGGGGGCCGATTTCCTTTCCGTCAAGGTTTTTGGGAGCTCGGGTGCTCGCTTAGGGTGCTGCGCGGAGAGCTCGACCGATGACGAAAGCTCCTCCTCGAGCGATTGCGAAGAGGAGGACAGTGACGGCGATGACTCCGGTGTCGGCCGGGAGGGCGACGATTCTGACTCCGGCTGAGCACCAGCTGCACCGTCATCGTCAGCCGGCGGCACCATCATCTGCACCTGCATCTCCTTTCCGGCAAGGTGATTTGCCGGGGAGTCAGGTGCAGGGTTGGAGATGATGCTCCGGGCTCCTCCAGCAGCCTTCCAGCTGGACCCCGGCAGGCTTCCTCCCGGGCTGCGGCTTCGTTCACCCTACCGTGTCCTACTGGCCCTGGTGGTGGCGGTTGACGGGTCGTCTCCGCCGATCTCTTCACCATCACCTTCGCCCGCGCCCTCCCGCTCCTGCCAGGCTCCTCGTCTGGGGACCCGACGGGGTTATACTGTGCTTCTGCCCAGGTGCTCCTTTTGCCCTCTTTACCCCCTGCCGCAGTGCCTAGGAGGAGAGGGGCAAGAAAGGGCATCACGGGGCACTTATCTTTTTTCAATCTAAAATCTTTAGGCACTTGCCAAACTTTAGTGCAAATTATGTAATCTCTTTTATCCATGTTTGTGTTCTGTAAGATCTGTACTTGTTGGTCAGCATATTAATGAAAAAGATAAACCTTGCCGGGCACTTGTGCATGTAATATGTCCATGTAGAGGTAGAATGCCTCTATACGCTCAAGTAACAAGTTTTTCCCGGTAGGCTATCCTGCCGGTACCCTCAGTTTGCTGCCGCGGAGCTAGGCCTGCTGGGCGCAAATCGTAAAGAGGGACCAGCCCCCCACCAAACCTTCTCGCCAAAGGCCACTACAACAACCCTGACCGAAGCAACGTTCGAGTAATGGGATGGGAGCACCTAAGTTTTGAAAGTGGCGAGGTTTTCCTATGCACAAGTTTTTACTTAGAGAACGCGTATGGATAAGAGAGAGAACTTATCTGTTTGGGCTAGCCGGAGATCACAATGTAGGCTTGTCTTCTCTTCTCCTCTTCGGGACCGAATCCATGGTAGGAGCCTGCAGTTTGATGCAGATGAAAATGATGCCTCATGCGATCTTATCTACATGAACATGCAATGCTCATGATATGCTTATGCATGCATGCAAGTTTTGGGGGCCCCCAGCGCTTCATTTATTTATGTTGCTCAGGGTCTGTGCCTGGCTTTGTACAAGGGGTTACATGCAACAAAGGCAAGGCATGTACAAAAGGGTGGCTGCCGGGCAGGGCCCGACAGCCGCGCCTTACGGGTAGAACTTGCGGAGATGCTCAATGTTCCATGAGTTTTGCAATTGAATGCCATCTCCGGTCTCCAGATGGACTGCGCCAGGTCTGGTGACTCGTACTACCCGGTAAGGGCCTTCCCACTTCGGCGTCAACTTGTTTGCACCCTTGGCGGACCGAATGCGCCTAAGGACAAGGTCGCCTTCCTCAAAACACCGGGCATGAACCCTGCGGCTGTGATAGCGATGCAGGGCTTGCTGATAGCATGCGGCATGCGTAGCAGCCCGGAGACGGTTCTCCTTGAGTAGCACTGCGTCGTCACACCGGTGCTGATCTTGCGCCACTTCATCGTAGGCAAGCACTCGAGGTGACCCGTAAATGAGTTCCGTGGGGATAACTGCTTCTGCCCCATAGACTAGGGAGAAGGGAGTCTGCCAGGTAGCTCGATTTGGTGTCGTTCTGAGGGACCAAAGAACCACTGGCAGCTCGTCGATCCACCGCCTGCCACACTTCTGCAGCCTATCAAATGTTCTCATCTTGAGTCCTCGCAACACTTCAGCGTTCGCCCTCTCAGCTTGTCCGTTGCTCCTTGGATGGCCACAGAGGCGAACGAGATTTTGCTTCTGAGGGCATGAACGTATTGCATGAAGGTGCGAGTCGTGAACTGGGTGCCGTTATCAGTGATGATCCGGGCAGGAACTCCAAAGCGGCACACCAATCCTTTCAAGAACTTGATAGCTGACTGACCAGTCACCTTTCTCACGGGCTCTACTTCCGGCCACTTTGTAAACTTGTCGATTTTGACGAACAAGAATTCAAAGCCCCCGGTAGCTCGAGGGAAAGGGCCGAGAATATTGAGCCCCAGACCGAAAACGGCCATGATAAAGGGATTGTCTGAAGAGCTTGGGAAGGCAGGTGGATATTCTTGGAATGGAACTAGCAGGCTTCACACTTGTTGACAAGCTCGACGGCATATTTGAGGGCTGTGGGCCAGTAGAATCCTTGCCGGAAAGTTTTCTCAACCAATGCCCTTGATCCAATGTGGGAGCCACACATACCCTTGTGTATCTCTGCCAGCAGTTCCTTTCCTCCTTCCTGGCAAATGCACTTCAATTTCACACCGTTGGGCCTCCTTCTGTACAGCGTGTCGTCAATGAACTGGCACATACTGGCCCTCTGGGCTACTGTTTCAGCTTCTTATTGCTCTTCGGGAAGTTCTCCAGTTTGGAGGAAATGGACTATGTGCCGTGCCCAAGACGGAGCCTGTGGCTCGGCAACGAGGACTAGCGGTGCCCCTCATTCATGAGAGTGCAATCCTTGACCGCGGAGACCGGTGGCCTGGCGGGAGGATGCAGCTCAGCGACCGAAGGGGAGTTATGCCCGACAAGCTTTCTGCCGGGATCCTCGGAAGGTTCTACTGGGAGAGGCTTGCCGGGCTCCAGTTTCCTCCTCTTTCTGGCCATTGTTGCCGGGGATACGGAGGGCTGAGTCAAATGGAGAACAAAAGTTCCTGGTTCCACAGGGAGCTTTTGTGCAGCGCAGTTCGACAGATGATTAGCAATGCCGTTTTCTGCATGGGGTACGTGCTCTGTTTGCAATACATCAAAGCGCTCCTCCAACTTTCTCACTTCCTCAACATATGCCTCCATCAATGGACTTTGGTAATCCTTGTTTACTTGTCTCACCACAAGTTGTGAGTCTCCGCGGATGATCAGCTTCTTGATCCCCAGTTCTGTTGCAATTCTGAGCCCGGCAAGAAGCCCTTCATACTCTGTTGTATTGTTGGTAGCCTCCTCCCAGGGAAAATGCATCTGGACGACGTACTTCAAGTGCTCTCCAGTGGGAGCAATGAGAAGCATGCCAGCCCCTGCACCTTGTAGGGAGAAGGCACCATCAAAATACATGATCCATTCTTGGGGTGCTTCCTTGCCGGGAATAACTGTCTCTAGCACTTCTTGATCTGGAGTTGGCGTCCATTCTGCAATAAACTCTGCCAATGCTCTGCTCTGAATTTTTTATGTGCTCTCAAACTTCAAACCAAAGCTAGATAACTCCAAAGCCCACTCCACTATCCTACCGGTAGCCTTAGGGTTTCGGAGTATCCGTTGCAAAGGGAAACAGGTGAGAACTGTGATCTCATGGTCTTTGAAGTAGTGGCGCAGTTTCCTTGAGGCCATGACAAGGTCAAAAATCAATTTTTGCACGCCAGAGTACCTGGATCTAGCCCCCTGCAACAGGGAGCTGACGAAATACACTGGGCGCTGCACCACTTTCTTCTTTGCCACGACCAGACAACTGCTTCCACTGCTTTGCTCTTCTCCATCTTGATCTGCACCTGACCTTGCCGGGGTATGCTCACTTTCCTCCCCGGAAGGGACACCAACTATGTCTGCTGCTTCATCCACTTCCTACTGCGCCACCTGTGCTGCGCTAACCACTTGATTAGTTGCCGCCAAGTACAGCAGCAATGGCTGTTGAGGTTTTGGAGCGACCAAAGTGGGCACAGAGGAAAGGTAGGCCTTTAAATCTTGTAGTGCAGCGTCTGCCTCCGGGGTCCACTCCATTGGTCCTGCCTTCTTCAAAATTTTGAAGAACGGCAAGGCAAGCTCGGTACACTTGGAAATTAATCTGCTAAGCGCGGCAACACATCCGGTCAAATGCCTCACTTCCTTGACTGTCTTGGGTGCTTGAACCTGCTCGATAGCCTTGATCTTGTCGGGGTTGGCCTCTATCCCCCAATGGGACACAAAGAAGCCAAATAACTTGCCGGAAGGAACGCCAAACACACACTTCTCCGGGTTTAGCTTCAAGTTGATCTTGCGCAGATTAGCAAATGTCTCTTCTAAATCTTGAATGAGGGTTGATCCGTCCTCGGTTCTGACCACAATATCATCCATATAAGCTTCAATATTTCTGTGCAACTGTGACTCAAAACCAACCTGGACTGCCCTCGCGAAAGTGGACCCGGCACTCTTCAACCCGAAGGGCATCCGCACGAAGCAGTATGTGCCACATGGGGTTATGAATGCGGACTTCTCTTCGTCTTCCTTGGACATGAAGATCTGATGATATCCAGAGTAGGCATCCAGGAAGGAAAGCAGGTCACACCCGGAGGTGGAATCCACAATATGGTCGATGCGTGGCAAGGGAAATTGGTCCTTCGGGCATGCCTTGTTCAGATCCGTAAAATCTATGCATAGCCTCCACTTCCCATTAGCCTTGCGTACCACCACAGGATTCGCTAACCATGTTGGATGCAACACTCCTCTAACCAGACCAGCTGCCTCAAGTTACTTGATCTCCTCGGCAATAAACTGTTGCCGCTCCAAAGCTTGTTTCCGGACCTTCTGCTTGACGGGCCAGGCGTGTGGGCGGACAGAAAGGTGGTGCTCGATTACCTCCCTGGGAACACCGGGGATGTCAGATGGTTGCCAGGCAAACACATTGACATTCGCCCGCAGGAAGGCAACGAGTGCGCTTTCCTATTTGTCATCAAGAGTGGCACTGATAGTGAAGGTACCATCAGCGCCAGCCAGCCCTGCCAGGACCTTCTTCACAGCAGGCGCAACAGCTTTGGACCTCTTGCTATTGGAACTTTTCGGCAAGTCATCGACAGACGCAGCGCACTCTAGAGAGGCACGCTTCCCGGATTCCTTGCCGGCATCCTTGCTAGCTCACTTCATTCTCTTACTCTCCTTGATGGGAACACTGGCTTCTGCAGCCTTTGCCACAACTGCTTCCTGGTACATCTTGTCCACGCAAATAATTGCGTCCTTCTCGTCTGATGGAATGGAAATGACGCCCACCGGCCCTAGCATCTTCAAGGTGTTGTAGGCATAGTGGGATGCCGCCATGAACTTGGCCAGAGCTGGGCGACCAAGGATTCCATTGTACGGCAAGGGGAGGTCAACCACATCAAATGTGATTTTCTCAGTCCAGTAGTTCAACTCTCCCCCGAATGTCACCGGCAACGTGATCTTCCCTTTAGGACGACTCCTGCCGGGGCTGATTCCTTGAAACGTACCAGTAACCTTGAGCTCTTCCTCTACTATCTGGAGTTTGCTGATGACCTCTGAAGAAATCATATTCAACACGGGCCCACTGTCAACCAACATCTTTGTGACTTTGAGGTTGCGGATTGTTGGTGATACCAACAACGGCAAGCATCCTACCGCGGTGGTGCGGTCAGGGTGGTCCTCTTCGTTGAAGATGATGGGCGTGCGGGACCACTTGAACGGCCTCTGAGAATCTGCCGTTGGCTCCACGGCATTGACCTCACGCGCCCACCGTTTAAGTTGGCGGTGGGAGGAGTGCAAAGATGCACCTCCGTCAATGCCCAGGGCGTCAGTGGCTTTCTGGAATTCCTGCTCGCTGGTTTCCTCTTCATCTCCTCCATCACTCTCATCGTTGCAATCCTCCTTCTCACGGCCCCTGGCGGGTTTCCCTTGATTCTGAGGAGCCTTGCCGGGCCGGCTTGCTCCGCCGCCACGGCCCTTCCCGCCAGCGCCATTCTAACCTTTCTCTTTATCTCTCTTCTCATATTCAGCCCTCTACTTCTTGACGAGCTGCTCAACTTGATGACACTCCTGGAGATCGTGGCCCTTGGTCTGATGGATCTTGTAGTACGGGCCATCGCCTTTCCCAGCCTTCTCGGCAGCTGCGGCTTCCCGGCAATCAGTGGATGCGGCAACTTCCTTGCCGGGTACCTCAGCCTTGGCCTTCTTGCCGGTACTAGGTGTGCCCGATCCCTCAACAGTCATCACTGCCTTATCCTTGCGCCTTTTGTTGCGCTTCTTGTTCTTCTTCTTCTGACTGGTGGCCTCGTCATCATCCTCTGAACCGATGTCGACGCCATCCTCTTCTCCGGGGAGCTTACTCCCCTCCTCTATTCGAGCACACTTATCCACCAGAGTGTAATGCTCCTTCACAGTCTTGGGCAATCGAACGTTCATCATGGAACGTATCAGACGATTGCGCACGTTGAACTGGAACACAGCTATCACAGCTGCCGGGTGGATGTCTGGAATATTCCTGTGGACTCGGCTGAACCTTTGCATGTATTTCTGCAAGATCTCTCTTTCCTTCTGCGGGAGAAGCTGCAAGTCGCTGGGCCGCCCTGGTTCTTGATGGCCGCCCGTGAAGGCGCCAACGAACTCATGGCACAGGTTAGCCTAGGTCGAAATGGAGTTCTCCGGCATGGGCATCAGCCAAGACCTCACATTTGGCTTGAGTGCCAAAGGGAAGTAGTTGACGAATACCTTCTCATCTCTTCCTCCGGCAGCTTGAACAGTGATGGTGTAGATGCTCAAGAACTCCGCTGGGTTCAGTCTCCCGTCATACTTCTCTGGTATCTCTGGCTTGAACGTGCTTGTGGACGGCCAACGGACTTGCCGCAGCTCGCGGGTGAAGGCAGGCACCCAGCCTCGAAAGGCAGGTACCTGTCTTCAGCGAGTGCGGGCTCGTCGACGGTGGGGCCATCGCGCCTGTCAGATTGGCGGTGGGCGTCGCGGTGTCGCTCGGTGGTGGCATGTGCGCCTTCCCTTTGCCTGTCCTCCAGGGCTCGCCGTTGGCCTTGAAGCGCTCGAGGGTCGGACGAAGCCATTGAAATGCTGTCGGGCTCTTGGTCGCACAACTCCTGCACTGGCTGCTGCGGAGGGGACTGCGCTGTCGGGGTGGCCACTCCCGCATGACCAGCAGCGAGGGCTGTTGTCGTCACCTGGGGAGGCCGTGGCGGGCCAGCCCGTTGCGATCCTCCCACCTCGGCGAAGCCAATCAGACTCTGAATGGTGGCTCTCCACTCATCTATCTGATCGGCTGCCGGCGGAAATTTCAACAGCAGCTGGGCCCGCGCCTTGGCCTCCGAAGCGGTGCTTGGCATGGATGTTGATGAAGACCGCAACGTCGCCCGGCTCTTGATGGTGCCGGTAGCGGTCGCGCCGTGGTCTCGTCGTCGTGAGCCAGTCGCCTGGGCGGCATGGTGACGAGGTGGAGGCGCTGGAGGGCCAGCGGCTCCGTTTAGCGCAGCGGCTGGGTCGGCTCGTTCCGGGGGTGGTGCATGCTCTGCGGTCGCACCCGCGGCGGGAGCGGCTGGGGAGTTGCGATTCCCCTCAGAGCGAGTACCCCCGCTGCGGTTGTGCCCCTCGGCCGGACGGAGAGGTGCGGACAGAATGATCTCTCCTCCCGTACATCGTGGGGCATGGACGCTGGGATGTTGTTGCTACTGTCCTTCTCCGGTGCCTCCTGCTCCTGCTTCGGCCGCATGGGAGGTGGTGACGACGCGGCCTGCGTCAACCACATCCCCCGCAGTGTCCACATCCCCGGGCATCCCCATAGCCCCCGCGGTGTCGATGATCTCGGGCGGCGGGGCTTTCGAAGAGGACGGCTGGGCGGCGGCACCGGGTTTCTTCTTGGGTGCCATGGACGATGGAGCCGTTGATGAAGAGAACGATGATGAAGATGACGCGCTATGTACACCTCTCGGGGTCGCGCAAGCGCTGCCCCCTACCTGGCGCACCAAAGATGTCGTGGGAAACCACGGCCACCTATGGAGCCATGAGCCCCTTTTGGTTCAGCAGGGGGACTGAGCACCTTGCACAAAGAGCGGAGGAGCGCAGCGTAGCACGGCAGAGATCACACGGGCAGTTTTAGCCATGTTCGGGCCGCCGTGAGGCGTAAAACCCTACTCCTGCTTTGGTGGATTGATGGTGGAAGGTGGTGGAAACGCAGTGCTCTTGCCCGGCAGGGTTGCCTCGGGGCAAGAGCAGCTACGCGCGTACGGGTGTACAAGGGTCCGAATCCTTTCTATGGTTGCCATGGGCCTCCTTTTATAGGTCAAGGGGTCACCACAGTGGCAAATCAGTCATTGCGTACTAATTAGATAGCAAACAGTGCTATCATATCTACTCTGCAGATAGAGCAGAGCGCATTAAATGCGCCGCTAAGTGTCACATCATGGCCTGCCCGGCACACCTTGCCGGGCTGTTCGGCCACCTTCTCTCCTGTATGCATGACACGTCGCTGGACGGGTGTCATTTAGAGGTGATTCCGGTAGGAAATGGCTGCCATGTGGCAAAAGGCAGCCACTTAGTCACTTTGTGGCTTGACACCGCACCGATTGATGACTTGTGGCACTGTGAGGTGCAGCGGTGTAGCCTTGGCGGGGTGTTTTTGCCTTCGTAAGACCCGGCAGACCTGCCGTGGCGGTCTTGAGGCTTGCTTCTGGGGCAACCTTGACCTCGCCAGGCTCTCCTGCCCGGCAAGGGAGGTTTTTCCCTTAGCAGTGTCTTGCTCCTTGGCTTGACTTGGTCTTCTTGATCTGCACTCTGGTTCTTCAAAGAGCCTATCTCTTGTGCTTGGTCTGGTCTTGGATGCTGCAATCTTGATCTCGGGCCTGTACACGGTCTAGGCAATAGACCCAGGGTTTGTTGCACTGACAATTAGCAGCCATGGTAGTTTCATTTGTATTTGATGGAATGTTGTAACGAGACAATCTTGAGGCAAGAGGACACATGAATCCTAAGTTGAAACCTTTTTTTTCTATGGAAACCAAAGTTGAAACCTTCATAGCATCATAGTACAATTTCATTATGCTGGAAAATTATGCGTACATATAAACAAATCCTGAAAGATTGATAGCAATGCCAGAAACAATTCAACTTCGTTTCGCCGACATGTGGGACATCCTTCATCCGGCTCCACCTGCCATGCAGCAATATTGAGTGCACAACTGCAGTGGAGATTCACCCCGGTCGTTGTGCTGCAGTAATAATGACTAGTGAGCAGTCAAATCACAGAGCCCCACCTTCGCCACAGTAAGTTGCTCAGACGGAGCAACCATCATTTCTCTCTTCGTTGAATCCGCTGGTACTCCAATATTCCCAGAGTAATAAGTTGCTCGGGCGAAGCAACCATCACTTCAATTCACCTTTCCCACAGTAAGTACTACCTCCTTTTTTTTATTCTAGAAACAACCACACGCGAATATTGGACGGTAGCAGCACAACAACTGAATCAAAAATCGAAACCAACCAATGAACTACTACTAATGGTGAGCATTTGCTAGTATCATGTACTCCGTCTGTCCATGTATATAAGGCTTAATGCATTTTCCGAGACTAACTTTGGCCCTGTTTGGATCCATGGGTTAGAGTTAGTTTGAGCTAGTTGGGGTTCAAATAGCCCTAAAGTATCCAAACATGAGGGTTAAATTGGAGCAAGTTGCACCTAACCCACCAAAAAAACTATCCCATCCAAGAGGTGCTAATTGGAGCTAGTTCTCATTGGGCCCACTGAAAAATCACTTTTCTCTCTCTATCCCGCCAGCCAAGTGGTGCTAATTGGAGCAGGTTCTCATGGGGCCCATTGAAAAATAACTTTTCTCTCTCCATCAAGTGCATTTATTGTCAATCTAACCCTGTCATCCAAACACCTCTTTGGCTAGAGTTAGTTCAGGGTTAGTCATGAGTTAGTCTAACCTCTTGCTAAGTTAGAGTATCCAAACAAGAGTAGTATAGGACATGCAAGCTGCTCAAAGCATACCATCAAACTCGTACGTGAAACGATCTTCGAATGATATAATTTTCAAATTATATAAAATCTTATCAATATTCAAAGGCAACCTCAAATAATAAATTAGGCTCTATATATACGTATGGATGAAGGGAGTATGTAGTACTAATCACAACGCATGCATGTGTGTGGAGTACTACATAAACAAGAATGTTTTACATGCATTGGTTAATTATATCTTAGTTATGGCACATACCAATTTAATGCACAAAAGAAGAACGGTTGACGGGATTAGCAGAAAGCAAAGCGCCTTTTTAGCGGGGTTTTTCATCATTCTATGAAGGTGCAAAATCAAGTGTTACTACTACCCCAAACAAGTTCAAAATGAGAAACTGGACCCACTCACGGCACGGCAAACCTGTCTCGTTTGGTCCGTCGGTCAAAGCGCTTCCTCTTCTTGGCATAACAATAGAGTACAGTAATTTTTTTAGAATGCTCTTGGCATGTCGCTAACATGTGGGAGCGAGTGATGAGTTAACCGACCTCAATAGACGGCAAAATCGCCAGCCCGCCGCACTTTGAGAGAGACGAGGAGCGAGAAGCGATATGGGCTGGTGGAATATACTAGAGCTAGGTGTCGCACGGACGGCAAGAAATATGGTGATAGCGTGGGTTGGCCATGTATGATGTAACTACACTGGGCTGCCGTGTTTCGGACTCTTCCGGTCTACTGTGGAGAAGATTGGGTAGATTTTATATCGCTGAATAAAAATATCAAAGAGTCCAGACGCTCCACCGCGAGGTTTCTTGCTCCTTCTCGGTCATCGGAAAGTGTTCTTCTAAGTTTTGCCGACACGTGGGACATCCAGCATCCAAGTCCACGTGTCATGCAAGAAAATGGAGTTAAGTATAGTAGGAGAGTTCTCGCAAAAAAAAGTATAGTAGGAGAGACTCACCAACGGTCACGAACATAGGTGGAGTACGAGCATGAATCACCCGAAAAAAAGGAATACGAGCACGAAGGGAAGAGGTGCAGGCACCGACGCAGGTACTCTTTGCCTCTTTCCCTAATACTCACGCGCGGGTACACGGTGAGCTCATTTCTGTATGAAGAGGCAGCTCACCTGATAATTTGGTGAGTGTAGTAGTTGTTCATGGGAACCACGCGCGTTTATTATAAATTAAGTTATTCTAATCGATGTCACGTACGCAACATTATTTTCTCAATGGAACGTGAATCGTGCACGCACTGAATGACGGAGCACGGGATGGTAGCCATGGACATGGTCAGCCCATTTTGGAGATTAATACACTACTTTTGATGTGTCCTGTCAACTCGCAAACGAGGAGAAGCTTTGCTTACTACTCCAGTACGACCTCTCCCTCGCTCACGCGCGTGCGGTGGCTCGCAGGACGAGGAGAAGCTTTTGCTTTACGATAGTGCGTTTTAATACAGGCGGTGGACGTGCAGCGGTTCATTCGGTGTCAGATTGCCAGAAGTATCTATACTATAGTACCATCATCATTGTTCGACTTCCGGAAGAGGCAAAGAGCCAAGCGCACGGTCACCTACTCACAGTATAACCGGCCGTGTTAGCACGAATTTTTTAACGTAGTACAATCTGAGTGGATTGCTCCAGTGGTCATCACACGTGAGCCAATCGATTCGCACCCTTCCGTGCACCATTTTGTCTTGCGTTCCTTCCTCCGTCCAACACGCTGACAAGTGGGCCCCATGCTCATGTATGCCAACGTGGTAGTCAATTATTTTGCTAGAGTCAGCTATCACACCCTATCGATGCCACGTCAATATACCCACTGGAAACAAGTTAGACTTGTTCGGTTCAACCGCCTCCCTAGGTGTTTGGAGAGGAATTGGCCTGCGCGAGGCGGTTCTATAGGTGGGCAGGCGGCAAAAAACAGGGGAAAACGCGCGAACCAGCTAGACGAGGGAGGGAAGCTTCTACATTCAAGGGGCACGTGGCATTGGCCATTGGGCGGCAACACGCGGTTATCCAGGTACGCAATAAAGGATGCGAAGAGGCTTCCTATATCGGCAAGGACCAGCTTCCCTACCGATTCCTCATCCAATAGAACTCTCAAGTTAACTATGCTGAAGCTGGAGTAGTCATCAGATGGGTGACCGAATGGGAAGTGGACTCGATGTTAAAACTAATGGGATGGGTTACTATAGACATTTAATTGGCTTAAATGTATATAGTGCTCCATCCTATTAGTTGAACCTCAAGGTCTTTGTTTTGTAATTTTTGACATTTTTGTTTTCTGAACACATGTTAATCGAAGGTCTATCGCGTTACTTTTTGATAATTTTTGTTTTTTGAACACATGTTAATTGGCTTGAAAGAAGGTCTATCGTGTTACTTCACGACATCTTTCAAAAAAAAGTGATATGACTTTTGTCAACCTATAAGGCATGTCTGTCAAATTAACCTCGAGGGACTTGTTCTCAAATTAACCTCTGGGTCTTGCAGGAGTACTTGTTTTTTGAACACATGTTAATCGAAGGTCTATCGCGAGGTCTTTGTTTTGTAATTTTTGACATTTTTTGTTTTTTGAACACATGTTAATCGAAGGTCTATCGTGTTACTTTTTGATAATTTTTGTTTTTTGAACACATGTTAATTGGCTTGGAAGAAGGTCTATCATGTTACTTCACGACATCTTTCCAAAAAAAAGTGATATGTCTTTTGTCAACCTATAAGGCATGTCTGTCAAATTAACCTCGAGGTACTTGTTCTCAAATTAACCTCTGGGTCTTGCAAGAGTACTTGTTTTTTGAACACATGTTAATCGAAGGTCTATCGCGTTACTTTTAGATAATTTTTATTTTTTGAACACATGTTAATTGGCTTGAAAGAAGGTCTATCGTGTTACTTCACGACATCTTTCCAAGAAAAAGTGATATGACTTGTGTCAACCTATAAGGCATGTCTGTCAAATTAACCTTGAGGTACTTGTTCTCAAATTAACCTCTGGGCCTTGTAGGAGCGCTGCAATGTGTCAGCGTCAATTGCAAGATGAGCCAGCAAGCTAGCAGTGGAGTTGCCAACATGCTCAAAGTGCACCCAACATTGAGTAGAAAGAAGCATGCCTAGGAAATTAATGCGTGCTTAGGGAGGCCTTTGCTCAAAGAGCAAGTGTATATAAGGTACAGTCGGCAGGTTATAAGGACGAGGAGCGAGAAGTGATACGGGCTGCTGGATATACTATAACTAGGTGTCCCATGGAGGTAACATTCAAAGTTATTCTCACACTATAGAATGGTACAGGAATGTGGAGAGATTTGGTTGATTTTATATCACTGAATAATATAAAATATTATGAGTGTAGACGCTCCACCACGAGGTTCCTTGCTCCTTCTCGGTCGTCGGGAATCTATGTTCTTCCATTCTTTTTTTTACGTGAGCTTTGTTCATCCTTTTGCCAACAAGCGGGACATCTAGCATCAAGGTGCACGTGTCATGCAAGAAAATGGAGATAAGCAGTGCGTAAGTGAGTCGTGCACTTCGATGGCACCTACTACGCAATTTTTTTTCTCCTCGATGGCACGTGAATAGTGCATGTACTCAATGACGGGGCACGGGATGGTAGCCATGGACATGGTCGGCCCTTTTTGGAGAGAGTACTAGTAAATACACTTTGATGTGTCCCGTCAACTCTCAGAACGACGAGAAGCTTGCTTACTACTAGTACGTCTTCTCCCTCGCCAACGCGTGCGCGGTGGCTCACAGCACGAGGAGAAACTTTTGCTTACAAGCGGTGGACGTGCAGCAGTTCATTTGGTGTCAGATTGCCAGAAGTACTACTGTAGTACCATCATTATTGTTCGACTTCCGGAAGAGGCGAAGAGCAAAGCGCAAGGTCACCTACTAACCTAATACAGTATACGATAGCCAAAGCTGGTCCACCTTTTTAGAGCATGGTTAATTAACATAGGCGGCTCTTGCAGCAGCAATTCACTTTACAAAAACCAGATATTCCCAAAACGCGCAACATTAATTGTTTCCTTGTTTTCTTCCCACCTCGTTTGGCCACCCACGTTTTCTCTCCTCTAGCTATTAATTAGGGACTAATTGCAAAATAAACGACTTTTGCATGCACAGAAAGAAGGCGCTGATTAGTCAAGGGAATCAAGCCGGTTTGCATGCAAGGGATTTAATGTTTGCATGTGCAAGCCAAACAGTGATCCCTATCAATTAAGAATTATTTGCTATTATTTTGGCTGGTCACGGGGTACAACTATTGGATGGTTTTTATGTTCAATTTTTTTGCCTCGCCCAATCCTTAACCACCTAGGTTGCGGAGCTCCTCCTAATGTGATTTAGGCTGGTCATGGTGGGGAGTATCATATACTAGTATCATGCATATGATACTATGTTCATAGTGCATAGTATCATAGGTGGTCTCATTTTATTGCCATGCATGACACCTAGTAGCATAACATTTATTATGTTACGGTATCTACCTATGTTACTACAACCATCTCTCTCTTCTTTAATTACCTGCCATGTAAGCATGTTTGCGAGTCCCAAGTGCATGATACTACTTATGTTACCCCCACTATGGCCAGCCCTATGCACCTAGACGGAGGGAGTACTATCTTCGTAGGAACTTAAAACGCAGGAATAGCAAAAATAAAGGATTGAAGTGGCATGTCCACTTGAATCCCATAGCATTAACACAGTGTTCCCCTCAAAAAAAAACCAGAGTGTTTGACACAGGAAAAACAAAGGAAGTGAAAAAAAAGTTGGAGTGGATGCTAGATTGCCAATTAACACATGATTTCATAGGAAAAGAATCCTATAGCATTCTATCCTATGAATCAAACGACCAATGTAGGAAAATTATGAGGGGGGTCTCTCCAACAGTGTTCCTCGGCTCGCACCTAGCATCACGGTGGTCGAACTTGGAGTCATTCATCTGGTACACGTGGCATCTTAGATCTGGACACAAGGTGACATACACCGTCAAGGTCCATGGTCAAGGGGGTTAGGGCGGACGCGACCTCTCACTGCGTCCGCCATTTAAAGCGGCGCGCCGGCCAAGGGCGCCGCCCACTGCACTCCCAGCTGTACCTGCCTCCTCGCCGCATTCAAAAACCTACATTTAAACCCACGTGGAATGCGAGAAACCCACTCCGTCCACACACGTCCGTTCAGGAGTAGGACGCCAGCCAAGCTCCTTCTTCCACCATTTTCTCCACTCTTTCGGTGGCATCCGACGAGCAGGAAGAGCAGTTCTCCGGCATAAAAGCCGTCTGGGTGGCCCGCCGAGCCCGGCAGTTACGAGCGAGGCAGCTCGCTGCTCCACCTACCTCGCCTAGCCCATCGGAGGCAGTTGCCGCACTAAGCCAGTGCGTGGTTTCGCAGCTGGCCGCTCCAATCCAGCTCGAGGAAGAGTGCCGACTTGCTCCACGCCAGCTTGTCAGGGAGCATGGCGGCACGGGCATCGTCGCTGCCCTCGACGCCGCCGCGTCGTACAGCGCCTCCAGTGCCTCCGACTGCGCCATCCGTCATTGACGCGCGCGTAGCCGTGCCATGCAGGCTGACAAAGAAGCCGCCGCGGATGTCGACGAGGTGACACGGCTATGCGGATGTTGACGAGGTGACGGCCAGCACGTCCCCGCCCGCCGCCATCATCGAGGAGAAGTAGAACATGGGAGGTCGCCGCCGATTGTATCCCATGAAGGCCACCGCCGAGGCGCCGCCGGCGAAAACAGCCGGTGTCTTGCATGATTCTTCTTCAGCCGGATGCCGGAGGAGGACAAAGAGATTGGGCGGCGAATATTTACATTAGGTATATTAATTCTACCAGGCTAGTTGTAATGGGAGTATCATAAGTAGTATCATGCATGCCAACTAGGCAAATTTTATGAGGTGGCGTAGAATTAAATGAAGAAAGGGAGGGTTGAGTATCATATTATGATACCGTATGGAATTAAGTTACTCCCACTGTGGTCAGTCTTAGGCCTTATTCGGTTCAATCTCCCCCCAAGGGGTTTGGAGAGGAATGGAGGGGAATTTGGCTTGTACATGATTTAGTCCCCCACAATCCCCGTTAAAATCCCTTGAACCGCACATGCCCTTAAGGTTAAAAATGACCGGGATTACAGAGGACAGGGTATAAACTTCAAGGATTTAAAGGTGAGGGTTTGTTTCCGACTAGCTCTACAACCTCACGGTTCATAAATCGGATTTCACTCTCCCCTCATGCACACGCCCGCGTACACTCACGGTGGAGCACATTTGCACACGAAAAGGCAGGTAACGTGACAATTTGAGACATCTAGTCGTCCACTTATGGTGCGTTTGGTTGCAAGCGTGGCCACATATGGGTTGGGATCGTCCAAAAAATATACGTGTTTGGTTATAAATCACTTGAACGGTTCAAGTCAAAAAAAGAGAATATGCCTCAAAGATGCTGAACCGTTTCAGCCAACCAAAGTAGTCGAATCAAATGGCCACCCTTTGCATGCATGACCATGTGAGCATGACTGGTGGTCCCGTCCTAAATAATTAGCTCATCTCTTATATGGAGCCAAACACATGATTAATGTGGGGTCTGGGACGAAATGTCAGCCATACCAAGTGCGACCTGAACGCGGAAGCGCGGTTATTAATCGAGTTTCTTTTTACTGGTATGTTAAATGAAAAAAATATGGCTGCGCGCGTATTCAATTTAAAATGAGCGCTATGGAGGAAAAAACAATTACTACTCCACTAGTCCACTTCGGGACTTGCTTGCTAGGTTTGTTCTTTTCTTCTCACTCTCTCACCCTCTCCAGATCTAAACAAGACAGTGGTGTCCACTCTCTTTGTTTCTCTCTCTCTCTTCTCTCCTGTTGACATAGATCCGGCAAGATACCTTCCGCTGGTGGTCGCTGGTGGCGAGGGAGGAAGCCGACGCGCGCCGTCTTCTATGACCTGGCGCCGGCATGGGAGGTCCTCCTCACCCTTGCTCCCCGCCGTCGAGTTAGCAGGTCCCGCCGCCTGCCTCGCCACATCCTGCCGACCGGAGGTATAACTTTTTTTAGAACCGGCCTTGTTCTAATGGCCCAGCTCCCCACTTCGCAGCATCCCTTTTTTTTCATCAAGTTAGGATTGCTCCCCACGTCGCTGCATCCTGCATGTGGATATTCTTCTAGTATTACAAAGCTCTCCATGTAGCTAGCTCCGTCGGCTTGTCGAACACTCGAACACCACCTAAATTTTTACTATTAGAGGAAAAAAGGTACTGCAGATACTGGCTAACGAACCGATCTCTTGGTTGGAAAGGGAAATAAAGATGCTGGCCTGACCGGTCTCTTCGTCAAAAAAGAACAGAAAGTGGGGGGTGTTGGGTCGACAATGCAACCGAGAATGAGCACGTCTAGATTTCTTGTGGTCACATAGGAAAGGTCACTGACGAGAACAAAAAATGCACAAATCCAGACATGCTTTGCATGTTTGCCGCACTCGGCAACACCTCTGCCTCACCACTTTATGCCCCGGTGGATGTAAAACGTGCTTGTGCAGTGCCTCCCCTGTCCCTATGCCCTTACTGCTGCTATTAATCTAACATCACAGGTAAAATGAAACAATTCCACTGTTAATATGATGTCGTTGTTAAGTAATGCTGCTGTCAATCTATTGCCATTGATAAAATGAATCAATGCCACCACCGTTTTATGAAATGCTTCTGTCTTGCTTTATTTCTCGTAAAGAGTGTTTTGGATAGTTACACTAAACTCTGACACCGGTAACATAGCTGCATCTCCGTTGAACTGCACAAAATTTAATTGCACAATGGTTGACACGACGATGTGTTTCTCCTTTCCGTATCACCCTTTGTTAGAACGATCGTTTCTGTTAACCGTGCACATACGTACTGATCAAGTGCTACTCCCAATCTGTCATCACATAGTCATAATGCAATTGTTATGCATGTTAATGTAAGCCCCCGTTAATCTAGTGCCAGTGTTGATTTGATGTGATGGCATTTCTTAGTTAATGGCACTTTTTCATATTGTCACTGTAATGCCATTGATAACATATGAGATGCTGCTGTTAATCATATGCCGCTGCAAAAAAATGACACTGCTTAAATAACTTTGTTACATATTTGTGCAAACAGGGTTGTCTATCTCCATATGGTGTCTATTTGTGCAAACGGAAGCACAAACCTCAATTTTAGTGGAACCTGCTGTCAGCTGACCTCACGGTGCTCCAGGTATTCCTACATTCTTAACTAGGTAGAATGACCAACGCAAGATGAAATAAGCTTATTCATACGTTGACTTGCTGTTTGCAGTGTGGAACGATCCTGTCATGTGTGGAGGAGCAAACAAGCACTGCAGCCGCTCCGTCAACGCAAGATAAAAGAGACCAAGTCATTGATGGCCTGGCCGGCGAGTAGGGGTCATGCAAACAGCGGTGCATTTTTCTAGTGGAACGGCACAAAAAAGATATTGGGGTTAGTCGGACAAATTTTCTACAGCCACACGGAAGGAATTGCGCTCATCGATTGCATAGAATTTCCTCCGTGCCATCATAGGAGATCCCAAGGTGGAAATCAACTAATCACCTATAAAATTATGCATAATCTTCCTCACGCAGGTCAGTATCCCCTTCATCCAGATGATCGTGTTTTGTCATGCCGAGCTATTGATATCTGCTACTGTTTTGCGACACCATTTAAGTACAGCGCTTTCCTATCTTTTCACATTCAGGACAATGAAGATGATTTCAGTGGAACCGCACAAAATGGTCTGATGTTGAGTGATCTCTATTGCCTCTTCTATTTGCTGCAATGTGTCAGCGTAAATTACAAGATGAGCCATCAAGCTAGCTGTGGAGTTGCCAACATGCTCAAAGTGCACGCAACATTGAGTAGAAAGAAGCATGCCCAGGAAATTAATGCGTGCGTAGAGAGGCCCTTTGCTCAGAGAAGCGTCTATCATTTTTTCTTTATTTCTACACCTTCTCACAACTTTGTTTTGGTTATAGTCTTGTGAATCATTTAGATGCGTAAACATGCTGAACTTAAGTGCTTGTGAATGTTAGCTAGTATGCATACCGTATCTTGTCAAGCTTAGTTTAGTGTGAATGTTAGCGTGTCAACCTTTACAATCTATGTATATTGTGGGCATGTTATTTGACCCCTCATTTTGCCGCGCTACGACCAGTATGAGTGTCTGCATGCAGTACACCATCCTCTAATTTGGTGGATGCCAAGCCGGCCCGAAAAGGAGCTATAACTTTTTTTCAAGTTGAAAAATGTTATGGATGAGGAGCCATAATTAAGCTGGAGGCGTCTCTTTTTTTCTTTCGAATGGGCAATAAGCTGGAGTGCTAGAGAGTGTCTCTAATGGGCTGCCTCTAGTGTGAAGGTCCTCCAGTACAAAACACGGGCAGCCGACTGGGCCGATAAAAAAGACTATCCATCTTAAAGCCCATTTGTTTTTGTTTTTTGCGAGGAAAAGCCCATATTTCTTGAAGAGGGGGCGATCCTAGAAAAACCCTCCTTCCTCCTCGCTTCCACTTATACTGTAGCTCGCTGGACTCTCCCGCTTCCGTCGCCCCCCCAATTGCCCCCGCTCCCCATTGTAACACCCCCAGTGGTTAGCCACAGTAATTACATTTTGATAATGACAAGTCATCATGTTTAACAGTGCATGATCATCATTTGCATCATAATGCATTTCAACTCCTAAGTCAAATTCAAATTTGAATGAAAGTGGAATATAAAAGTTGTCCAACATAAGAACTAAATTGTTCATTAAATAGCAAATAAATCAGAGACAATTCTAAAATTGAAACCAACATCATTGGAGTTGGGAAAGTGACTCAAACAACTTAAAACAGTGGCTGAAAATAACATTTAGTAACCTTTTAATTTATTTAAAACAAATATGAAATTATGTTTTGCCCAAACTAGTTTTCGGAGTTAGAGTATAATGCACTGTGATTTATGGGCTAGGTCTCATATTTTACAAAAGTCATTTTGAGGCCTCACAATTTACAAAACAGAGAATAGGAATAAAGAAAAAAAAGGAAAAGAACCCCCGCTTCCCCCCCCCCCCACTGGGCCTCGACCCGCTGGCCCAGTCGGCCACCCCACCAGGCCTGCCCAGCCCAACGGCGTCCCCTCCCACTCCCACTGCTCACCCCGCGCCCTCGCTGTCGAGCGCTCTGCGCGCACGCACGCCCGCGCCCCGGCCCCCCCTCGCTCGCCGCTCGCCAGCGCGCCCGCGCGCGCGCTGGGTATAAGAGCCACCCCCGCTTCCCCCTGGCGAGCCCTAGCACCCCTCCCCTTTCCTCCCTCGCTCTCTCCCACCTCGCCCGACGCCGCCATGAACGGCCGCGGTTGAGCTGCGCGGCCACCGTCACCGCCCCGCCTCCCGAACGTGTCCACGGTGCTCGCCATCGTTGCCTCCTTCGACCGCGCAAACGAGCCGAAGCCCGGAGCCATTGCATCGCCTTCACGCCGTCTTCTTCCTCCTCGGATCGCCGCCGCACTCCGTCGCCGATTCCGGCTACACCAAACCTCCCCCGAGCCCACTTAGACCGGCTACGCCCCGCTGTGAGCTCCTGCTCCTTCCCCCTCTCCCCTCACGGCCCTCCGTGGCTTGTAGCGCTAGGTTTCGCCGTGCCCGAACCCACCGCCGCCTGTGCACGTCGCCGACGTGTCCCCGGCGACCTTTGGGCCCCGTGCCCATGGCCATCGCACTCACCGCACCGCGTAGGCCACGCCTAGCCTTTTGGCTCGCCCGCACGCGCGCTGCAACGCCGTTCGCCGTCCCGCCCGAACGCCGCCGTCCGCCATTGCCATCGCAGCGCTCGTCTCCGACTGCCCCGCCTCGCGCTAGTGCCCTAGATCGACGCGGCGTCGTCTCCCCGTTCGACTGCCGCCAACCGCGTCGCAAATAATGCCCTGTGGGCAATTGCCGAACTCGCCGGAGTTGCGCCGCCGCGGGCGAGCGCGCCGGCGTGCTCCGGTGGCCGGCGCCGACGTGGCATGTGGCCCCCACCGCCTGTGCCACTGACCGCTGGGCCCGGTTGGCCCCAGTTGACCCAGTCAGCCCGCTGACTGGGCAGCCCGTGTCGCTGACACGCTGGCCCCACGGCCCTGTTAATTAACTGCTAATTAAAATGTTTAATTTAATTAGTTTAAGCACTAATCAGTCACTAACATGTGGGCCCAGTAGCCTAATTAGTTAATTAGTTAAAATAAACTATGTTTAGACTAATCAGAGGCTGACATGTGGGCCCCACTGGTCAGGTTTGACCTGGCCGACCCCCTGTTGACTGCTGACATCAGCACTGCGTCATGATGACGTCACCATGTTACTGTTTTGGATAATTCGAATTTAATTAATTAAATAAATTCTAGAAAATCAATAAAACTTTAGAAAATCATATCTTTTAATCCGTAACTCCGATCGAAAAACTTTATACATGAAAATTGCTCAGAACGACGAGACGAATCCGAATACGCGGTCCGTTCGTCCGTCACGCGTCTCTAACTATCCGAACATGCAACCGTCCCCCTCCGGATCCTCTGTCCGATAATTCCAAAGACCCGGGAAATATCGTCAGATATTCTCCCGCTCCGTCTGATACGTGTAATGCTGCGTTAGACTACCCCTAGCACCGTGCATCGTATTTGTCATGCTCATGTTTGCTCTATATTTATACTGTTTCCTCCCCCTCTACTCTCTCGTTAGACCCCGACACCGACGTCGTCCCCGAGACCGACGCAGCTCCGGAGCCCGAAGACACCATTGACAACCTTGCCCTTGCCGCCGAGCAACCAGGCAAGCCCCCCCCCCCTTTTTGATCCAACTTGTGACGCCCCCGGCCCAATCGTGCACTAATCATACACGCAAATGCACACGATCAAGCCTAAGGACTCACGGGAAGTTATCACAACACAACTCTAAAACATAAATAAAGTCATACAAGCTTTATATTACAAGCCAGGGGCCTCGAGGGCTCGAATACATAAGCTTGCGAACAAGTGTCAGCGGAAGCATCAGATATCTGTTTTACAGATATGAAACAGAAACGGAAAGGCCTTTAGAAAGGCGGGGCAAAATAAAACACTACGATCGAAAGGCGTAGGCCTCCTGCCTGGGACCCTCTGATCCTACTCCTGGTCGTCAGTCAACTCATAGCAGAATCCATCCTCTGGGTAGTAGTAGTAGCGATCGTCGGCAGGGCAGCTGTCTCAGGGGCTCCGTCATCTTGGTCACGACAAACTGATATGGGGAGAAAAGGAAAACAAAGCAACCGTGAGTACTCAGAAGTACTCAGCAAGCAAGGATCTACACTACATATGCAACATTTTCAAGGGGAGGCTGTATATGTGGACTGGGCTGCAGAAATGCAAGAATAGAGAGAAGGCCTAGTCCTATCGAAGACTAGCATCTTCAGAGGTCTTGCAGCAGTAGAAGAGAGTAGAACAGTACAATATAATGTAGTAGTATCATTAAGTCTCGACCTCACCCAGAGATCCTTTCTCGACTCCCTGCGAGAAAGCAATCCCAGAGCCATACAGTCATCAACCTCGTCCGGAGATCCCTTCTCGACTCCCTGCGAGAAGCAATCCCAGAGCCATAGTATCCAAGTATCCAGTTCTAAATTGTATCAATCAGGATACAACTCCGAGTGTCGGCTGATGTCCAGTTCAGCATTGTGGCACGGTCGGATCGTACCGACCCTCCGAGGCGGTGCTGGTATCCACCCTGCACACAACGACCCGGAGTGCACAGGGCGATGGCCCAAGACCCCTGAGTGCTTAGGATGTAGACCGGCGGGGACCTCTCTGCTGAGCTTTAGGTAGGGCTGCGGTGTGTCGTTTGACCGAGGCCGGGCATGACCCAGGAAAGTGTGTCCGGCCAGAGTTAATCGAGCGTGTTGGGTAAGTTGGTGCACCCCTGCAGGGAAGAATACTTCTATCGATAGCCTGTCCTACGGTAACGGACACTCGGAGTTGTATCCTGATTGATACAATTTAGAACTGGATACTTGGATACTATGGCTCTGGGATTGCTTCTCGCAGGGAGTCGAGAAGGGATCTCCGGACGAGGTTGATGACTGTATGGCTCTGGGATTGCTTTTTCGCAGGGAGTCGAGAAAGGATCTCTGGGTGAGGTTGAGACTTAATGATACTACTACATTATATTGTACTGTTCTACTCTCTTCTACTGCTGCAAGACCTCTGAAGATGCTAGTCTTCAATAGGACTAGGCCTTCTCTCTATTCTTGCATTTCTGCAGCCCAGTCCACATATACAGCCTCCCCTTGAAAATGTTGCATATGTAGTGTAGATCCTTGCTTGCTGAGTACTTCTGAGTACTCACGGTTGCTTTGTTTTCCTTTTCTCCCCATATCAGTTTGTCGTGACCAAGATGACGGAGCCCCTGAGACAGCTGCCCTGCCGACGATCGCTACTACTACTACCCAGAGGATGGATTCTGCTATGAGTTGACTGACGACCAGGAGTAGGATCGGAGGGTCCCAGGCTGGAGGCCTACGCCTTTCGATCATAGTGTTTTATTTTGCCCCGCATTTCTGAAGACCTTTCTGTTTCTGTTTCATATCTGTACACAGATATCTGGTGCTTCCGCTGACGCTTGTTCGCAAGCTTATGTATTCGAGCCCTCGAGGCCCCTGGCTTGTAATATAAAGCTTGTATGACTTTATTTATGTTTTAGAGTTGTGTTGTGATAACTTCCCGTGAGTCCTTAGGCTTGATCGTGTGCATTTGCGTGTATGATTAGTGCACGATTGGGCCGGGGGCGTCACACCCATCTTCCTCACTCGTACAGAAAACCCCCGCACACCTTCTTCCTCACTCGTACAGAAAATGCCTGCTCCTCTTCTTCCACTCCTATAGAAAACCCCAGCCCTCCTTCTTCCCCACTCGCACTGCCACTAGGCTCGTCTCTGGCTACTCTGCTCAAACCCGTGAGCTCGGCGCGACGCCCGCAAGGAAAATGGAGTCGGCTGGCCCCAGCGCCAAGAAGATGAGGCTCCTGCCAGCGGCGACGCCGGTTGTAGATCTCGCAGCCGGCAGCGCGGGGAGAAGCGGCAGGCCCCCCACTGGATCTGAGGAACCCGTTGAATTTCGGGTGGACCGCATCAGCGATCTCGCGGACGCCATCCTTGGGGAGATCATCTCGCTTCTCCCCACCAAGGATTGCTGCCGCACCCAAGTCCTCTCAACTCGGTGGCGCCCTCTATGGTGCGCCACGCCCCTCAATCCCGACTGTCGTCAGCTATCTGTCGTTCATGATTTTGAACTCCTCTGAGCCATTATCTCCTCCCACCAGGGCTCCGTTCAACGCCTCTGCACCCAGACAGGCTACCTACTGTCCATACCCTGCACGGTGGATGCTTGGCTGACATCCCCTGAATTCGAAAAACTCCAGCAGTTTGAATTCTACCATTACCACGAAAGTTTCATACCACAAACCGAACACCAAGAATTTGTGCCCACACCACCGTTGTCCATCTCGTGGTTTTCCTCCTCTCTCCACACAGCCATCTTCACCCAGTGCCATCTACCAGACGATCTGGTACAAATGCTTCGACTCCCACTACTAAAAAAACTTTCGCTTGTGGTTGTTTATCTGTCGGAGGCCTCACTACACAGCATCATCCACTCCAGTTGCCCTGCCATGGAGCGCTTGTTGATTGTTTTGGGAATAGAAATCCATATCAGTTGTCTCCAAATAAAGTCGCCTCACCTTAAAAGCATTGGAATTTGTTTTGAAGGACAGCAGCTCATCATCGTAGATGCCCCTTCACTTCAAAGGTTGCTCCATCATTATTGTTATGTACCTTCGCAAATAATTGTCGTCTCTGCGCCCAAACTGGAGACCTTGGGTATAATTCGTGATCCGTTTAATGATCACAAGTTGGTGTTTGGCTCCACACTTATTCAGGTACCGTATGTTGTCATCTACACATTTGTAATCATAAGCTGCATTTTTCATTTGTGCGCATAGGTTTTATATCATCTTGGAGTACACTTTGGGTAATAATATTATGTTATATGCTCAATGAAGAGTTCGTCCATGGATAGCCTATCAATGCTGCTGGATTCTGTCAAGATCTTATATATCGGAATGTTTAGTTATGATCTGAACATAATTATTGGCTTGCTGCAATGCTTTCAATGTCTGGAGAATTTATATATAAAGGTGATGATTTCATGCACATTGAAAGCCCGTATATATTGTACTAGAATTAACCGTTCAGCTGTCGCTTTTTCGACATACTCTTTTTTCAGACCTTAACTGTTTTCAATCTTCATGTCTACTTAGGCACTAACACATGGAGAAAAACATATAACCAATTGGTGGCGTAATAAGCACCGGGATTTTCTCAGTTCTCATGATATTCGTTTGAGGAAAATAACGATGGAAGGTTATGCATCCAACTAGGCAAACAGAAGCTTTGTCACATTCTTCCTTTTGAATGCGAGGTTACTATTGTCTATGAGGATTAAGTTTTTCAACAAGAAATTTCTCACGGACGGACATGTTGAACAGCAAAAAAAGAAGTTTCAGGTGGACAAATGGGCTTCTGAACGTGCTCGGCTTCTATTTACAACAACTTATGGTCATGCTCCAATAAATTTTTTGGCACAGGATGTTGATTTTATGGATCAGGCCGATCCATTTGTTTGTGAGTGCCAAAAACAGTGGTTGGGTTAGATGTTATTGCCATGTTCAATCTGAGTTTCGTCTAAATTTGATGAACAATTCATCATTGGGCTTTTGTACCGTTTGTAAGCTTGAGTTACATGTTGTTGCCCTCGTACTCCCCTCCGCTTGCCACTACATTGCCGCATCTTCCACGGCTCCTGTTCGTTCCCGTCCGAGGCCTCGCCGTCGTTCTCCGCCTTGGTTCGCTCGCTGTGTCCGCCGCCGTCTGGCGTTGTCAACATGGTCAACAACCGAGAGGAATCAGGAGATGACTGTACGTGGAGAGGCTGACAGTAGGGACCCACCAGGGTCATGGCATTACGCAAGCAGGTGCCTCGTTATTAGAAGCCAAAAAAATACTTCCTCCTAATTGTTTGACAACTAGGTCCCACGCCATTGTCAATGCAGTCAATAAACGAGAAAATAACACAACGAGCGGCTAACACCAGGGACCCAGCAGCTCGCCCAGTTTTTTTTTTAGAAGAAGCAGCTCGCCCAGTTGTTTTTTAATTTTAGAGACGGAGCTCAACTGCGCGCTGTGCGGGGGCTGTGGCCCGTCTAGCCCGCGCTTATGCTTTTATTTAAGCACATGACGAGCCCAGTTGATATCTTTTTTCTTTCTGAAAATGGCTAGCCCAGTTCTATTTTTTTGGAGAATACCCAACCGAGGCCTACTTGCTTTTCTCAGCCCTGCTGGGCTGCAAATCTTTCAAGACGAGGAGGGATGTATTCGGCTTCCCCAGAAAATGGGCTATAAGTAGTAAGAAATGGGCCATAAATTTTTAAACAAAAGCCAACCAACAATTACATTCAAATATCGCTTTTTCTGGATTTCATGATTTTAAATATCTTTCATTTTTTTGCGGAGAATTTTTTTTTGAACTTTTTTTATATAATGGTTTAAAAAATATTTTTAACGTGACTCCAAATTTCATGATTAGAAGAGTTCGGACCCCACCGAAATATGCAAAATTTCGTTGAATTTTTTAGCAGTTCCCATAATATGGTCTGTAATGATAATAAAAAAGAATATGGGCTTCAAAATATCCTTAAGAATTAGCAAATGGGTTGTAAATTATTGAAAATAATGGCAAATGGGCTGTAGGCTGTTTTCCACAGATTTGGAGGCTGACTTCTGGGCCTACTAGGTTGACGATGACGCTGTCCTAAAAATTTTTTTGACGTGTACGGAAGGCTTTGTCATCTTAGTCAACAAAGAGCAGTGACTGTCGAATGTCCATCCAATGGCCGTCGTGCTTCTTCAATCTCTGATCTTCCTGCTCCAGCCGTCCAAACCAGCGCCAGCGGGACTGCCTGCTCCCTCCTCCCGAGGCCGGCTGTGCTGCTGCCAGGCCATTCCTCTACCCACCCGCACATCCTGTTATTTTCCAGCGACGTCAGCCTCACCCCGCAGCCGACCAGTCAGCCCTCGTGCTCCCCTCAGCGTGGGCATCCGCTGCTGTGGCTTCGCCGGCTCCGGGTCATTCCCTTCCTGGGCCTCGCTCTCGTCCACCGCGTTTGTGCTCTCGGCGCGGCGTGGTCAACAAACAACATCCATCGAAAGAGGGATGTAAGTGGAGAGGCTGACAGTAGGGACCCACACAAGCAAGTGCCTCCTTATTACGCGAAAAAATGATTGCTCCTGCTGACAGCTGGGACCCACCGGCTGTATCTTCGCACGGAAGTTAGTGCCTCCTTGTTATGCGAAAAAAACTATTCCTCCCGATGACAGCTGGGACCTGGTAGATTTGGTGGCTGACTTGTGGGCCTACCAAGCTGACGCGTACGCAGGGCTTTGTCAACTTAATCAACTGATGATTCTAGCAGCTGGACCGTTGGATGTTAATCCAACAGCCGTGCTGCTTCTTCAACCCCTGTTCTTCCTTCTGTCTCCCGTGGGCGGCAGTGCTGCCGCGCAACCGAACCAGTCAAGTTTCCCACTCCTCTCCATCTGCGACTCCACTACCGCGTCTTGCCCATCTCCGGGTCGTCCCAGTCTGGGGCCTCGCCGTCGTCCACCGGCCTTGGTGCGCTCGGCACGGTGTGGTCAACAAACGAGAGTCATCGGAAGATGACTGTACATGAGAGGCTGACAGTGGGGACGCACCACGCCCATGGACGCAAGCATGCAACTGCATCATTTTTACCCTGAAAAATAATGTTTTCTCCCCCTGACAGCTAGGACCCACCAGCTACATCTTCGCAGGCAACGAAGTGCGTCCTTATTACGGGCAAAAAATTTGAATTCCTCCCCCTGACAGCTGGGACCCATCAGTTATATCTTCGCACGCAAGGAAGTGCCTCCTTATCCTCCTTGACAGCTAGGACCCACCGGGTCGAACTGTACTTAGGGTTGTCTCTCTGGTAGCGAACGGATACGTATATACTGGTAGATCGGTCTCTCTGCAAGGATAAACCGTGGCCGAGCAAGGAGCGGCACGTGTGATGTAGCAGTTGAGGCAGTCCTGTATAAATCATGTACATGTATGTACAGCCACGCTGCAAGAAAGTAAATACGGCTACGTACGTACATACGGGCGGGGTCTCGAACGTGTACGCGCGCATACTTACGGCTAGGGCTCGTGTACATGGAGAGACAACGGACGGCAGCGACGTCGTCCTGATCATCGGCAGCTAACCGGCTGGGTCAGAACGGAGAAAATACCGTCATGTTCGCCAAGAGCCAAGTGACTGGGCCGGAACGCGTCCTGTTCATCGAGAGCGAAGCCACTGGGTCAGAACGCGTCCTGTTCATCGGGAGCCAACCGGCTTGGACGGAACAGCCGGAACGGGGTCTGGCGTACCACAAAACGGAGGAAAACGGCCTTCTGTTCGACCGCGTACGGTCGAAATGGTGTCCTGTTTATCGGAAAGGGTCTGGCGTACCCCAGAACGAAGGAAACGGCCTTCTATTCGAGTGCCTACAGTCGAAACGGGGTGCTGTTGATCGGGAGGGGTGTGGCGTACCGCAAAACGGAGGAAACGGACTTGTGTCGCAGCGCCTAAGGTCAAAATGGGGTCCTGTTCATCGGGAGAGGTGTGGCGTACCGTAAAACGGGACTCCACGGTCTACTTCTCATCCACCGTCTATTGCCTTGCTCCAGCCTCCACCTGCTACTGTTCATCCACCGTCGACTTCCTCCAGCCTCCACCAGCTACTGTTCATCCACGGGGGTCCTGTTCATCCAGCCTCCACCAGCTACTGTTCAACCAGCCCTCCACGGGGTCCTGTTCATCAACCCTCCACCGGCTACTGTTCATGGAGCCTCCACGGGGTCCTGTTCATCCAACCTCCACTGGCACCCTCGATCGGGGTCCCGTTCATCCAGCGGTAACGGCCTACTACTCACCAAAGATATGGCTCATAGCAGCACTTCTTCAACATTGACATGATTCCTAGACGGACTACATATTTATTTATATATTTTGTATCTGTCGCAGGGCAAACATGCATGATAAATTATAATCAAACATGTTGTGCTCCTTTGTTCATAAACAATAATTCTTCTACATTATAATACATACAACTCGAAATACACATTAGCGTTTACATACATAAGATTCTCATGCCTAGCATTATTTTTTTCTCGTTGCAACGCACATGCATGTTTGCTAGTCAAAGCAAAAGAAAAGAAACATTTAAATTTAAAAGAATATACGTGCCCTAAATATAGGGATTTGTGCAGCTCATGGAACTTTCTGTGTCAGTAGGTCCATCCACTTAATCCATGATACTGCTCGTCGTCTTCTTGATGAGGTCCCATGCACTCCTCACATGCCTCTCCTCCTGCAGCGACGACCCAACGGCGAACCGGAGCACAAACTTGTCGCCAACCACCGTGTGCGCAAGATAAGCCTTGCCAGTCTTGTTCAGATTCTCCATTAGCACACGGTTGGTCTCATCGGCATCCTCTTCTGTCATGGCTCCACTTGGCTTGATCCTAAAGCACACAAGAGCAAAGTTCCTCGGTACGACCACCTCAAACCTGTTGTCGTCTCGGACGAAATCTTCAAACATCTTGGCCATGGCGACGTCACTACGGATGTGCTCTTGGAGCTTTGCGGTACCATATGTGCGCATGACCATCCAAAGCTTGAGCCCACGGAAGCGCCGTCCTATGCCGACCTGCATGTCCTTAAGATCAGTGACCTCACCGGACTCGGTAGCGTCGTTCTTGAGGTACTCCGGGTTTGTCTCCAGTGAGTCGCTTAGTCGGTGAGCATCGCGGACGTAGAGGCATGTGCAGTCGAGGCATGTGAGAAGCCACTTATGTGGGCTCATGCTAATGGAGTCCACGCGCTCGACGCCGTCAAGATGGTGGCGAAACTCCGGGCAGATACACGCACTACCAGCATAGGCAGCATCGACATGCACCCATGCATTGAACATCACGGCAACGTCGGCAATGGCGCCCACTGGGTCGACGGCGTTGGAAGACGTGGTGCCCACCGTGGCACAGACATATGTTGGAACGAGACCGGCATCGGCATCAGCTTGCATTACCTCGAGAAGCTTCGCTGGGTCAAGCCCGTAGTTAGTTTCTGGCCCGGTAGGGATGGAGCGGATGTTGGCAGGGTCGAAGCCTGCGAGGCGGCATGCCTTGAAGAACGTGGAGTGGGTCTGGTCAGCAGCGTACACAACCAAGCGTGTCATGTGGGACACGCCGACGGAGCCACTCCGACGCAGAGCTGCATCTCGGGCGGCGACGAGCGTGACGAGCATTGCCTCGCTGGTCGTGCCGAGGATGACGCCACCGCCGGTGCCACGGCCAGTGCTGGTGCGGTTCATGAAAGTAGTGGGTATACGCAGGAGCTGCGCAAGCCAGTCGAGGGCGAGAACCTCCATCTCAGTGGCTGCAGGCGAGGCTTGCCACGTGAATCCGACAGTGTTCATGGCAGAGGCGATGAGGTCGCCGGCGATGGCGGCGGCGCTGTTGGTGGAGGGGAAGAAGGCAAAGAAGTTGGGGCTAGCCCAATGCGTCATGCCGGGGACGACGGAGGTCCTGAGCTCCTTCATGGTGACATCGAACGGCGCGGAGTGGGTCGGCGGGGATGCGCTGAGCTCGTCTTGCAGGTATCCTGGCTTCACGTTGGGGAGAACTGGCATGGACTCTACATTGGTGTAGTAGTCCGAGATGAAATCGACGGCCTTGTGGAGGTATGCGCGGACATCTTCGGGGTTGAGCGGCTCAAACACCGCCTTGTCGTTGGGGAAGTCGGAGAAGGACATTGGGTTGGCGTCCAAGCTGCCCATTTTTTTAGGAGGCTTAACCCTTGATGACGATCGGAGCAAAGGAGGTGTGAGGTTTCTTGGCTTAGTGAAGTGGAGCTAGCTCGCTTTGCTTTGCTGCCGGAGAGCAAGAAGAAGAAGAAGCAGAGGAGAGGTAGTTGCTGTTTGGTTTGGTGAATGAACCCTGGTATATATAGGTGTATGTTGGAAGCGCCGTGGCGTTGTGGGCGTTGGATGAGTCCTGGTCGCGGGCGCTTACGTACGCTGCTGCTACGAAAGTGCATTCATGCATGGGTAGGTAGAGGTCCGGCCGACACGAGACAAATGGTCAACTCGTGCGTTTTAATCCGGATACGGACGATCGTTCTCACGGACTCAGCGGACCAGGACCAGCTCTTGAAGAAGACAGTTTCAAAAAAAAACCTCTTCTTTTTTTGCGAGAAAATTTCTGAATTATTCAACTTCAATGATGGCAGTACAACGAACACCATAAATAATAAAAATTACATTCAGATCCGTAGGCCACCTAGCGACAACTACAAGTACTGAAGCGAGCCGAAGGCGCGCCGCCATCATCGCCCCTCCAACGCCGGAGTCGGGCACTACTTGTTGTAGTAGACAATCAGAAAGTCATCATGCTTCACACGCCCACTAACAGTGCTAGACGCACTGCCGGAACGGGGGCTAGGCGGGGAGACCTTTATTTCATCTTCAGAGAGCCGCCGTCCTCTCGCCTTCCTGAGCAGCACACAAACCCTAACAAAAGAAGACCCGTCGATAGGAGCACGCAATGACACAAAGGTGGTTTTGAATTTCAGTTTGGGAAATATCCCCGTCATTGAATTTCAGTAAAAATTCAGTGATATCGGTTTTCTTTTTGGCCATCAGAGCTAAATTTTCACTTATTACTTTGACAGACATTGATTTGAATATTTTCAAAATTCAAAAAAAACGTACTACTGAAATTGCTGCAATTTTTTGACCGAAAGGCAATTATTTTAATGTACCGAAATTAACGAAAGTGCACTGAAAGTGAGAACCGGTAAGCCTCACCCATACGGATGCACCCGAACCCAGGCGCACCCGTTACGGATGCTGCCGTTCTTTAATTGGCACACTCGGCTGCTTAGCTCTCACACTACTTTGTTGAACAGACGGTTTCTAAAAGTACTCGCTCTCGTTCTAAATATTTGTCTTTTTAGATATTTCAAATGTACTATCACATATGGATGTATATAGACATATTTTAGAGTGTAGATTCAGTCATTTTGCTTTGTATGTAGTCGCTTGTTGAAATCTCTAGAAAAACAAATATTTAGTAACGAAAGGAGTAGCTAGGGTTCAGACTTTTCTTTAATGAAGTTCCAATATATGAATCTTATGGCAACACATATTTTCAGGTTAAACTAAACAATGTTCCATCAACCTTTTGTTTCGACATGTTACACTGGAGAACCCCCTCCCGTCCCCCATTTCACCTGAGGGGCGACCCAGGTGGAACCCTAGATCAAGCGCCGCCAGGCCACTTCCCGTGCCCCCTTCCTCCCTCACCGTCGCTGGATGATGCCCCCGGACTAAGTTTGCCCGGTGGACAGCGGTGGCTGGGTTTCCCCCTATTCTGCGGCGGGATCTCGCGGTGGAGGAAGGCTCGCTCCTCTTCTGCGGTGCATTGCGACGGCTACGGCGGCCAGTGGATTCAGAGCTTGCGTCTCCGGCGGGTGGCAGCCCAGGTGACGTCGTTGTCGGGCTTCTAGCCTCTGGACCGAAGCTCCTGTCGGCGAGTCGGGGTGGGGTGGCACCCCTCCACGAGTGTACCGGCAGTTGTCGGCCCAGTGGTTGCTGTGATGCTGCTGCGGCAGGGGGTCGCCGGATCCGGTCGTTTTGGGTGGTTCCGGCTCACCTGCGTCTGCATGCGGCGAGGTGGTTGGCTATTGCTTGTCGTGGCGCTGTCTAAAAGCTCGAGGTGTGCAGGTCTGCGGGATGGCAGGCTGGTGGCGCTTATGGGGCACCGGCTGCGTGGATTTGGAGGATTGGGATGCTCTGGGTGAAGACTTGTGCTTGTGGGCGCTCACAGCGCGTCGCCCATAGGCGTCGCTTTCCTTGCTGGAGGGTCGTTGTTGAGCTCTTTCTCCACCCTGAGTTATGTGCTTCGGGCAAAAGCCTAAGACTCCGGTGGAGGTCCGGCGACGGCGTCGTTCTCACGTCGCTTCCCCCTTGGGGGCGTCGCCTTGAAGGGCATGATCTCCTACATGCCTCCTATGGGGCTGGACGCGTGCATCACCGCGGTTAGCAGGTGCCAAACAGGCGGTTTAGAGTTTGTGCGACTTCTTGTGTGGCAACGATGGCGGCTTCGGGCGGAGTTGGTTTGCTCCTGAGTTTTGGGAGTCGGTCTCATCCGGTGTGTTCGAGGGGTTTCCGTTCCTCACATTGTCTTTCTGGAGTCGGAGATGCGGAGGAGGGGCCCTTGCGGCGACAATGACGCGAGGCGGGGGTGGTCGGTTCCGGTGCTAGCTTGGCGCATGCTCGGCGCTTTTCTCCTGCAATGCTCGGCGACAGAGTCGGAGCTGCCTGGTAGGCGACGCGTGTGGTTCACTGTTTGGCATCGGCCGGCGCAAGCCTCGGCGTTTGGTTGCGGTGAGGGCTGCATCGGTGGGCGTCGATGGTGGAGTCGGAGTCGCTCTCGTGAAGGTGTGATGATGATGACATCGGGTTGCAACCTTGACGGCGCTGTCTCCTCGATGACGTATGTGCGTTCTTGTGTGCGCTGTCAGGTCGCCCTTTGTGTGGCCTATGCTGGCGTGTTGTAAAGGTTTTCGTCGGGTTTTCATTAATTAGCTGGCAATTCTCTTCTACTTTATTAATGAGACAATGAAATTTGCCTTTGTTAAAAAAAACCTTTTGTTTCGACCCTACTGTCTGAGCATGCGTTTCGTAAACAATTCAAGACGGGTGGTACGTGCAAGTCCACGTCAATGTCACATGGAACAAGCTAGAGCTAGTTGGACGTATACGTGGACGTCAGAAAATCCATCGCTAACGCCGGAACCTTTTTCATGTGCGCGTGCATGTGGTTGATTCTCTCAAGTCGTCGGTCGACCGTCACGGGCGAAAGTGATCGTGAAATATTTTGTTAGGTAGCCAGGGGCCGTCCTGATATTTTGGGGGCCCGAGACGAAATTAAACTTAGAGGCTCTTTAATATAATAATAACACAATAGCCAATATGCTTATATATTACCAAAAACATTTCAAATGCATCAATATTGCATTGAACAATTTATACATACTCCCTCCGTCCGGAAATACTTGTCATCGAAATGGATAGAAGGAGATGTATCTAGACGTATTATAGTTCTAGATACATATCTTTTTATCCATTTTGATGACAAGTATTTTCGGACGGAGGAAGTATTACCTCAAAATCATAACATTCTGAGATGCATCATGACTAATTAATCCTCATCCAATAATTTCTTCTCAGCAGATAAAATTGCAGGATGCATACTTTATAGATTAGATAAACATGCTGAAATTTAAAGAAACAACTGGTAATTCGGAACTAGTAAAAAGCTACAAAAGTACTCAATCAACAAAATATAGTCTAACCATTGGACATGAGTGATGAGCTATCTAAACAAAAAAATCTTACCAAATATAAAGTCAAGCTCGCAAGATGCAAAGGCACCAAGCTAAATAATATATATCACTCACACAGTGTCCGTCGG